>JADLZK010007400.1:0-57703 GCA_015847255.1 Hyparrhenia diplandra
CTTGAAGCCCGTAAAATTTTCTTGGCCTCGAACCCGGCCCGAAATACATTTTTAGCTATTTTGTAGTGTAAAATGCGCGGTGGCCCATCAAGCCGGGCCCGGCCCGAGCCCGCCCGAAAAGCTAGGCCCGAGTTGCCCGTGGGGACGTCATGGGTAGGATTTTTTCGCCCCAAATAACCGGTTTTTTTGCCCGCCCAAACCCGACCGACCCGAAATGCTCGGGTATACCCCGCCGCAAAGCCTTTTTGTCGAGCGCCTTTGCCGAAAGCAAATTGGCAAAAGCTTTTGAAGTGCCGAGTCAAGGCTCGCAAAAAAACACACTTGTCAAGTTGTTCCCTAAACGAATTCAAATAAAAAGTTGTCAACTACAAAATTTCAAAACTTTGTGATATCTACATTTTCATTTCGGGAGTTCCTCCATCCGAAGCCATTTACAAAATTTGAAATTAAAATTTGAGAAGTTCAAACATATTTTTGCATGACAAGATGGTTTCAAATTAAAAAGTTGTCAAGTAGAAAGTTTCATAACTTTTTAGATCTATTGTTTTAATTTTGGTTGTTTTTTCATTCAAGGACATTGAAAAATTTGAATTTTAAAATTTTGAAAGTCAAACAATGCTTTGCGTAACAAGTTGATTTCAAATCAAAGCATTGTTAACTCAAAGTTGAATAAATTCTCAAGATCTATAAAGTTTATATTGGTCATTTGTTCATCGATATAGTAGTAGTAACATTGTTCACAAATCTTATATATGTGTCTTCTAGTTTCATGAAACTATATGAGAGAGATATAGATTTTGTGAACAACGTTACTATCGCTTTGTAAAATGAAGAAATGACCAAAATAAAAGTTATATATGTTGAGAAGTTATACAACTTTTAGTTGACAACTTTTTATTGAATTAATTTATCGCTTCAAAATGTGCTTTGTAGTTGTGACTTTTTGAAATTTATAATTTGGAAAGTGACAAGAAGATACTCAAGTAATAGCTATAAGAACACAATAAATTGATAGAGCAAGCTTTTTAGAAAAATTTAGAAAACAAAATCATCAAATTAAGAGTCAAGTATGACGTAGAAAAACTAGTTACAAGTTTTAACCGAAGATGAAAAAACAGTATAAACACATATCTGTGTAGAAGCAATCTTATGTAGTGACTGGTCACATGTCTTGTTGTTTAACTTTATGTTCTCTAAATATTGACTGATGTTTTTTACACAAAAAAATCTAAATTAATTTTTTATGTATTATTTATTTTTGTTTTATAATCTCTTTCTTTTTCTAGACACCATGGTAGCTTTAGCATGGGCAACATACTAACTTGCTGCTGTCAATTTTGATCATATTGTGTTTAGCATGAAAAGTTAACAAAAGTGTCAGGTATTACCTATGAGTGTGTCTTAAATGTTGACATGCCTAAATATATATTTATTTAGAATTCCTTCTATCACAACAAAAGTTCATTTGGCAAAGAAGATGGTAAGGAGCCAAGACATCTTGTGCTTTACTTACCCAAGCCTTAGCACCGCTATCGACGATGTAGTGAAGAGAAGTGTCAAAGGACAAGGAAGTCATTGAGATGCCCTACAACTTAGGAGTGTGATGCCCATGCAAAGCATGTGCTTCTTGTCAAACTGAGAGACTAGATTCTTAATTTCATACAGTATATTTCATGTATTAATATATACGTTTTATTATAAGAAATAGCGAGTAGTCTGTTGTCATGCTTACACCTGTCTTTTTTATATAATATGCTGGTTGAAAGAACTGCGGTTTTGCTTCAAAACTTGGAGTTGTATTTTAAATCTTTCATTCATGAAGAGTTATGGAATAACGATGTTTCAGATATCACAACTGCTATTTTACATACCAGTATAACATAAGCTTATACATATGTCATACGGGCATTTACCTAGTGCATAAAAAGTTAATGTTTGTTTTTAGATAACGGAATTACATTCCGCCTCTGCGTAACACATTGACCAAAGCCCTGCGTGACCACACACGCCCAAACTTATTACAGAATCTAAGAACAAAAAGAAACTTTAGTACATGAAGCTAAGTGTACTAAAAGATCAACTCGGGTATCCATAGCGCCAAGATTTGAGATCCATGGACACCCCACCTCAAAGGCGCCCGACGAAGAAGGCAAAGTGATGTCGCCTTCCAAACATCCCCACACCGCAGCCGGGCAATAGATATGTTGCCGACTCGCGATACTCGGTCGCTGTGGTGCAACGCGACGCCGAATGGTCGCTATTGGAGAAGCATCCGTCCCCAGCAAAAAAGAGAGGTCGTTGCTCACCGTTAGAATGTCCGAAAGCAAAGACCACCGGGCCGCCGTGTCGGCGAAGACAGGAAGTCGCCACTAGATCTGGCGACCCCATCCTCTCCTCTTCGACCTCCACCATAGGCACCCACACCCGCAGCTTATGCGCGCGAAGCGGGCGGAGGTGCTGCCGATATAGATATGCTCGCGGCGTGTGATGCAGTGATGCACCACCCGGCGAAAGGGATCCCACGATGAACCATTGGATCCGCGATATAGGTCGCGCCCACGGAGGTTCTTTGTCGTCACCATTACCACGTGGCGTTGACGAGGTGGACGCCGCCGTGGGGATGACGAGGTCGACGGGCGTGGCTGATCCGCCACCGTCCACCTCCTCCATTGATCGGATCCACCGTAGTCCCGGCCTCTACCACCGGGCCGGGGATTCCGCCGGGGAGTGGAGGAGGGCGCCGCTGCATGTCCGTCTTGCCCGATCAGGATCCACAGAGCCTTCCCACCCGATCGCCGCAGTTCACGCCACGATCGATCCTCCGCAGCGATCCCGTCGCTGACCTGCCGCGGCGACACCGCTGATCTGGTCGTCCGCGCCTCGCGCCGATCGCGTCGCGACCTGCCCGCGACGATCCCGTCGTTGAATGCCTCCAGCGATCACGCCGCGGCCTGCCCCGCTGATCCGTCGTGCCGCGGCCTCATCGTGCCATTCCCGTCGCGTCCTGCTCAAGCGGCCTTCTAACGATGGCCCTTTTAGAAAATCCTCTGAACCTTAGATGGTTTCCTCTCTCTCTCTCCATGAAGCGTGGATTGTAGAAATTGATTTATGTGGAACGGAGGTAATATTGTAACGAGGGAGGTGAAGTTGGGCTCAGGTGCTTGGTTGGTTGAAAAAGTTAATGTGTATCAAGGGAAGAAATAAATACTCTCTCGGTTCCAAATTATAGTTTACTTTGGCTTTTTTAGATTCATTTATTTTACTAGGTATCCGCACATAGTGTATAATTAGGTCATAGCAAAAATTAATGTATCTAAAAAAAGTCAAAGTGAACTACAATTTAGAACGGAGGGAGTATCTAGTTAAATATTGTTGAGCATAATCAATCGTGTCCCCAACCGACCAAGCACATGAGCTGTGAATGCCCACCAACCAACCACCTGAGCCCAACTTCACCTCCCTCGTTACAATATTACCTCTGTTCCACATAAATCAATTTCTACAATCCGTGCTAGTAAATAAAGAAAAATAAAAATAACATCTATGGAATAAAATGATCATGACAAGTCGGTTGGCACGCAAACTGTATAAATAGAGAGCATGTGGCGGAACGTTTCTTTCGTATGCACAGCTAATTAATTTGCCAAGATGGAGAACATAGCCGCAATCAGCATCCTCGTGTTTGTTTTCATCCTCGTTTTGGCAGGCAACAAACTGATTGGTGGTCACCGCGGCAAGAAACGTCAGTTTCCCAATGCCAACCGCCTGCCGCCCTCGCCGCGGGGGCTCCCACTCATCGGCAACCTCCACCAGCTCGGCAGCCTCCCGCACCGCTCGCTGCGTTCGCTGGCTGCGGCGCACGGCCCCCGTGATGCTCATCCGCCTCGGCCAGGTGCCTGCCGTCGTCGTGTCCTCGGCGTCCACCGCACGGGAGGTGATGCAGCAGGACCACGTGTTCGCGCCAGCCGCCCTCGCTCACCATCCCCAGCAGGCTCCTGTACGGCTGCACCGACATCGCCAGCGCCGCACGGCCGGCCCGTACTGGCGGGGCGCAAGGCAAGATGAGCGTGCGCCACCTCCTGAGCCCGCCGAGGGTGCGCGGCCCCCCGCGCCGTGAGGGAGCAAGAGGCTGAGGCGCTGGTCCGACGAGTTGTAGAGCGGCGTGCCGCGTGTCGCGTGCCCCTGGCGAGCTCTGAACGATTTCGCTAAGGACGTGGCGCGCGGATCGTGCCGGACTTCTGGCGCGCCCGGGGGACACCGGGTGGCGCGCCAAGGTGGACCAGCGGCTCCTAGAGGAGAATAACGTGCTGCTTCGCCGCCTTCCACGTCGGCGACTACATCCCGTGGCTCTCACCGGTGAGCCACGTTGACTAACGCGGACGCCAAGGTTAGGAAGGCGTTCGAGAGGATCGACCTGATCCTCGACGAGATCGTCGACGACGTGGTTGCGACGGAAGAGACGCCATCGCCGGTGGACGGCCAACGACAATGCTTTCATCCATGTCTTTGTCATTGCAGCAGGAGGAACCAACTCCTGCTGGGACAGCAGAGTGGCGCCTCAGCAAGGACAACGTGAAGGCTCTCTTGGAGGGTAAAATAAAGAGTTAAATGCACCAGAAGCACCTTAAACTTGTCATGGTGTGCCATCTAGGTCCATCATCTTGCAAAAACGCACATCCGGGCACCTTAAACTTGTCATGGTGTGCCATGCGGGTCCATCATCTTGCAAAACACACATCTAGCACCTTAAACTTGTCATGGTGTGCTATCTCGGGTCCATCATCTTGCACAACACACATCCGTCACCTTAAACGACTAAGCCGATTACTCGTGAAATAAAAAGTAAGGTCGCGGCACTCGGATAGAGTACGCACGCAGCCAAGCGTGTCCTCCACGGTGCTTCACGGGTGGAGTGGCCGCTTGACGTCCGGGGAATGCCGGCGCCTCCGCGACCTCCTTGTGCAAAGGTTGTCGCCGAACAGATTCTCCTATGCTTGTTTGCCCTCCTCCGTCGGGCGTGCCTTTGATGAACCCCATGTGTTGTATTACAAGGATCTCTCTCCGCTTGGCGACCGATACCTTGGTGAGTGGCTGCGCTGGCGATCCGCCTGCTCGCAGCCGCAGCTTGGCCGATGAGGAGTCTTGTGCCTTGTAATATAGCAAAGGAGATGCCGCTTGAGGACCCGCCCAAAAGCGCTTAATCCGCCTGTCGCTGAGGAGGGCTGCTCGGATGTGCGTTTTGCAAGATGATTGACCTGCATGGCACACCATGACAAGTTTAAGGTGCCAGATGTGTGTTTTGCAAGATGATGGACCCAGATGGCACATCATGACAAGTTTAAGGTGCCAGATGTGCGTTTTGCAAGATGATGAACCCGGATAAGACACCATGACAAGTTTAAGGTGCTACAATGCATTTAACTCTAAAATAAAATACACCACTTAGGCCGATCAACTGTCCGTGCATGGCTGCTGTACTGATCCTGAGTCTTTGAATGCATGGAGGACTTATTCGGAGCCGGGACAGAGGCCACGATCATCGTCCTGGAGTGGGCCATGGCAGAGCTGCTCCGCAACAAGGGAGTCATGCAGGAGCTGCAACGCGAGGTGAGACAAGCTCGGAGCAGCAGTAGCGACATTGTCGGCGAACAAGATCTGGCCAGAATGGAGTACCTGAGAGCAGTGATCAAGGAGACGGTGCGGCTGCACACGCCGGGCCCGTTGCTGCTTCCGCACAAGTCCATGCAGGCCACTCGATTCAGCAACGGGTACGACGTCCGAGCGACACCATGGTGATCGTGAACGCCTGGGCCATCGGTAGGGACCCGGAGACGTACATGGGAGTCGCCGGAGGATTTTCGGCCAGAGAGGTTCGTCGGCACCGGGGTGGACTTCCGGGGCCAGCACTTCCAGCTGATACCGTTCGGCGCGGGGCGGCGGATGTGCCCCGGCGTCAACCTCGCCATGTCCGTGGTCGAGATCGCGCTCGCCAACCTTGTCGCTCGGTTCGACTGGGCGCTGCCGGAGGGCGAGGCAGATCTGGACATGAAGGAGACGACGGGGTGCACGTCGCGGAAGAAGGCTCCACTCTACGCCGTCGCCACGCAATGCTGTTCCTGCTAGAGGACAGGGTTTCCTGGCCCTGACTTTCGTTCTAGCTAGTTCGGTAAATCTAAGCACTCGAGTGATTTTTGACATGCGCTCACTCGATTTTGGGTGGGTCAGATGCACGCGATTGATGACGAGGGCGCCTGCGCGTGGACACCGGCACTGCAGCCCAAGGCACTCGTTCTTCGGTAGAAACAACGCCCATGATCCGTGCCACAGCCACATGACCCATGCCAGAGCCCACGCGTATCCATGCCATCTCGGCACTGTGCCCCTGTTAGGCTCTACAAACGTATGTATATGGTTTTATTGTTTTAGTAGGAGCATATTACATTTTGTTAAATCATATTTTACTACTTTTCGGATGTATGTTATATATTTAACTGTGTAAAGTGATTTATTCATAAATGAGAATAGTTAGAATCAATTACTCAAACAGTTATCTGATTATTCTTTTTGTTTTGTATGTACGTATCTATGTTTTACTAGCTTCGCACCCGTCTTGCGTTGCTATGGGACACCTAAAATTAGTACTAAAACACACAAGGATAGCACGATAAAATAAGATACTATGATGTAGATAGTACATGTTGAGCATGTACATGTTGCAATACATATCTGCTATAATTTACAATTAAAGTTCATTAGCACAAGAATTATGATATCCACGCTTGCAATACACATCATCAATTATGGATACAATATCCACGATTGTGCTAATATTCCTCCTTCATACGTGTGGAGAGACCTCCTTGTTAATTTGTAAGAGTGAAATAGACTCGTTTGTATTATTCAAGCTACTTCTTCGCCGTTTCTCAAAGTGCCAACTTGTTGAGTGTGGCTCTACGAAGACGTTCAGTTATGTCCTGACAACTAAGGATGTATATATTGCTCAATCATGGTAATCCCAACAATGTGTATTTAGTATGAGTGCATATGAGATTAGGGTTCCTTTTTTTGGCAATTGTTTATGCTCATCCATGGCAACTTTAGAATATTATTGTCAATCCTAAATGCCCATATATGGCAGGGCTTCAGCTCTAAACAAAATAGTTGCACCTGTGGCTTCTCTAATAAATTAGTTTTTTTTTTTCCCAACTCCAGCTTCACTATTTAGAAAAAAACGTTTGATAACTCAACTTCTCCAATAAAGAAATTGCATTAAGTGTCCATAATGCCCATTGTTTTCTTTTGTTCTTCCTTTATTTATTTCTCCTATGGATTTTTTTGTTTTGTTTTGCTCCTCCCATTTATATCTTCCTCTCTCTCTCTCTCTCTCATCTCTACCAAGGTCCCACCCACCTCTTCGATCTTTTCTCGTCCATATCTCCATGCTGCCCATGCCTTGCTCCTCCACCATGATCCTGTCTTTGTCTCGCCATCGCGCCTAAAAGGTCCTTATTAGGTTTTGGCAATTAATTGAGTGACAACAGTAGATGAACTAATATATGTGATTGAGATAATACATAGGATATTAGTTCACAAGTGTTGAATGCAATGAAGGAGTTTATTGCATATGAAACATGACATGGAGTCATGTGACCAAGGTGGAGAAGATCAAGATGAGGCTTGGCTTGATGAGCCGGTTGCAAGAAGTGTGAAGGGTAAGTCAAGGCTTTGAAGTGATGGACCGCAAGACAAGAAATCTTTGGGTAAGCTTGATGCCAATGGACCGACGAATTTGAAGAGCAAGTGAGGTGAGGATCAATATACCAATAGTGTCATGTGATGATATGGAATGGATCATATCATTCTTGATTGTGTTGATGCATATGTTACATCAACACTTGGATGAGAAGGAGCGGAATGGAAATATGCAAGGCAAAGGTATAAGGCATTTCATTTCGACGGTCATAGGTGTGTAGAGAAGTTTATGACCAAGTTTGCGACATGCTAGGATTGAGTGGCATGGTGAGTGCAAGTGAAAATTCTTTGAAAATGTTTTTGAAAATTCTAACACACATGCACGTGGTGGTGTTCACTTGGTGGTGTTGGCATATTTGCAAAGGAGAAGAAATTGGAGTTGATGTTGATCAACTTGGTGAAGAAAAGGTGTTTCGGTGTTCTCAGACACTAGGATTAATCTTGGATTGAATACTGCTTTGATATATTGTGCTTTGGATCAAGTATACATGTGGGTTGTGTAGCCCTCTGAGTAATCTTTCCAAAATGTCCAAGATCATCGAAATCGAAGTTCAGAGCTAAAAGTTATGGTCATTTCAGCAGAGAGCTCATGTTGTGGTTTTTCTAACAGCGGATTGTCCGTAGGCTAATTTTGAAAGAGTGAATTTTTGGACAGGTTCTTTCCATGTGACTAGGGTTGAACGGAGGACAGTCCAGGCCAAAACGGCGAACTGTCCGTAGTTCATTTTCTGAAGCAGAGCAGAAGTGTTGTTGGTTCTATTCGGTGGTCCGGAGTTCAACGCGGGTGGTCGGCCTTTGAGGCTGGTTGATCACCTTGAGGAGTTTGTGTCCACCCTTGGAGAATGCTTGGAAGCCCTCTAGTGACTTGTTCTTGAGAGTGTTCATCCGATCGAGGGAGGAAGCGATTCTCGTGCGGTTGCGTTGAGAGACTGCATCATGTTGCACTAGGTGATTGTGTTGCAAGCTGGGTGTACTTGTTGCTCTTGGAGGTTGCCACCAGACGACTCGGTGGCAAGAGACTCTGTGAAGCACGTCGAGGGGATTCTGCGGTGCTCTGGAAGCGGATTTGTGAGTGGTCGTGCTCACCTCGCGCGGAGATCGCAGAGAGAGCAACATTAGAAGAGTGTGTCATTGAGCACCTCACATGCGAGTGGTGTCTTGCAGTGCCTTGCGGGCCTCGTCGAGGAACCATCGAAGTGTTGGTTGATATCATGAAGAGTAGATCTAGTGCTTCTCATAATGCAGACCTGGTCGTGCTTCTCATACGGTTAGATCTTTTCTGCAGACCACGGACACTGGCAAATCATAATTTGCTTCATTTCATTATGCTCTTATCTGAACAACGGGAGAACACAATTTGTCTCTCAAAAGTATTAAGCTTTTTTCCTCAACATTACTCCTTCTTGTTCGTAGCCACCCGGCATACTTGCAGAAGCATGGGAGGTATTTCTTTTGACAACGCATGGGAGCATACATGTGGAGTCAAGCAAATTAGATTTGAAAGTCTCCGAAATACGATCTACTCACTCGATATTCTAAGTCTCCGAGGTATTTTTTTTTTCCTTGTATACTAAGTCCAAAAAAGTCAAAACAATTATTTTTTTTGCATGGGTGTGTTCTTCGTGACGAGACAAACAAAACTATATCTCACTCGATATATTTCTAATCATGTGGAGTCCAACAAAATTGGATTTTTTTTTATTTTATGATTTTTCAAAGATTCAACCGATTTTTTTTTTTAAAAAAAAAGAAAAGACAAAGTTATTGTAGCAAACCCACTATCACAGTAGCAAACCGAGGTTACTTTAGCAAATCCGTCTTCATAACCGCCGAGGGAGGTAATTTTTATGGTTTGAAAAGTTGAGAGAGGTGATTTGTCCGGGTTTTGGAGTTGATGATGAAAAATGAACTTTCGTGATAGTTAGGGAGGGAATCAAGACTTTTTCCATATTTAAATGAGTCGTGATATCGGTCCGCAAAACCAAATGAGATGGGCCGTGTTTCCGTGTTTACAAGAAAGGAAAAAGTCTACTTTCGGTCCTCCAACTTTTGCGAAAGTCCCGATTTTGGTCCCTCAACTCCAAAACCGGATAAAAGCGGGTCCCTCAACTTTTGAAACCGCGAAGATTTCGATCCCTCGGCGGTTTTGGACGGTGGTTTCGCTACAGTAACTCCGGTTTTGCTACAGTGACCGTGGTTTCGTTTTTTTTTTTTTTTTTATTTATTTCGGCTGAATTTTTCAAAAATCATAGTAAATCACGTAGAAAATTCATAAAATAGAAAATCCAATTTTGTTGGACTCCACATGAGTAGAGCTACGCAATGAATATATAATATGGTATACTTTAATATAAAATTTTTGCTATGAAGGTTTTGCCTTTTTCTTTTTTATTTATTTCAGCTCAATATTTAAAAATTATAATAAATTATAAAAAATCCTAAAATTGAAAAAAATAATTTTGCTAGACTCCACATGAGCATATTTACACAATAAAGATATATAGGTGTACTATTTAATTTATTGGCCAGATCCATCGGGTTCATAAAATCGCAGACGCATTGATCAAGACAAACAAACCTAGCTAACCTAACCCAGTTTAAAGAGCCACAAGAACTACGCATTGTGTTATTGCGCGCCTCATGCGGAGTCCAACAAAATTGAATTTCTTATTTTATAATTTTTCTGTAATTTACTACGATTTTTTAAAAATTTGAAATAAAAAAAAAAGGCAAAACCTTCTAGCAAAAACTTTGTACAAAAGTATATCATATTATATATTCATTGCGTAGCTCTACTCATGTGGAGTCCAACAAAATTGGATTTTCTATTTTATGAATTTTCTCGTGATTTACTATGATTTTTGAAAGATTCACCGAAATAAATAAAAAAAAGGAAAACGAAACCACGGTCACTGTAGCAAAACCGGAGTTATCAGAGCGAAACCACCGTCCAAAACCGCCGAGGGACGAAAATGCACGGTTTCAAAAGTTGAGGGACCTTTTTTTGTCCTGGGTTTTGGAGTTGAGGACCAAAATCGGACTTTCGTAAAAGTTGAGGGCGACCAAAAGTAGACTTTTTCCTACAAGAAATCAAAGAGCCGAAGCCCGAAAACTGAGTAACTGGAAGGAAGGCAAAAAAAAAAAAAGAATAAAGCCCACCGGGCTGACGGCCGCAGAGCCGACAGCCCACCGAAACCGCCGAGCCATCCAGCAGATCTCGTAGTCTACGAATAGCCGCGGTGTCGCAATCACGATAAGCAGACAGAGCATCGCACTGCACTCTTCTCCGCATCCTGCACTGCACATCCCACCATCCCGAGCACACCCAGACAGTGCGATTCGCTTCCGTATCGCCTCTAGGCAGGCAGGCCCCACCGGCGGATCCATCCATCCATCCCCGGCCATAACCGTAACCTTCCGCCGACCGACCGCCATCCATGTCCGCCGCGGCCTCGGCGGCGCGTCCGCCAACCCCAACACCACCACCGGCGCGGCTGGGTTCGCTATGGTCGACGCTGGAGGACCAGCGCGGGGCGGCGGCGGTCCCGCTGCTCGTCGGCCTGGACCCTGCCGACCACCTCCGGGGACGAGGAGCAGCAGCCGAAGGAGGGCCTGCTCCGTCGCGCCGGCCGCTGGTGGGGCGCGGCGTGCGGCGCGGTGGCGGAGCTGTGGGCGTTCGCGCGGGCCGACCCGAGGAAGCCCGTGTTCGCGGGGAAGGTCGCGCTCGCGCTCGCGCTCATCTCGCTGCTCGTCTTCCTCCGGGAGCCACGCGACATCGTCAGCCACTCCGTCTGGGCCATCCTCACCGTCGTCGTCGTCTTCGAGTTCAGCATCGGTGCGTGTCATCTTTTACTTTCTCTCTGGGTTTGCTTGCTTGGCTTGATTCGATTCAATTCAAGGTGTCTGTCATCTTTGCTACGGGGGTGCCTATGCTGTTCAGTCTTGATTGGAATTTCCTTAGTTTGTCAAAGCTCTTGCGTGCCTTCATCTTCTGCTGGGAACTTTGTGCTGCCCTTGTCTCTGTTTTTTTTTTTGTTTTGTTTCCGACGCATCAGTTCTTCGAGCGTGGCCATATACATTAGTACTAATTAAATCGAAGCGATGAACAAACAGTTCCGTCGTCCAATGTTCATCTGATCTGCAGATCAGCAACTGCTGTTGCATTCAGAATCTCTTCGGTCTGCCAGCTTAAAAATGTTATTATGACATATCTTCTTTTGGGCAATGAATAATGGTACTAGAGATGTTAGGTTTGTACTCCCTGCAATGTACAACACGGGTCCACTTTTATGGATCAGTTGTTCCATGTAGAGACAGGATAATAACTCGTCTTCCATTTGGCTCATCTGTTGAACGTGGCCCCCTGCTTTTGACATTGTTGATGATCTGGTGATACAGTGGCTTTTGACATTGCTGAAGATCAGGTGGTAGATGGATTAAGAAATGGTGCTTGCGTAGTTTATGCTGTTGGCTGGCATATTTTATTTCAAAACCTGTGTGCAGTGGGATGTGCAACTTTATTAAAACTATATTTACAAATGGTGATGGACCACAACTTCTTAAAATGTAGGCCAGATGCCTCTTGAGACATCTTCAAAGTCCAAACTATCATACCTTAAAATTTTAATCCAGTCACAATTGCTTATTAAAGTATGGGTACCATTAGATTTATATGGAAACCTTTTTTTGTGGAAGTCTAATTTAAGAGCTCAAGGCGTCATCTTTGCTGTGGTCCCTCTACAGTTCTGTCTTGATTGAAATTCCTTCGGTTGTCAAATCTCTTGCGTGGCTTCATCTTCTTTTGGGATCTTTGCGCAACTGCCGTTGTATTCAAAATCACTCGGGCCTGCCAGATTAAAAATTTTATTATGAGATCTCTTCTTTTGTGCAATGATACTCGAGCTGCTAGGTTCGCGCTCCCAGCAATGTATACAACATGGTCCACTTTTAGGTTCTTGAGTGAATAAGTTGTTCCATGCAGAGACAGCATAATAAGTCGTCTACCATTTGGCTCATCTGTTGAACGTGGCCCCCCTGCTTTTGGCATTGTCGAAAACCTGGTGATAGAGCTGCTTTTGCCATTGCTGAAGATCAGGTTGTGGATGGATTAAGAAATGGTGCTTGCGTAGTTTATGCTGTTGGCTGGCATATTTTGTTTCTGAAAACCTGTGTGCAGTGGGATGTGCAGTTTTATTGTAACTATATTTACAAATTGTGATGGACCATAACTTCTTAAAATTTAGGCCAGATGCTTCTTGAGACATCTTCAAAGTCCAAACTATCATACCTTAAAATTTGATCCAGTCACGATTGCTTATTAAAGTATGGGTACCATTAAATGTATTTGAAAACCCTTTTTGTGTAGGTCTAATGTAAGAGCTCAGAGAATAATGGAACCTCTATCTGATGGACTAAATAAATAAAATTTGGAAGAAAAAGTAAGATTAGTTGTTAAAGTTGTACATATTATTTTTTGTGATGGAGAAAGTTGGAAAATCATAGATAAATGCTTCTGTCAGTCTTAGACACTTAGACTGAAAATTTCCATTTTTGCTTAGCACTGCTACTTTGACCTTAGACTGAAAATTTTCAACTTGGAGAAGATGGGTCCAGTGGCTGTGCACACCTGCAAATTCATTTGTTCATGTTCTGTAATTGATTTGAATCAGTGTTGATGCAGGTGCGACCTTAAGCAAAGGGTTTAACCGGGGATTGGGGACACTAACTGCAGGAGCTTTTGCTCTAGCAGTTGCAGAATTGTCCAAACATCTGGGAAAACTGGAGGAAGTGATTCTTATAACAAGTATCCTTATTGTTGGTGAGCACTTACATTCTGAGAGCAAACTTTTTTTTCTCAATGGGGCCTATGAATATATCTAAAGTGTAATTCTCCTTGTTTATATTGGTAGCCTTTGTCACAACCTTGACAAAGCTGCATCCGATGATGAAGCCGTATGAGTATGGATTCCGTGTGTTCTTGTTGACATTCTGTTATGTTATGGTCTCTGGGTACAACACTGGGAAATTCACTGATACAGCTACAAGCAGATTTATATTGATTGCTATTGGTGCTGCTGTCAGTCTTGGAATCAATATCGGCCTCTACCCAATCTGGGCGGGAGAGGATTTGCACAACTTGATAGCAAAGAATTTCATTGGTGTTGCAAAATCTTTGGAAGGTATGACCTTGCATCCTACTCAAAATTCAGAGTATTTCCA
This sequence comes from Hyparrhenia diplandra, assembly GCA_015847255.1. NCBI lineage: Eukaryota > Viridiplantae > Streptophyta > Magnoliopsida > Poales > Poaceae > Hyparrhenia > Hyparrhenia diplandra. Next base: position 13,972 of record JADLZK010007400.1, read on the forward strand.
ATGCTGAAAAAGTTAAAATATGGGTTTTCATGTCCTTGGTCAACTGGCTATCGATTATATATGCATCTGATTTGTTTATTTCTTGCCAAATTAATGACATCAAGTTCTTATATGTTTGATACTGTTCATTGGAAATTTGCTTTAGGTTTGCGTTGATGGATATCTGAGATGCATGGAATATGAAAGGATTCCTTCAAAAATACTTGTGTATCAAGCATCTGATGATCCTCTATATAGTGGGTACAGGGCAGCTGTTGAGGCATCAGCACAGGAAGAAACCCTGGTTTGTGCATGCTCTATATTCAACAATCAGTCTGTTTTTTTTTTAAAAAAAAAAGTCTGCCATAAGTATTTTGGTGAATTTTGATTAGATAATTTCTAGTGTGTTTTCAGCTTGGTTTTGCTATATGGGAGCCACCCCATGGCCCTTACAAAACAATGAACTATCCTTGGAGGAGTTTCACCAAAGTTAGCGGAGCATTGAGGCACTGTTCCTTTGCAGTCATGGCATTACATGGTTGCATTCTTTCAGAAATTCAGGTTTGTCCTTTTAATTTCAACAACAACTGCTGAGGCTCTGCATCTTTTTGCTGAACAAATATATTATTGACATTAGGCACCACCAGAAAGCAGAAGGGTATTTGCCGCAGAGATTCAAAAAGTGGGACAGGAAGGAGCTAAAGTGTTGCGTGAGCTTGGAAGCAAAGTTAAAACAATGACAAAGCTGAGTTCTTCAGGTATTCTGTTCGAAGTTCACATGGCAGCTGAAGAGTTGCAAAAAAAGATTGATGAGAAGTCATATCTTCTGGTGAACACTGAAAGATGGGATGCTAGCAAGCAAGCTCAAGGAATCAAAGAAGTTGTAAATGGCACCCGTGCTGTGGAAAAGGAAAACAAGAACAAAGAAAACAAGAATGATGGCACCAGTGCTGTGGAAAAAGAAAACAAACACAAAGAAAACAACAATGGTGGGGTGGAACCTACCATAGTTGATCAAACTTTAGTGCATCAGTCAAAGAGCTTTCTTGCAAATTCATTTCTGAGCCGAGTTGATTCAGCATCAACAATTGACGGGTTTAAGCCACTACTGTCTTGGCCTGCTCGTAGATCATTCCATCCAAGCATACCACTTGAAGATGAGGATTCCCAAACCTATGAAAGTGCAAGTGCCTTGTCCTTGGCTACATTTGCATCACTTCTGATTGAATTTGTTGCCAGACTACAGAATGTTGTTAATGCATTTGAAGAGTTGAGTGAGAAGGCTAATTTTAAGGATCCTGTGGAGGAGCCTACTTCAACTAGCACAAGTGATGTTAGGCTTTTTAGATAAAATACGCAAATTGGTAGGATTCTAGAGTTGACACTAATGACAACCTGCAATGCTTCAGTTTCAGATGACCATGCAATCCTGTTTTGGTATCCAGTTTTCGTTTTTAAATTTAATTTTGGGGTACGGAATGTACACTAAACATGTAAATGTGCCACAGAAATCATCAATATGGCAAAATGTTGATCTATGCATCTGTTTTCAGCGCCTTAATTGTAAATAATGCTACACCTGGCTGATTGCACGTATGTATATTTCGTGAAGGGTTCAAAGTATATTTTGTGAATTTGTTGATTTTTGTATCACTGTGATTTCTTGTTCTTTGTTAGTATTGGTTGTCTTTAATGTATATATTTATGTAAGTTGTGTAGACTGTCTTGCGAATTAGAATCAGAAAACTGTTATGAAGCTGAATACCAATAAGCAATATCACAACTATCCCCACTTATATGACATGCCAGCGCTCCTACCAACTATTCAAAAAATGAAATACCACAACTGCTTTCGATTTTTGCTTCCTCACTTTTGTCTTACAAAGTGAGAGATCTACAACATAGCAAATATGACTGCTTCTTTTTGACTATATACAAGCAGCGGAATACACAGCACAATATTTAGCTATGGTTATCTACCTTCCCTTTCTATTCCCCGTCTTGTAACCCTTTTTCTATCTCGTAGCTACATTCCTCCACACGATTATAGACAAAGAAGAGGAGGGTTCCATGGAAATTTTAGAATTCAGACGCAGGATTGCACGTCTGTAAGAACAAGCGGTCAGCCGAAGATTTCATAGTAGCATCTGTGCAGTATCTACAGAAGTTGGTTGTGCAACGCTCGTCGCAGGAAGGAAGGAATTATGCTTTGTCTGCGAGGGTTGGTGCAGTCTGAATCAATCCATCCGACCTTATTCTCATCGTTGTCATAAGCAATCAATTTTCCACGAAGAGAGACATCTGCAACAGGTAAGTGATAAGGACAAATTTAGCAGGAATAGATTGGGCAATTGAAATTTGTCTTAGAAAATGATCACTGAATACCTCCGACTATTATTACTGAATCATAACCGATCGTTGTTCCATCGAGCACTCCCAGGCAGACATTGCCCTTATCCTGAAATGAATCCCAGGAAAACTATGATGTTAGGTGTACTACTAACCTTCAAATAGGAAATGGGAGTATACAGTGTCAATCATATGTAAGAAACATCACATGGGAACGTACACTGATGATCAAGTAATCTTCAGGACGAATGTCGAAGGTTCTCGAGAGAAAAAATCGTCTCTCGAATTGCAGACTCAAGGGCTTGAAAAATTGTTTCACATCATCCACAGACCTGAAAAATGCCTGTCAGTTTAGCAAAAGAGATGTACTCAATTAAGAGATTTCGATCATGTTACCTCACTGGAAAATCAGCTTTCATGCAGAAAGGAAGTGTTTTGTCTGAGTCATCTTGTACAAATCGTGGGGATGCAAACTTCAGCTGTTAAATTAAAAGAAAACATAAGAATTGACCTGTTTTAATCCTTCAAAAAAATTGACCTGTTTTGTGATTATTACATCTATAGAAGAATTGACACTCACCGAAGATATCAATTTTGTAAGCGCCTCGTTTGGGAAATATGTATATGTGGACCCAATGTCAAAGGTCACTTGAGTCAACTTCCCTTGCACATTGAGCTGCTGATCCCCGTGGTTTACTTGTGGACTCGGGCTCTGCGTATATCACTGAAGCACGCAAGAACGAGAAAGTTTCAGTTATATGACCTAACTTTCATTATATAAACTTTATATAATATACAATTTTGTTTCACATATACATATATACAAGAGTTTCTGGTATACTGTAGGAACTTGTGCTAGTGCTAGCGTGCTCAGTCCAGAAGAAAAACATTTCTTCCACATGTAATTTGTAACTAAATATCTGTGATTTTTTTTTTTTTTTTTTTTGAAGAGTGAATATCTGTGATTTTAGTAGAGACATGTGATGCAGGTCAGTTTCATGGCATTTCCTGAAGCGTGTGGTGACGGTGATTACTATGAATAGTGAATAAAACTCACTACCAAACTTGTAGCATCAGTGTGTGATGAATATGGAGAGAGTAAAGAGCTATAGAAAATCAGTTGGGCAATTTTTTTTTCCTTTTACGGATTGGGTCTCGAGAGTGACAAGAAATGTTAAGATTGTTGAGGATATGATGCAAACACAACATATCGGATTGGCTAAAAATGGTGCATGACATCCAAGGAAAGAATGATAGCCACATGAATGAACTGAAATAATTCTCCATAAGACAGAGGCAACTTACTCTGCTGGACCATCTCGGATAGGCACCCAAGTCATTCCCCATCTGGGAATGTAATCATCACCAAGAAACAAATAACCACCAGCACTGGGATCTCTCGTCATACAGTGACCGAAAGCATTGGAAATAATACCCCCGGCTGGCTAGCTGTGTAGGGAGACTTAGTGCCTGGTTGCTCAGGCCCAGAATTCCATCAGTATTTTCTAGTCTGTTCAGAAGAGTTCCTTGCTGATGGTATCCACACCTGTATCATGTAATGGACAGATGGCAGTGAGTTTCTAAGACAACGTGCTAACAACAATCATTGATATACATGTCATGTTGTTATCAGTTATTGGAATGTTGACTCATACCCAAACACAATGTCTGCATTTTCCCTTTCCCCATCTGCACTGATGAACTGCAAGTTATCCCTTACATGAACACCAACAGAGGAGCTTCCGTCCGTGTAACTGATATCATAGTCGCACTGATTTGGGTTGTCATGTTGGACTCGTTCACAAAGTGGATCACTGGCAGTAACTAGGTTCGTCTGCGCAGGCCTATATAAAGGGTGAGCTCCAGCTCCCTGTAACAAGATTGAATAGTGTTTATTACAGAATCCAGTGAACCGGTTGGGACAATCCAGCTAATCATGAATAGGAAGAATTGCGAATGGGGACTTTGAGCCCACGACCGATCTCAGCCCCTCAACCACTAGGCCACATGGATGATGGATATTATGTTACCACCACCAATTACGCTCATCATGGCAACAAATTTCTAGTTAAAACGGAGAGCATGTAGCTGAAATGGTGTGTACCTTTGCACAGCTTGTGCATGGCGCGTCGCACTGGATCCATGTGGTACGGCTCCCAGTATCAACATCAAGAAAATAAGGCCTTGAAGGATTGCCCAAAGAGACAGAAGTGTAGTACATCCTGCACGGGTAATTAAGCAGGGCATTAGCATCTAGAAGAAAAATATAATAATGCGATGTTAACAACAACAGCGGTGATCAGGGCCTACCGACAGTTGGATGTATGTAAACAAGAAAAGACTATCTAAATCATCAAATAGTTGTATATATGTCCGTTTGTTGGCAAAGAGTGTTGACTTGGAAGCCAGCAAAGCAGCATCCCTCTAATCTATTCCAAAGTGCAGTGTTAACCCAAAATTTTAAAAACAGATGTATATCTCACTGAGTATAGACCGACCCTACTGAATGTATGTAAGTAATCCCAAATGATTGAGAGGGTTACGGCCGGTTTGGTATGATGGTCAAACGTATGTACTTGCAATTCTTTCAAGGAACAAACTCTGCAACTAGCACTAAAACAAATGATAGTTCCAACTACTCCCCGGAAACAAACAGCAGAGCGATTATACTTGGTGGAGGTGGAGCCCCTGAACCTGAAACATGCATGGTATGGTAGAGCCAACTGAATGGAAAAGGGAGACGTCAAAACAGAGTCAAAATCATGCGCAAGTACTATGCAGAAATGCGCTCAATTATGAGGCGGAGAATTCAAAACCACCACTGAAAATTGTGGGAAAGTGTAGACAAATAGGAGCCGACAGACTCAAAATAATTGGAAACTGTCCAGCAGTGTGCGCGAACGAGAGAGCCGCTAGATAACAAGAGCCGCATTGAACGAGAGAACAAAAGCAATTAACAACGAGGAACAAACGAACAAATTCCTACAAACCCAGCTTGTTGGAATGGAGATTGAATGTAACAGCAGATGGAATAACAAACAGATACTACTATTACTGTTGGACAGAATTACGGGAACCGATCGATCGAATTGGCTGCACGCACTCACCCTTCCGGGAAGACGTTGGCGCCGTTGCCGGTGAGCGGCGGGAACAACGATGTGGAATTCTGCGGCCAGTCGCCGCCGCTGGCCCCGCCCCGGCGTGGCTTCGGGTAGAGCGGCAGCAGCAAGGACCTTTTGCCATCGCCGCCGTCCTCCTCCCGCGCCTCCAAGAGCCGCCATGCGGCCGCGTCCCCGACGCCCGCGTACAGGCAGAGGTACCCCACCGCCACTACCAGCAGCGCCAGCACCGCCACCGCCGCCGACGCTTGCCACAGCGAGGACGACGACGTCGCCCGCGCTGGCTGCTCCTCCTCTGGTGCGTCGGCGTGATCAGCGAGAAGGAGGAGAGGAGGAGGCAAGCAGTAACCGCTCGTGCCCGTCGTCGTTGGGGACCACGATCATGACGTACCCGTGCGGGTTCGGGTGCGGCGACTTCCTCATCCCCTCGTCCTCCTCCGGTCGTCCCGCGGGCGACGACGTCGTCACCGGCGTGGCGGCCATCGGCCGGCCTGGTGGGTGATCGCGAGGGCCGGGGTAGGAGAGGAGCTGGTGGTCGATCACGGCGGGAGAGAAGAGAAGCTAGACGGCAAGCGCAATGCCACGCGAGCTGCGTGTCTGCGAAGGGGAGGGAGGGCGACGAGTCGGCAACTGGTTTGTCTCGCGGCCTGGGTTTGGTATATCACTGGTCCGCCCCGGCACCGAAGCGAAGGCCAAGTCCCGACGACGACCCCGTCCCCGGCTGCGGCCTGCGGGTCGAGGAAGGCGCTAGCTACAGCTATAGCGCGCCCGGTTTGACCTGCAGCCGCGGCTGCGTGCGATGCGAACCGGTGGCCAGGTGGGGGACGTACGGGGATTTCCGGCCGCGCGCGCGGGCGAGCGATTCAGTTCCGTTGCCAACAAGGGGTGGGTGGTTTGGTCCCGTTGCTGTTGCGGGCTTGGTTTGGTTCGTTTCGTCGCTCGCGCGCGTGCTGGTACGAGTCGAAAGTCGCATGGTATGGATGCGCGGCACGAGCACGGTGGTCTGGTGTGTGGTGTGGTGGCGCTGTCTTTGTCGTGGCCACTTGTAAGCTGTAAGTGGTGTGATCTTGGCTGGACAGGAAGGGGATACGGGATCGATTCATACGGTGCCGTGTCTTGGCTGGATGTGGATGGTACGGTAATTAATCCAGTCGTGGACTAATTAGAACTAGAATAATCGTCCGTTTCTAGATTTTAAAATGTTGAGTTGTTTTCACGGCGTGGCAATTTATGGAATGTGTACAACTACAATTACAAGGATACATGCGTATACATTTCAAGGTGGAAATAAAGGTGTTTCGTTCTATATATAGAGTCAACTTTAATAACCAGCAAGGGGAACCAAAAATTATGGAAATGGATTTGTCTCTACTGTGTAATTCTTAAAAAACAGGTAAATTCCCTATTTATGAGAGAAAAGTCAATTTTCTTTTCTTTTTATTTTTTTTTTTTTTTGTGAAAGGGGAGATGTAGTAAGCATAAGCACAGTAAATCGTTCCAATTACAGGCTGGACCTTAAAGAAAAAGAAAATTACAGATGAGTCCTCGAGACCTAAGGTCGCCTTCCTCATCTTCGATATCCACCTTTGTCTTGACCCATCGGTCCAGGTCCATCTCCATCGCAAGGAACTCCAAACAAAAAGAGGAAGGAGGTCCATCTCCCGCCCGCTAAGGAACTCCAAACAAAGAGGGAGAAGGACGAGGAAAAAGAGATCCCACGACGCCGACCCGATGACCCGGCTGGGGAGAAGGATTCCACCGCCGCTAGGGAACCAACAACGAGGACAAGCCATAGACCGCAAAGGGCGTTGGAAGCATCAACCCTTTCATAGACGTAAGAGAAGCTCACGTATTCGACGATCGCATCGATCCAGCAATTGCCGCCGGTAACGAAGGAGCTCTTTATTCTTAGCGAGGTAGCTCCCACACCACCACACTGATGACAAGATTGACGCCAAATACGCTACGACCCTTATCGACACCTCGAGTGGCGAGAAAAGAAAAGCAACCTCGGAGGAGCAAAAGCTCATCCCCATTGTTAACGCTAGGAGCGTACACAACAGGGAGGAGAACCCGCCCTTGCACATCACCGGAAATAGCACCGTGCATGCCGCTACCATTGCTAAGGATGCCCAGAGGGAGACCTAACCCTAGACGATGATGACGCCATCGCCGAGGCAATGCGAAGCTCGAAGACCTAGATCTACGACTATACACAATACACCGCCATGGAGCAGGCTCCCCTCATCTCCAACGGCCGAGGGCCCGGAGGAGGAGGGGGGCCGACGGATCGGCGAAAGGTGGATTCACCCTCGGAATCACCCGATGCTATTGTAGCGTGGGGAAAGATGGGAGCCAGACTCTTGTAGAGATCTGGATGGTTTGATAGTTTACGGTAGAGGAAGTCAATTTTCTAATGCATACTTAAACCAAAATCACTTGCACAAAACTAAAATGGGGATGGTTCGCTTTCATCATGCTGAATATATAGTATTTGAATAAAGCGAAGTTTCTCATGGAAACTGAAAATTAGCGAATCTTTTTTCTCCCCTTGTGAGAGGTATTTGAGAGTTATTAACTTTGGTTTTGGTTGCTTGCTCTTGTAGTCCGGTGTGTCGCCATATATTCCTATATATGCCCGTCATCACCTCGGCTACAGACGCCGAATACGCCGTCGCCATCGACACCTCAACTCACAAAGTGGCCGGAAAAAGCAACCTCGGAGGAGCAAAGCTCATCCCCATTGTTAACGCTAGGAGCGTACACAACAGGGAGGAGAACCCGCCCTTGCGCATCACCGGAAATAGCATCGTGCATGCCGCCACCATTGCTGAGGATGCCCAAAGGGAGACCTAACCCTAGACGACGATGACGCCATCGCCAGACACGTATAAGGTCGAAGACCTAGATCTACAGCTATACACAATACACCTGCCATGGAGCGGGCTCCCCTCTCATCTCCAACGGCCAGAGGGTCACCGGAGGAGTGTGGGGGGGGGAGAGATCGACGGAAGGTGGATCGATTCACCCTCGGAATCACCCGATGCTACTGTAGCGTGGGGAAAGATGGGAGCCAGACTCTTGTAGAGATTTGGATGGTTCGATAGTTTATGGTAGAGAAAGTCAGTTTTCTAATGCATACTTAAACCAAAACCACTTGCACAAAACTAAAATGGGGATGGTTCGCTTTCATCATTTTGAATATAAAGTATTTGAGTAAAGCGAAGTTTCTCATGGAAACTGAAAATTAGCGAATCTATTTTCTCCCATTGTGACAGGTATTTGAGAGTTCTTAACTTTGGTTTGGTTGCTTGCTCTTGTAGTCTGGTGTGTCGCTATATATTCCTATATATGCCCGTCATCACCTCGGCTACAGTCCATTATGTCATGTCTCATGTCGATTTTCAATCACTGTCCAATGACAGACACTCGCATATGTACGTACTTAACAAACACATAACTTATTTATATAAGCACATCCGAAGACTGAACCGACAAATCTCGATATCGATGGAATCACCATATGTGTATTTGGTGACATAAAGCCTGTATACATTGGCATTTTATTACATATACTTTGCAAGCTGAAATTTCATGACCATGTAGTACGGCTATTATTAGTTTTGGATTGGAAAGTCAGATACAAATTTATAAGTATAATATAAAGTTATAAAAGTATGAGCTTTTCAAAGTGTATAAAACTTTGTAATGTCCTTTTATTCATGTCAGATCAGGTACTACACTTAGAGATCATTTGGACCCGCTCTGAATTATAGCAATCAGCTAAAATACTATCTCGGTAATCTAAACGCCTAAAATTAAGAGATGTACTATAATAATTCAAAAATAAACATAGCAACTTCTAGCACACATAATGAGTTTCATTAAATTCATCATTAACTTATGACAAACCTAAATCACCTATCTTTTTGGAACCTGTTGAAATTTTTTTTCTCGATCGGGCCATTCACCCCGTTTTTCATTAAGAGGAGGAAAACCAAATCCAAATACAAAGAGAGTTCATGATGCGAAAGTGGACATCAAACAAGCGAAGCAAAGCGAAAAGAGAGCGAACAACCTATCTCTTTGGAAATAAACTTGGCGATTACATGATAACAAACTCGCGACTAGGCCGGGAGGGCGTGAACATCCACTCAGGCCCCACGGCGCGGCTTCGCGTAGTAGGAAGCGCTCCATGGCCTCCCGACGTTGTCCTCGGCAAAGAGACCCCGTGAAGGCGGGGCATCGCAACTCATCAAAGGAGACGTCCTCATGCTCGGCCTCAACCTCGATCCCCATCTTCTTGAGCAACCTCTCCTTGCCCGGTCCTCCCGCTTATGATGCCTAGCCCCACTCTTTGCGACTAGCCGTGCGCTGGCGTTTGGGCATTAGCACCGACACGTCTCCGGCGCCGCCGTGTTTTCCTCAAAACCGGCGTGGAAGTATGGATGGCTCCAGCGTTTCGCGTGAAAGCGCTAAGAACTCGTCAACCGGCGGCACGAGCATGGAGATCGAAGAGTGTGCGGTGTGCCCCTCTTTCGCCACCACGAGCAGTGCCACCGTCATGAGGTCGGGAGGTCGACCTCGACCTCGAGGGTTGCAGGTCCCGAGCTCGGCGGCGAGGTCTGCGGAGTGCCCCGGCACGACGGCGACCAGTGGGGCGGCGAGCGGCGTCCGCCCACACGCCCGGTGGCGGAGGAGTGGTAGTGGGGAGGGCACCCAGCTCGGCGCCACCATGGACACGGTGGCCGACAAGACCCGTCCTCCCGTGATGGCCCGATGGGAGCATGGGGGTGGTCCGCTGGTGGAGGGTCAACCCACCGTTCCACCCGCCACCATGGACACAGTGGTCCCAAAGCACAAGACCTCGCAAATCCCGTCCCGGGAAGGTAGCCGGGTGCATGGCCAGCGACCGTCAGGTTCCCACCTCCGCCGGTGTGGCGCCAGCCGCGGGCGTCGCTGGGCTCGAAAGAGCATGCTCTGGGCGCCGACCATCGGCGCATGGACGGGCGTGTGCACGCCCGCGGCGGGCCTGGCGCTGTCCCGGGACCGGCGAAGACGACGGAGCGACACGGATCGGCGCTGACGACACGGTGCCGACCCGGCGGGCGCTTGAAGCACGCTCACATTCCATGGTCCACGGGCGGTGGCGGCAAGCTCGGGTGGCGCCTCCGGCGACCCTCGGTCGTGAGCGGCGGCGGCGGCGTTTGTGACCGGAAACCATCGGCGTCGGCCGACGGGGTCACGACAAGGCTGCCGAGCCGGCATGCCTCGCCGCCGCCGCTGCCAAGCCTCTAGCGCCCGGGGCCGTCGTTCGCTGGAGACCAAGGCGGATGCGCGGGCACCGCGCCATCAGCCTCGCACCGCGGCTGGTGCGGGCCGTCGCGACGCCGCCCGCCCGGCCGGCGCCGCAAGGCCACCACCACCTCGGCCCGAAGGGGTGTAACACTGATAAGTCTGTGGCGACATGTCGGTACGAACGACGGCGGCGCCGCACTGGGCCGCCGGTCGGGGTCCGCTCCCTCTAACGCTGTGCTCGGCGCCCAGCGGAGCTTCCCCGCGGGTGGAAGGGGGCGGCGTGGGGAGAGCGGTCGGCTGCGGCGGCGTCCTCGCACTGCGGCGGCGGGCGCGCCGAGCCGCCTGCCGCAGCCGGCGGCGAATACCGGCGTGGGAGCCCGCTTCGCCCTTTCTTCCATCTGTCCCTCGCCGTCGCCGTCGTACACATCCACGATGAGGACGGGCGTCCTCCGGGGACCCTGAGTTGGTGGGGGAGGCTGGGCCGGCGGCGCCAATCGCGTCGGCCCCTTGCTGCGTGGGCACCCCGCGGCGGCACCACGCGTTCGTCGCCATCGGCACCCGGTGGCGCGTCGGGCGACGCACTGGACCAGCGGCGATTTAAGGAGAGGCGCCTGCACCGCCACTGGGGGAGCGGCGGCCAGGCCATGGGGGGCCACGCAATGGCGGCGTCGTCGCCCGGGTTTGGGGCACGAAGCCGCCCGGGGAAGGCCATAGTCGACGGATCCGGTGGTGGGGAATCCGGATCGGTGATAGGGGGAGGAGGAAGGGCTGGAAGGGTGGTGGCGGCCTTTGGAGGAGGCGGCGAGCCGCCGCCGGGGGAGGTGGGGGGGGGAGGGGCTCCCTAAACGGGCCCCTGTTGGGGTCCCCGGTAAACTACCTGTTGAAAATTTGGACTACAAGGAACATGTCAGTATGAACGGGTATCTTTCTGTTTTTCTCTACAATTGGAGCAGTTAACATCAGAAATTAAAAGTTCCTGTTTATGAAAAATAACGTTTCAAGCAAACTTTGTTAAAGGACCAAACTAAAAACTGTGTGATTCTACTTTACACAAAAGAGATAATGATTGCGGCTGCCTCCATCATGTTGACTTTTATATTTCGAAGAGGCGAAGAAGATTCTCATGGGAACCTTGAAATTAATTTGGCAAGTATTTATTTGTCTCTCTCCCTTTATTGCCCTTTAACTAATTTGTGGAAACGCAGGTATGTATTTGAGAGTTGTTAGCTTTGGTTGGTTCCTGGTGTGATGCAGTCAGTGCCTGTCCTTATCAGCTCTGTTGGTGTCAGCTCGCGCCTCGGCTACGCTTTGGTTGGTTATGGGCAGCCATGTAGTTGGTGGCGCAGGCATCTGATAATGGCGTTTTGTCAGTTTAAGCACGTACGTATATTAGTTTGCAAGCTCAAATTGCAGTGGTACTATTAACTAGATCTCTTTTTTCCGATTGGAAGTCGATGTCTTGTGCTAAATTTTTAAGCATAAAGTTTTACAGATCGAGGCTTCCAGCTTGGCAATCTTTTGTGACTCTGAATGTTTTTATTTCATATAAGCAGTAAGAGTATTATGCAGTTATAAAAAGCAAGCGCATATATAGTCCTGTCCAAATATTTGATTGCGTCGTCAGATAGATGGTCATTCACATGGATATTCTATAGCAACAGCAAAACGACATTCTCCAACTGCTGAAGTCACCTTAAGATTTGCATTGCATCCTAAGCAAAGATAGCAGCACCACCAATCTGTTAGCGTGAGTAGCCAATCTGTGTGTGTTTTTATAGCCTAGCCTGACGGCGCCCCGACAACTACTAGAGCAATAACAAGAGGTAGATCTTTGTTTGCCTTTAATTCCCGGCCTCCATTATTGGAAGTTGTTAGTATTAGAGAAAAGCACTTAGAATAATCACTCGGATTATTTGGTTTACATGGCTACATCATCACCAACGACCCTTGATCCTTACTATTAGTGGCTCCATATCCATCAGCTGCAAGCTTTTTCCTCCTTTACTGCAGCTGAATACTCTGCCATATTTGTGAGGACCTGTGCGTGTCCTCCTCTGCCTGAACTCTCAGCATCAGGTGCCCCGATGCAGTAGTGACGTCCTGTGAACCTATCTACAAACTGGAATAATGTCATAAGACTATAAGAGCGAACATATATATAGGCCCCATTTAGATATAATAGTTACCTGCTAATAATTATCTTTATGAATCCAAACATGTGTAGCTAATAGTTTAACTAATTTTTACGTGAGTACACCAACTAACAACTATTCTATTAATTGGTTGGAACAAACTAGCTAATAGTAGCTAATAGCATCTCCAAAAGTCTATCTAAATCTCACTCTCTAAATCATCATTTGGAGAGTCACGGTTCATCCATTAACCGTGGCGGGCACTGTAGCCCGCCACGGGAAATCCACGATTTACCATTACCTTTCAAGCGTTACGGACTCAAATGCTCGCCATGCAAAATCAAAATCACCTGTCACGCAAAATCATTTCGTTACTAGTGTTGGTTGGAACAAACTAGCTAATAGTAGCTAATTATTAGTAGCTAATAGCATCTCCAAAAGTCTATCTAAATCTCACTCTCTAAATCATCATTTGGAGAGTCGTTTGTATAAAAATCGGGAGTTGCTATATCTCTTTCACAAGAAAAATACGAACATTTCTTGCAACGTGCTAAACTCTTGATCATCATCCAAGGGTAAGATCTCGTCATCGACTTTTGTAAGTACAAAGTGTTAGCTAGCACATATTTATATATTTCTACCAAAAATCACAATTAACAATTTTATCTATGGAAAGACAAGGACAAATTAAAGGTGTGTGTTCTCACAAATCACAACTAACACGTCGCAAAAATGGAGTTGGATGATTTCTTTCAATAGAGACATCGGAAAAGTGAAAATCTATATTTCTAGCATTTAGGAAGGATTTAGAGAGTCTAAATAAGCTATGTTGCTTCAGTTACTGTATCACACATTGCACGATGCAGGCAGTTTCAGGCTACCCCCCGCTAGGCGCTAGGTAGGTAGAAAAAAGTCCACGCGGCAGCTGCATGGTCAGTTTCAGCGTCGTTGCGGCGCCCGCCGGCCGGCCTTTGAGTGCCGCGGAATCAACGGCGACCCGGGTATCTGACCTGACGCATACCTCCAAGCTGCATACGCTGCCAACAAACTAAACAGCAAGAGGAGCAGCCTGCCTCACACAATGCAAAGTGCAGGATCGATTGCATTATTGCTGAATCTGATCGACGACGACGATGACGCTGAAACCTCTCCAAGTCCCAGGATATGCATGATCATCAGCTCGCTAGCGTAGTGTCATCACCTACCTGCTAACAAAGCGAAAGAAAGATGGATCGATCGACCGGCCGCCGTACGTCCGGCGTCGAGCGACCGCCTTCCGATCGAAGTGACACTCACGATTTGATCCATCCATTCATCCATCGGTTAGGTTGGCGATCGATCGGTTTGGTGCAGGGAAAGGGCTTGTATTGCATGGCTTGGATGTGTGCCTGGCACTGGCAGTGGGCACTGCAGCAGGTAGAAGGTACTGTACAAGGAAGCATGATACTATACTACCTACTCTGCTGCTGGTGCTGCATTCGGATCATCGTTGTGCGGTCGGTTTCAGGTTCAGACATCAGTCTCACTGTTTTTTTCCCTGCTTGTCTTCTGAGTGCTGCGTGGTCACGGCTTTTGCTACATGTACTGTCGGTGTTAAGGATGGTTATGTGACTGAACAAATAAAGGGCCTTCTTCTGATTGTAATCTTCCGACTGATGCTACGGCTGCCATTCAGGTTTGTTATTATTTTATTAATTGTATACGTCTCTGTGCGCGAGAACGTAACAATCTCGAGATGGTACGGTGGTCCTGCCTATACGTACATACAGTCTCGATCTCACTCTCTGATACAAACGCGTACATCCCCTAGGTGCACATCCGAAAGATGCCCCGGCGTAAGTTTTGGTCCTATTGCCAATCGATCGATCAGCCCTATGTAGAACTATTGTCCAATTGTTCAGAAAAAAAAACTATTGTCTGATTGTTCAGCCCAGACGATCGAGCCGTAGAGGAACGGACGAGTGTTGTTCAGGAACATGATTTTGACCTGTAACCTCTGTTGCTGGCACATGCTTCTTTGACCACATGTACTTCCTCCTGGAGGGAGATTTTATTTCAGAAGAGAGTCCAAACTGCCTCTCCAACAGGTGCAAGTGCATGCATATGCCGGCGTGTACTACGTCCACCATACAAGTCTGAACATGTGACGGCGTCTTCTCAATTCAGTTGAATTATTCTGAATTCGGTTCTTGGATTTCTTAATATATGCGAAACTTGAAACCCAAAACCAGATTCCAACCTGCTCTAGCCCAACCAAACACAATCCAATATATATTAGTTATATACCCCTAAAGGGTACAATAGTACTACATCCAGGTTTTGAATGCTTTTCTTGGGCGCGCGGCGTCGCTTTCAGATTGCGTGAGGAAAGGCGATTATAGGTGAATAATGAACAAGTACACGTACCGGGAATGGATGGAAGCATCGTCGGCGCGTTCGGACAAACAAGGAATCGAAGGTTGCAATTGGAATAGAATATGTACATATATATACGCGCGCGCCGCCAAAAATTGTGACATCTCTCGTATTTACCGGCATTATGCATTCGGTGGTAAGTGACGTTTTCGTCGACGACGGCGCCAATGATGACTTTTAATCTCTCGAATCTATCGGGTCTTCGATCCTTTGGAGGTGCTCATAGGAGTAGGGTTTTACGTACGTGTATTCATAGGGGTGAGTGTACGTGCGTGTTGTGAGTGTTCGCATTGTCTTGTGTAATTCTTAAAAAATAACAGTATACTATATAAGATTAATACGTGATCCCTTTCTAAAAAAAGATTAATACATGATATCTACCGGTGTCATCTTCTGACGTATGTTCCATGGAGGGAGGTGTCCCTCATCATGCAACCGATCACAAGATTGGGAGGTGTCCCCTCATCATGCAACCAGTGGCGGGCCAGAAATCATGCATAAGAGGGCTTGGTCAACTATATAAGAGGGCGACGGTATATTATTTGCTTGGAATTTTGCACTGATTTAACCATGCACGCTATTCTTTCCATGGTAAACAACCGTGGTAGCGAAATCAAGAATTAATCATAAAAGACCAACCAAGATAAAATATGAATTTGTGTGATTTTGTTTAGGAGAAGTCATAAAAAATATATGACAAAAGCATTCATTTTACTTTTCTAATATAAATTATTAAGTTATATGTTCTATAAAACAATTTATTGTGATGTTAGGGGGGGCCATGGCCCCTGCCAGCACCCCCTTGGCTACGCCACTGCATGCAACCGATCACAAGATTCTGTTCATTCTCCAACTCCCAGCTCGTGTGCCGTGAAGGTCTAGGTGGAAGTTAGATGTCCATGGATGTCCGATGGATACCTTCTAGTTCAAAAAATGAACTAGGAAGAGATGGTCCCCCAAATTTTTTTTGAATTTTAGGTCAATTGTCAAAATCTATGGATGTCCAAATTAGGTTAGGCTTCCACCTATGCGTGAAGGCAACAAGTACAACGAAGTTAGCA
The DNA here is from genome assembly GCA_015847255.1 of Hyparrhenia diplandra. NCBI lineage: Eukaryota > Viridiplantae > Streptophyta > Magnoliopsida > Poales > Poaceae > Hyparrhenia > Hyparrhenia diplandra. Next base: position 30,325 of record JADLZK010007400.1, read on the forward strand.
GAAGTGCAGAACCTGATCTAGTTTGTCTGTGTGAGGGCGGTCAGATCTCAGTGCTACTCTTATATATGCAATTACTTCTAAGAATCTTCTGCAATGTGATTACTTTTTTGTTGAGTTTGGTAACTAACAACCATCTCTCTGTTAGACAAGTATTTTATGAGTAGGTAGCCCCATGACTATATATTAGTCCTTGTCTTTAATAGTTATGTCGTTGTTGCACTGGGATTTTTCAGATAAAGGCCGGATGGCCTATAGCCCTATTAGTGCCAAGCAGAGCTAACTCTTGTCAATGAGACGAAATCCTACAGGGAGAGTTAGTTTTGTTGTGTCACACATCTCTAGACAAGGGCTGCAATCTTTCTGCATACTAGTAATATTCTATGTCCATTTTCTTTAAAAAAAATAGCGGTAAAAAAGAAGAAATTAAGTTGCTGGCGATATCTGAGGAGAACAAGCCTGTGACTCTTTTTTATGATTAGGCAGAAGGCTATGTTATTAGCACCAACATACCTACTGTGGATAAGGCAGGCAGCCACTGACACGATCACCACACAATCATGGTTCGGTCTGTAACCACAGGAAAGTAGGCAGTGGCCACCATACACGTCTGATGCCGTCTGGTCCAGTTCACAGATTCGAATTAGGTAAACTATAAGGCTCCAGAATATCGGCCGTGTATGCTCCATAATTAGTTTCAGAACGACCGCGCTATATTATTCCCAATGTAGAGGTCAATAAATTATTAACACATCCCTCCTCATTTTATTCATAAAAAAATTAATCAAAGAAGATAATTGTTGATTTTTTTTTTTTTTGCGATGAAATTGTTGATTATATTTGTATTAGGATTGAACTCTGCACCATACCTGAACATTCAACTCGTATGGGTATGGGAGAGAGTGCTAGAACATGAAAACACTTCATATTCAACTCATTTTGAAATAGGATTTATTGGGTTTTGGATGATTTACGTGGGGTGATAAGCTGGTTGTTGTTGATTTATTGTGAGAGAAAAAATAATGTTCTATGGCTAATAAGCTCAAGCGAATAGGGAGGGTAAGGACACGGACCTTTCACTCTTTAATATTAGAAAAAGAAGATAAGAATGATAGATAAATTGACTGGTGGTACAATGAAAATGGATGACCAATCTGACCCGTCACGGAAACATGCAAGTGGAACTTGTGACTTGTCCAACCATACGAGGACTGACTGCTCGTTTTCGGATCGGATAGGTCCAACTGTCCATGGTACACTACACCACGCAGAGGGTAACTAGCTAGAACCAATTATCCAAGTTTGATATTTGATATAGACATGCACCAGGGTCAAAACGTAACAAGCCAAACACGTAGAGTAGCGATCGCCGTGCAGCTGTCCTGCACTAGTAAGCCACTAGCTAGGTCATTTAACTGTGTGGGAAAGAGATGCAAAGTCTATGCTCAACAACTCCATGTTTTAGTTCAAAAAAAAATAATAAAAAGCTTCATGCTTCAGTGATAAATGACATGCGATCGATCAACCGTACGTGTGATGACTTTGCCAACTTCAGAATGCGTTGGTTCAGTCTATGATGGGCGCTTAAAGGTATAGATGGCCAACAGGCCGGCACAATTATGAGTGTATTCAGAGGAGGCGTGCATGTTTATGAGTCTACATGTCTGCATTGTGTGTAATTCGTGAAAGAGTAACTTCAAAACGCGAAAGTATAAAAGCAATGTAATTCCTTGGCACAGCTTTCAGTCCAGGAAATATTCATGAGGCTGCCAATTTAGTAATAAGAAAAGGGTTCCTTGCGCCAAGTTTTATATCATACAATACAAGGAAAAGGAGGTCTGAACGACATTGCAACCTGGCGGAAAAACCAACCCAGAGTAAATTGCCAATGGTGTCTACAAGTCTGCATTTGACAAGGCGTGTGAAGAGATGGCAGCCAAGGATTGTTCAATGCCCTGAACTAATAATATTCATGGGTGTGGTTGCTTACACTCACTTTGTCCCAAATTACAAATCGTTTTTGACTTTTCTACATTCATAGTTTTTTACTAATGCATTTTTGTTTTTTATCAGTCAATCTAGGTGCATAGTCAAAACATAGAAAAAACAAAACAACTTGCGATTTGGAATGGAGTAGCTGTGTTTGATAACCTTTGAGTAATCATCAACTTGTGATAACCTTTGATAAACACTTGCAATTAAAATGTCGTATTGCCAATCAGAAGCTACAAAAATCATGATGGCATGTAGTTAAGCCACCGGTTGGCGGTTGTCCAGTTCCAGATGACATGCATTACCATTGTTGAACAGCAAACACGGAAACAAAACACCTCAATCTGCAGTGTCTCCACAATCAGCACTTCCTTTTTCTGCTCTCCCATAAATGGAAGAAATGAATTTATGCATTTTTTTCCTTTTAACAGTACTGACAGGTACTTGAGGAAAAGTAAAACAGAGATGGTTTATTGTGTCCGTGTTACCTGCTGGAATTGAAGATTGAGTCCGTGACAGAAGGATATATCATATATATCAGGGTAAGGGGCAAAAGCAACAGCTCAAATTCAGAAATTATATTACCTCAGTATCTTCATTCTTTTGGCAGTATCATTTACATTACTTACATCAATCAGGCATAAGTATATCATTACCACTTCAGTATAGCTCTGTAAAATCGTCATCCATTCATATGAACTTCCCAAAGGCCCAGCTCAACCTTTGCTGACTGGGACTCGGATGGACCTATAACCTATGCACTCTATATCATCACTGAGAGACCTTGGAATTGGAAGTGCTTAATTCCATCACCCATTATCTTGCCTCCAATTTTACTTATACAAGGTTACATATTTGTATGAATCTACCATGCTATCCCTAGTTGGACAGGTCAGCTAGTACTCGGAAAGAAACAACTTCGAGTTTAGAGGAGGAGGGGAGGGATGAAAACGAGCGGATACGATATTTACTATGCAGAAACAATTCCTGGTAGGTCAGAAACTCACCATATTTTCATTTTTAACTACTTATTAACAACATAAATACGGTATTGAAAGAAATTTAAAAAAATCAAAGGTTGATACACGGTAATGTTAGAAAACGGTCATAAATGATATCACTATTCGAATAAAAGAAATCTTCCACTCTCAATTTCATCCATAGATCAATGTGAAATCTACCATCTGTGTTATAAGACCTAGAAAGGTAGATATTGTTTATTTTGGCAGTGCTCTGTACAAGGCAATTAGACCATTGAATCCTTTATTTCTTAGAAATCAACAGGAAACATTATACTCCCTCCATCTCTAGATAAATCAATTCCTAGAATTGTCATGAGTTAAACTTCTTTTTATGTTTTATTGGATTTATAGAAAAGGGCACAGATGTTTATGACACCAATTGAGCACCTTATAAAAAATAAATACATATTATGGTGTATGTAATGGTAACTTTGGTTTCATAACTCGTGTTCTTTTCTATAAAAAATCGATCAAACTTAAAAAAAAAGGTTTGGCTTAAGATAACTATAGGAATTCATTTATTCCGGGAGAGAGGGAGTGTGTGCGAGTGCATGACAATACATCAAGACATACAGTATACCACTTCTATGCAAAATGCAAAGTACATATAAAGCGAAATGCATTTTTCTATTGTATTGAAAACTACAAGAAAATTGCTCTACTGATTGCAGGTGAAAACAGCCATTAGTTTTGCAAATTACATAAAAATGCGCTGCAGCCAAAGTTGCCACGGTTCATCAGCTAGTCCTTACATGGTGGAACAAGAGGCGATACATATCAATCCTTCAGAAGAATTGATTATATTGTTTGTTAAAAAGGAAGTTCGCACAGGCATGGAATGCTGATACAGTTTATATGAAACAGAGTTAGTTCAAGTTACACCGTGCATGCATAGTTAACAGAGTTCATTGTTTGCTCCACAAAGAATACAACTTCTGGAATAATCTCAATAATGACGAGTGTCGAATCAGACAAGCATGCATGGAACAAAGGAATATGATGACTAGCTACATCTTATAATAAGTTGGTCACCCTTGTCATTTTGGTAACATAATAGTCAGCCACAGCTATTTCAGAAATATTGAGGAACCACAATAAAATGGGAATAAAGAACATTATGATGCCATTACAAATGAATGTGCTTCTTACTTTTGACTTCCTTGCAGGTGATGCAGCTATAGCCTCATGCTTGTTGACACCACTTTGTTGCAATAACTGATCAAGAAAAAATATAAGGATCATAATTTGCAACACAATAGTTAGGCACCTATATCACTCAATAAGGTAGCAATTCTTACAGAATTGGGTATGGTCACAAGAATGAAAAGAATGGGCACAAAGGCAACGGAAGAAGCAGTCCAGAGTTAAAACTGCTTGATCCAGTCAAAAAAGAATCCATGCCAACTACAATTGGTTAGTACAACAGCCTGTATTTACGCTGGTCAGTGCCATTGCTTTGCAATCTCCTCATCGGATTTGGCAAACCTGCTGCCTAGAACTGTCATCCAGAGTTCTATTGCTCGCCAGTAAACTGCGCAGTGCTCGCAGTTCATCGCCAATTAGCCCTCTGAAAGAGCCCCCTCAGTGCAATAAGCAATGGATCCTGAGGTGGCATATTCTGATTGTCTCGATTCTCAGTTGCAACATGGGGCCTTGATCGCCAGTACTCTGTACAGATGTGATCTCTGTCCCGAGCCTCAATTGCCTGCCGTTAAATTTCCAAAAAAAAAAAAAAGTCAATTAGAACCAGAAAAGAGCATTTCCATCAAGTGTAACAATGTGTTGCATAGAATGCCAAGCATTAATTCCACACCTGAACTATTGCTGGTGTTGACAACCCAAACATTTCATGACCATCAACTGATCCTGGAGGCTGTAGTGTAGGAAGGTTAGGTCTTCCCATATTGATCTGCCTCCTTATTTCCATATTGAGCCTTTCACGAACCATGTTCCAGCACTTGGTAGGAGAGATGTTTATGAAAATTTCGCCAGGACAGTTTTCTACAGTCACCTGTTAATGCAATAAAATATCAAGATACTGAAGAACAGATATATATATAAAATATGGAAGGCGCAAAGGCGAAAATTTACCTTAAAAGTGGTCCCTGCTGTCCAGCGTCCAATATTTTCAGATATGTAGTATGTCATTTGTACTGGATCTACAACACTGAAGTATTTTTACTCTGCTCTTAAACCCTGCATTTGCAAAGGGAAACATGCTAAAAGAACATAGCAAAACATGGAAAAATAGCAGATGAAATTCAAATCTCTGAATGAAGGTATTCAGATAAGTTAGACAACAATAAGGAAACATTTGAATAGCATGATAAAATCAAGAAGTGTTCACCCCTCAAGATGTCTAGAGGTATATCAATCTGCCAAAACAAACCTTTTTGGGAAGATTGCTTGACTTGAGGACCACAAATTCCCAGGCAGCACAACACCAATTTCTATAGGTTCAACAGAACACTTGAATCTATGTACAACGTTAGCTATGCGAGGACCCTTCTGTGCAACTCCATTTCTGCTGTGATTTTCCAGAGCAGGCGGCACTATCATAGCTGAATGGCCCCTAGCTCTAACTTCCACACTGGATAGAGTATCAGGATGTCTTTTTATGCCATCTCTCATTTAGTTGCTGATTACCAATGGTTGATTCCCAAGATGGGCACTGCCTGAACCAAAAAACACCATATGAATTTTTCACAACTTGAGGATCTATGAGTTGCTTTGGAGCAGTGACACTACACAATGGTTCCTGAGACACATTTTTGTGTTCTTGAAGCAGTATAGACAAACTGCTGGCTTGCGGTGATGCGGGCCTGAATGCCATCTTTCTCATTCATCACTGAGGTATTAGTTTCTGGTGTTAAGAATGTTTGATCCTTGTAAGAATGACACAGAGTTGCATTGAAGTCTGATGATGCCATCAACCTATGAGAATTGTCTAAGTTTTCCAGATCTGGCTTCATGTTAGCTCCATTGTCAATCACTGACAGTGGCCTGTTATGATACTCCCTAAGTGCAGGTGAAGATGTACAGTCTCCAGTTCTGGAAGAGGTTTCTCTACTCTCCTTAAATACTGCCAAGTCATGAGTACTTCATGGATTCACATGAAGTAATTAAGGGTCTTGTCACAGCAGGAAATGATTGACCAGAAGGTACCATCAAGCTTGGTGCTGCAACTTTTGTGGCCTCAATCCCTCCATTATGTTGTTGGCTGTTACCATTGCTGGTCGCACATGATAATTCATTCTTCACGCATGGCTCCTTTAGCTGTGAGACATTTTCTGATTTTATCTGCTTTGTCAAAGGACATGAATTATTTGCCTCTGGACTTATGTTAAGCAAATTCATACCTGGACAACCTAAATCCAGTGTCTTATTGTCATCGTTTTTTCTGTTCAGTGCCAACAGAAGAAGGAACCAACGATACTGTTGATGCCTGTGACATGTAGGATCGTCTTGGGCCATCAGTTAATCTGCGAACAGTCTTAGAATCTTCGACCTTTCCCGTTTGACACACGAGCTCAAACTTAATCCAAGATCAGAAACACCCCATCTGTGAATGGCACTTAGCTTCCCCAAAAGCATCAGCTAAGATATTCAACTCATTGACATCATAACTAAATAGGAAAAACCTTTTTGTTCCAATCACATGAACAAAGCTGCTTTTGCATGTAGGAGGCAAGCATATTTCTCTGGGGAGCATGGACAGCCAGAAGCTGAAAGATGCAGATCATAGTAGCACAATGCACATTCCCTATCAGTAGAATCAAATTACGTCCATTTTCCTAGATTCACATGGAGAGGGCATATTCTGTCTTTTGTGCTAACTCCATTTCAATTCGTGCCTAAGTAGAGTGATTTAAAAGTATTAGATTCCACTGAAATTGAAATAACAGACACTAATTACTCAGTTATATATTGTGGCTGGCATTTACCTTCACTGACTTGCATATTGTGCTATCAGGTCCATATACTTTTCCACCTCAAGTTATCAGAAGAATTCCTCTTGAGAAATAGAACCTCCCACTGAGCTCTTATTGCTTCTCTTGCAGCCCCAAGCAACAGCTTATCATGGGAGATAGTTATTTTCGAGCTTGTTCACGATAAAGCTCAACAGCATTTTGTCCAACTGGCAACCAATCAATGGGCGCCACATTAACAGCTTCTGCACAATTGAAGCCACAATTAAAACCAGCATGGTATGCCCGTGGGAATGTCAGGACAAACTCTCCCTCATGCTGAACACAACGGTAGACTGGTACTCCCTTCAGATTTAAGCAATGATGGTGAAAAACTGAGTAACCTGCAGAAGGAATTAACATTTTTATTTAGGAATGTATCTGATTGTAACTTTGCGTATACGAGGAAGATTTTTAAATGCCTAAGAAGGGCAAAAACATAATCACAGAATAGCCACATAAGCATAATACATAGTTAACCATTATCTGGGGAAGCTTTTTATACCTGAAAGTATTGTTTGAGAAAAATCACCAGGAGAGAAAACTTACTAGGTTGTGAAGCAAATCAGGTTGCTCCTCAAACAACTCAGGAAGATGTTTCCTCATTGCAGCCTCCAAATTCACAGCATCCTTTCCTGGAACTCCATACCACATCTTTGGAGCGCCCCAATGCATGTAGTTTAGTGAGTACAAATGATGATCTTCAACATGCTGTCAACATGCACAATTCAAATCAGTGAAATATCTCAGCATGGATACCATAAGTCCATAATAAAGCTTCCATAATCAATAGCATCAATCACAAACTGTGAAACTAAAGAGAATGTCACAAGCATCTTACCCAGCAGAAAGATGAAAAACACATGCCGACATAAACCCAAGGCACTAAAACACCAGAAATGTCACCGCCTTCAAAAGAAAGAACTGAACCTTTGTAGTCTAGGCAAGTTATTTAGATTCCACCCAGATTGTGCATATTTATCCTCCACATCAGATTTCATTTCAGGACCTAACTTTGAAAGCCGCCAAAAAAAGTTCCAGTCTCCAAATCGGCACCATATATTACCTATATGAGAATGGATTTTCTGATCAGTTAGAAAGTAGCATAACTAGTCCTGTATATGTAAACACAGACGCTACCAAGTAACATATCACATGCAAGTGCTGTGACTATTTAGAACTACATGCATGTCTGGAATCATATACAGCAGTAACAGCTGAACTGCAAACTAAACAAGAAGTTCTCTAATAGGCCATTATTGGGAAATGTAAAACAAATCCAGGACTAACACAATTGCATTTCCAAAAGCTTAAACTGCAGTGGGCATATATACTCTTTGCTAAGTTTTTTTATACCTCTATCTCTTCTGTCGGCCTTTCAACTATCGCCAATACCGCCTTCGATATCTTCCACTGACGGTGATGAATCTCTGCATTTATCTTTCATAAAATACTGATCACTGAAGTCATCTGCATACTTCTGAAACATCTGTAGTGTAAACTCTGGTCCTGGTTCAAATCCAAATCTCTCTTGGTTCTGCTGCATTCCAATTTCATTGTGATTGATTTCTTCAGTCTCTAAAATCTTTCTACGCTTCTTCATCATTCCACCTCTTCTGCTCTTCTTGGAGGATTTCTGGTTTTGGAGCTTGTCAACCTTCTGTACCTGAGTACAAAATTTTTGAGCATTCCCAAATGTTTTCTCTTTCAGAAGGCATGGAGGCTTCCATGAAGCTGGTGGAACAATACGGCATATTCCATATGGTTCTGCCATTGGGCGAGGATACTCTCAATGTATTTTAAGGTGTCCTGAAATTCCTGATCCATAAGAAGATATCATAAGATTAGTGTATGCAAAAACAAATTTAGTGCAGTGAAAGTACTGATACAATACAATGTGGCAACAAACCTCCCTCGGTAGGATAGTAAACAGGAGCCTCATCAAGAACAGGCCTACGTGCACCAGATGGATTCCATCTTGCAATAACCTGCATGATGTGATGTGACATAAGCAACAAAACAACAGCTTTGTGGAGGCTATCCATCATTTTCTGAATTACACAAACCTTTTGACAATCGGCACATTCTGGACATCCCTCGAAGTACTCCTTTGGGAATTGTTGTCTATGTTTCACTGAACTTACACCCTATCCATAGAGTTGAGCAATATTGTGCGAGGCATTAACATCATGATAAAATTCGTGTAACTGGTGAAGAAATAAGGATGAAATAGTAAAGTAAGTGCAACCTTGTCTGCTACTTCAGCATCAGAATCTTCGTATGCAATCTGATCAAAGCGACTATAATCTATTGGAGGTCTATTGCGCAGTGATTTTCTACAGGTATTGCTCCCAGAAATACTGCAACCTGTGTCACTTTGGCGATCCACTGAACTGGATAGATATTCCAAAATTTCCATCATCGTCGATGCTCTGTGATACTAAAACAGAACTAGAATTTCCATCAGCAGGTTTTAACATTGTTTTGGATTCCCCATGATGCGAGCAGCGAAAGGTCCAAATCCAGGCGGAATTGAGGGTTCAGGGTCCTCGATGACTGTGGCTGCAATGCCTTCTGTTCCCATCATTACTAAAAACAAATGAATGAGACTTTGATCAGCACAGCACGAAATAGATCATATCTAAGCTGAATAGAACTGACCATACAAAAATGTGATGCAACTACATATACTGATTCAAGCAACTTTCTGCAATAAATACCATAACGATAAATGAACGAGCCCACACAGCAACAAAAGAGCACAGCACGGTCATGATCAAACAACCTAGCTCATCGTCATGAAAACAGATCTGAAACAAAAGGTGGAAAGTAACTAAAGTCCAGCATCTTGACACAGTTGCAGATCACTTAGTTTCCATCACCAAATGTTTTTGCTATATATGGCACTATGTTCCAGATCATCTCCATAGGGGCGGATCCAGTAAAGGGACATGGGTTATGTCAAATAACTTAATAATTTCGAAGTTAGGAGGCTTGTCAAATAGCTAAATAGTCAGGTTAGGGTTTCGGTGCTCAGCTTCGCACAGCATAAGTAAAGGGAAGAGAAGGGGTTGACTACCTAGGGCTCGTCGCCGGCGAAGAGAATAGAAAGCCTCAGCTCCTGGCGCCGGCGGTCGTATAGTCCTCTGAGAGCGATAGAGAGAGAAAGGGAGAGGAAGAGGGATGCAGCGGACCGAAGGGGAATGAAACGAGCTCCTCTAAAATCGTACGGAACGACTTTACTCTTCAGTCGACGTTCTGAGCCGCCCGATTCCTATCCAACGTGAGCAGGAAACTAGGAAACACAAGCCAAAATCAGCTGAAGAGACTCTAGGAACCCAGGCCTCTGTAACCAGGCCCATATCGGCTCAAAGGCAGACCATCCTTGTTCCGCAGATTACAGCCGGTCGGCGCTCTTCTCGACCGCCGCCACCATGCTCAAGGTCCCGCCGGCGCTCTTCTCCTCCACGATCTCAGGCGGTGTGTCACTGACAACAGGGTTTTCACCTTGCACGTGTCGGCCTTCTTCGTCCCTGCCACCACGCTCGAGCCATCGGTGTCGATGTGAGGTGAGATCGCCGTGGCCCTCGACGATGGGCATGGTGTGGGGCCGGTGTCGTCAGTGCAAGCCGCAGGTGCCAAGCACATCATGGCCAACGGTGCCACCTAGTGGCGCCGGCGTTCATGGCCTCACGGGCTCCATGGGCAACAAGGTGGAGGTGGTCAAGACAAGGTGATTGGCGTGCTTGTCGGCGACATCATCAGCCGAGTTCGCTTCCGACCCACGCAGGAGACGCAGCGACAACCACCCCCGCGCGGGGACCAGACCCGAGGGGCCAAGAGGCCACGCTGCCCCTTGAGAGCGGAAGTCGCGACCTTGTTTGCCGCCCACGCGGGGATCCGTCCGTGGCGGTCGGCGCGCCCCGGTCGCAACTCGTTCGCCCACGCGTGTGACGGCGTCGGCTGGCCGAAATTCATGTGTGCGAAGATGGGCCGCCCAGCGAGCCGAGTGGCGAAGACGTATTTCAAACCTCCACCATTAGATAGGATTGAACAGTCAGATGCACTTTGACCCAGAGACAAGTCGATGTGTAGACTTTAGAGGATCTCGTTCGGGAATGCAGTTCGACCAGATCACCAATATTTCATCCCTGCAATATGGACCCACATGTCGTCGTAATTTATTTATTTTCTTGTTTTTCTCTCTTTTTGGACTGTGTTTTAGATCCATGGAGTTTGAAAAAAAATGTCAGACCGCATAATCGTAACATTTTTCGTTTGTTTGTGGTAATCCCTGTTGTCCTACTGTGGCCTGGCTAGCTCAAAAGATTCGTCTCGTCGTATACATTAAAACTATGTAATTAGTTTTTTTATTTACCTATATTTAGTAGTCCATACAGAGGCAAAAAAGATTTAATGTGATAGGTGAATAGTGAATTTTGGAGAGAGAATTGAGGGGATCTAAACAGGGCCAAACTTCAAACAAACTTTGTCGATTAACAAAGACCGTCATGTCATTTACAAGGAGATTAAAAATAGATGAAGAAGAATCATCTACCCATAGTTGATATCAATTTTGTAATACGCAATGACATATATAAATCTCACTAAATTCCTTCCAAGTAGAACAATCTCATCATAGATATATCCATTGTAGCTGTTGCCGAGAATCCACCATCTTGCATTGTTCGTACAATTTTCATACAATCTCGTCTACCCAAACAAAACAACACAACTACACCCAATTTATTGTGTCAATAGGAGACCGTCACAAAGAGCAGCTGTCATATCTGATTCATTCATCCACCCTGCAACATTCGCTGCTCTGCCACGAACTCCTTCATCAATCTCGTCTGCCCAGACCTCCTTCCCCATCGCGCTCTCGTTCCTCACGCGGCAACCTTCTTCCCGGACAACACCTTGTTGTAAGCCTTGAGGTCCCACCAGATCCAGTGGGTTGCATCCGTGTCGTAGGATGTCAGGTCATCGGCGCCGGAGTCGCTAGCCTGTTCACTACTCCTTCGTGGGATTGAGTTGCGGCGACCGACAAGCAGGGGAGTACGCGAGAGGCGGTGTGTCATAGACTCGTAACAGAAAGGGGAGTCTGCGAACGAGGCAGCGGGCAGAGTGTTAGGTGTTCCCCATTGCGAGGACGGGTGGTGGATGGGACCTAGCAGCACGACCACCTCCACCAGCACGACGATCTCCATTGGTTGCCACCTCTGGGCGATGACCCACTCCACCTCGGAGCACGGCCACCTACACCTTTGGGCGGCAACCAACTCCACCGGTCACCATGTCGTCTCCGACGAGCTTGGCATATAGGAGGGAAAAGTGGCAGTTGGGGTGGGGCCAGCTATGGTGGGGAAGGGAGGGGAAGTTTTGGTGTCGATAGTAAAGGAGAGAATGTTGAAGGGAAAACGCACAGCTTCGTGTGGGCCCTTTTTTGTCGGTCTTAGAAAATTTTCTTATTATTTTCTTTCTCTCCCTTTTAAGTTTTTATTCCTTTTGATTTCATATCCATTTTCTCTATTAGACACTATCAGTGGCTAGTAAATATATATCATACATTGTAAATAAGTAAATGGAATTTCTTTTATATTTATGAAAATTAAATATTTTTCTATTGAAGCCAGAGTTTCATATGAACATAAACCAATTTCACAAACCAAGAAGCTATAACAACATTTTTGTAAAATAAAAATAATTCTCTTTGTGACAATTTCCTAAGTGATTTTTTTTTTTTTTTTTTTTGCCAAACATGGAACAATAGTTCCATGAACTAGGAACACTTCCATCATCGATAAAAAAATAATAGGAACTCATTAAAGAATTCTATACTCCAACAAGAACTAATACAGAGTACTAACACTTCAATATCTCATGAAAAATTTAAATCTTCCCAGCACTCTTTTCATTCTGTATTTTGCTAGGAGTTGTTTGGGCATACAAATGTGTCATTAACTCTGCCACCAACTCTGGTCCGGTCCCTCGTTCAACATATGAACATTTACTACTTGAGATGATGCATTGCATTGTGGAGTAATATAGCCCGGGCAACATATAACATTTACCATATGTACCCAGATATTGGCATGGGCAATAGCCAATAGTAATGCTAATAATGCGCCCCGATGAAAGCGACAAATGGCACCAGCGGCTGAAAACATTGACGGTAATATTTACACTTTCAAAACATTGATGTCAATGGACCAGAGGGCCGGGCTCGGGCGCGCACACAGAACCAAAGCAAAAAGAGAGATATTTACATCCGCACAACTCACAAAGCAACCACATTATGTACATCAGGGGACAGTCATACAAGCCCTTGGGTATCTTTCTAAACTAAGCGATGAGGGATTACAAAACTTCCACGTGCCTGGGTGGTGGAAAAGATGAGTTGTAATTAAACCCTTATACGTGTTAATTTACATAGTGTAAGGCTTTGATGCCACATATAATCTGTCCTACGATCTGTACACCTGCGCAGATGGATCAAAATGTCTGTAAGAACACATCTGATAATGCTGATTTTCAAAAGCATTAAAGTTCTGCAATAGCAAATTGCGCTTACACTGTACAAGTTTGCACCTCGCCATTGGACGAGACTGGCACAGGAGCTCCTAAACCAGTTGTTTCAGGAGATGGTGTAAGGCGCCCCAAAGAATGAACTGACCACCCAACTCATCATTTTCTCAATGACGTCTATGCTTGAGGGGGTCCCTGGTATTTGTATATGGATTCTTTCTTGTGCTCAGGATCAAGGCTGCAAATGTTTTTTTTTTTTTTAAAAAGTTTTGCTAACACAAATTAGCAGCAAAGACATGATTCTTTCACTAGGTGAAGGCACAATTGATCCTTCAAAAAATATGTTCCTCGCTTAGGCAGATTATGACAAAAAAACATCAAAATTACTCCACTTCGTTGAATTAATGAGTAAGAAGTCTGACTGGTGATTGGTGACTGCTGACTTTATTATTTTCTGCTGCGGATTAAATTTCAAAGTTTATATGACCTGGAAAAGTAATTTCTTGTGCGGTGTTTAAAATCTCCGCTGACAGATCCAAGTTCTTTGGTACTCACGTATTACGTGGATAAAACTCTATCGATGATCCAGGCATAGTGTACAAATAACAATAGCACAAATACTTAGAATGAGTTGAGAATGTGCAAAAACTGACCTGTTCCTTAGCCCAAGAAGTGCATAATGTAAAGCACGAGCAGATGCTGAGACTGGAGCTACTGCAGCAGCTGGTGCTCCACAGATTGCAGTAGCCAGAACTGATCCGACACCAGCCCCTCGGTTATAAACTTTAATAGGATTGCCAATGAGAGCAGAGGCAGTCCTTCCAAACCCATCAGTTAAACTTTCATATGCCTGTAAAATTTTTAACTAATGTTAAAACAATAAAGCACTACATGAAAGGTGTTAGTACTTGTTAGGCCCTCAGGGCTGTTCAACTTTCAGACTTCAGAGTCATTGGGAATATATTTCAAACTTAGTTCCAAATCATAAATTATAGTTCTAAGTGATGCAAAGAGTTAAAAAGCAGTCCCAAACATGAACAGAAATGCAAGTAATTATCAAATATTCAAATTGTTATGAAAGGCATAGGAACTCAGTACCTGTTTCATTCCTTGTTGTGCACTTTCAGGTTGGTTAGCTCTAATGTTGTGTTTTGTTCGTTTTCGCTTCACATGAGGCTAAAGGCGGTGGAACAGTTGTAAGGGCGTGTTCTGTCTTCACAAGCATATCATGAGCTCCTGCAGCCAAATGGACTCCAAGTCCTACTGCTTCAATTGTAACACTTCTAATAAAAGCAACTGCGCCTGTCAAACAAGAAATGAAACTCTGTCATTGTTAGTGGTAATGGATGGTGTCACCATCAAGTAGTTAATAGTAAGTACCACTGCATAATCACAATTCCAGCAGAAATGCCAGCTGACATAATTTGTATATTTTCTACAATATATATCTATCTTTACCTCTTTGCACTCCCTTGAGCAATTTCCGATCCTTCTTGTAGCTTTTGATGGGCAAAGAGACCAACTTTCTGGTCCCTGAACCAACAGCAACTAGTGATCTTATTGGAGGAAGCCCTTTTAGCAATTTGTGCACCTAGACAACAAATACTTCAGTTCAGACTACAGGGGATTTATTCATAAATCAAGTGGAGATTTAGTATGTTCTCTGTATTTGCACAAGCAAATCTAAATATTATTTTTGAAACGCAGCAAATCTAAATATTATCTCTATTTCTTGTAGACCATTTCTGCTATCAAGTTTTTACATGTTCTGTGTTCCTCGTGCAAAAGCATATACATGTGTGAGAGTACAGATGGACAAAGGGAGACAAGGACCTGATTTTTAGAAATGTCTTCCAACCATTCCGCAGCTACTGTATCACCTATGCTGTTCCATCCATAAACACCCATTGCAGAAACATGTTTAAGCTTCAAATCAATCCCCTGTACAAGAAATCTCATATCAGGGTTGTTATACATAATCATAAGAAGTTTCTTTGCTACTAAATGTGTTCCTTTCACTAGAGCTTACCTTCCATGGAAGAATGTTGAGAAGTTCTGCGTAATTTCCCTTGCCCAGTGCAATTGGATCAAACTGACGGGGTATATAATTAATGTGCAGAATAAGCGGCTTTACATCAAATTTCTGGCACCAGAGAGGAAAAAACAGATCACAATGTTATATACCGAAGATAAATAGGCCCTGTGGCTTACAATGATATATGATTGATGTTTGTCATATGAAGCAAACAAAATTAGCACTTGCTTGGCCTTTTATCCTTGCTTCACCCGAAATGTTGAACTTAAAAGAATGCTTTTGTGACAAAATGATTGTGTGCTAGACTGCTCGTATATATATTTTCTAAAACAAACAAGACTGATAGTATTACATCAGGTTTCAGTTCATTGAGTACAATATAATAATAATAATATAATAATAATAATAATATAATAATAACAATAACAATAGTTAATAATAATATTAGTATTAAGAGCAGGAGCATTTCTTCCATATGTCGTCCCTTTCACCTAATGACAGGTGGGCCCGAGCCGCTCATGCTCACATGGCCAGCCAGAACTACACCAACACTGCTAGATTTTAAGATCATCTAGTGGTCCAAAGTAATTCAAAGAGCCCATAACGAAAAACAAAAAATTCGATGATTGTGTTTGTAGTTCGCTGAGCCGTCTGTTAAAGTGATGATGAATACCTGAAAGAAAGGAAGCAATGCCTCATCCACAACTGTATTGCTTCCATTGCTTGTGCTCTTCACATCAACAGTCTCATTTTCGCAATGCAAATAAGGGTCATTGCTACATGAATCATTCTTGAAGAAATTGATCAGGAAGTTAAGTTGCTCTTGATCAAGATGTAACTGTAGAGGCAAAATCTCAAGATAGAGCCTGCAAAAAATTAGCATAGTGCAATAGAAAATAATCAATTGTAATTGAGTGTAGCACAAAAGTGAGAAAGAGTATTTCATAATGTTTCTATGAAGAGCTCTCTTAAATAAGAGCACTGAAAACATGTTTGTAGGATGGTGGTAAGTTCTCCAGTTGTGAGGCTACAAATCAGAGCTCAAACCCTGGTATGTATGGGTTAAGACCCAGCTTGTGGCAACAATGCACCTGTACAGGTGAGAGCTGGCTTTTGGGTGGCCTTTTGAATCAATTGAGTATGGCAAAACTCAGTGTGGATTAACAGAAACAAGCTAAGGGTCTTTTTCATCATATGAATCCAATCTTATGTTGAAATGTTACCTGTAGTCTTCCAAAGGTGCCTGTGGCTCAGGCCTCACAGACTCCAGTTCTAACCTGAATGCACTGGAGAAAGACTCTCTTGGGTAATCCTTTGAGTTGTAACATCCAAGAACCTTTTTAAAAGTATGAGAATGATTAGAAATCATTATCCATGGAACTAAAGCTAGTTTGTAAATGTAACATGGTAACATAGAAATACCAGTTTCCACGGAGCATGGATACTTTGATCACAAAGAGTTAAATCATCAGCAGCTACGGATAGCTTAGATATAGAAACATCCCCATTTGGATACATATCAACTTGGATATTGAGTCCTCTCAAGGTAAATTCCAGTGAAGAGCTCCTATCTCTTCCATCTGTGCATGCTAAGCTAGTCGAATCTTTCTGAGGTAATAACCAGTCATCTCCAGCATACATCCGCCATTTTACATCTATATCATGAATATGAACCTTTCCTTTCAGATTACAATATTCATCAGGATTCAAACTGCAAACAGAAGCCACTTCGTGTTGAACTACTTGCTCTACTTTCTTGTTTTTCTTTTTCAAAACACGATTCTCAACAATTGTTAAGGGGACATTGTTATACCATCCAGCATCTTCACTTTCCAGGGTTCTACGAGAACTGTCACCAGATGTAGATTTATGCTCTTCATCACATAGAGTTGATAATGATTGATGAAATTCAGGCATATAATATGAATCAATGATTTGATCGGACATGCATTCTGTTCTAGTGATATTTGAGTAACATTGCCTTCGGAGTAGAACTAAGAAATTCGATGCGAAGAAGTGGCGCATTCTGCTCAAATCCATCATCCGTCTCACTGCTACTGAATAAGCGATGGCAATTGCTCCCCAAAAATTGTTGTCCAAGCAGTCATCTGTGTAAAAAGCATTCTCAATAATATCATCAAGCAGTCCATCTGACTGGTAATCCCCAGAATCGCTGAAATCTCCAAACTGCTCTCAGACTTATCTGATGCATCAGCAGCCATATTTTGCCTGTTAAGCCTGCTGAACACTATTCCACCTAGACTGTAGATGATCTAAAGCATCCTGCATATCTGGACCATATAGCTGCTGGAGTTGGGATCCCAGACCAATAAGACCATAAGTTGTATCACGACATGTACCAATATCAAATTGGGAATCAGATATTTCAAGCTTCCAAAAGGAAGAATCTAATCTTAGAGAAGCTTCAATAAATGTGTTCTGGGCAACCTTAGTGTGCCCAGCTTGACGAAGGTAATCTACACCATAATTGCATGTAGCATTTGTTGAGCCAGATGATTGAGAAATGAGGACCCCAAGATCACGTAACTGGATATCAAAATCAGTAGCTGCAGAGGCTGATGAAGATTTATTATGGAGTTTAAATGATGATGCAGCTAAAAGGCATGAGAAAACTTGCGGTCAGCTGCTCCAGCACTGAAAGCGGAATTTTTAAAATGAGGTTCATAGCTAACAGCAACATCAGATAACTTCGAGAAATAAAGATGACGAATAAGGTTCACCAGACTGATAGCTATTTACTGTGTTACTATCATCTGACTTTTCAGCTGTATCTGAACCTGAACTGAACAGCAGGCATATCGCATTGATCCAATCCATACGGCCACCAGGTGCTACAATTGTACCAGAACGAACATCAACAGAAGTGTAGTTCTGTTTTAGCTTTGGGTTCCTGATGTGGGTCACAGAACAGCCAGCAGCGCCAATAGACAGAACATTAGTACCTTCATCGTCACCCCGCCTGCAGGCAGAGTCCTTGCAAGCCACTATAAGAAAATCTTTACTTTCTCCAGGGACTTCATCATTCTTAGCACTAACAGAGCCCCAAAGCTCACCTTCACCATGATTCACCCAAAGAAAACTGGCATTATTGAGGCCTCCAACATTTGAACTGGAGAAAAGAGAAAATTTTGAAACTTTCAACTTAAGAGAGTTCCAGGATCCTTTTAATTCTCCCTGTAATAAAGGACCAACTTCCACTGTCTCATTCAATTCAGTGCAAATTTCCAAGATACTGCATTCCAAAAGTACAGATGTTTGAATGCAGATATCGTTGATCAGAACAGATTGGTCCTTGGAATTTCCAGAAATGCTTGTTTGTTCATTTGATATACCCTCAATGACATGATCTAGCAGCTTATTTAGTAACTCACAATCCTTTTTACTAAGTTGTACTGAGACACAAGAAAGTTGAACATGAAATAAGAGCTCAGTGCTCTTAAGGAGCTCCTGGCGCATACTAGATCCTGTCTCTGCAAGATCATGTGTTGAAGAAGGGGAAATGCCAGCCCATTTGCTGTTCTGTTTTTAGTAATCTTTTTCATCATGCAGCTTTGGCAAACTCCAAGCATTGTCAAAAATCTCAGGACCAGTTACAGGATACTTTCTCCTGATCAGTGTGATGCCAGAGTCATTATAACTGGCTCCAGTAACAGAAAGAATCTTCATTGTAGAGAAAGTTTGCCTACTTGAAGAACAACTTCTATCAACCAATACATTATTGACTGGCTTAACCAAATATACGTCTATGTTCCCTAGAGCCAACTGGATTGAAGTACATGGCTTGCTAAGATGAACCTCATTTTGCATTTCATTTTGAGGGTGTGATGCAGTTCCTACCATGTTCAGACATGAAGTGTGGTCAATCACCACGAACTTATCCAGGACAGATGGGTGGCTCAAATCCCATGAAAACTCAGATGGAAAGCACAGGACGATTCTTGCCGGTGACAGGGATATCTGAACTTTTAGACTTCCACTTGAGGAACTGTTTGTGCTGCTGGTAGTCAATCTGCTTCCTTTTTTGTCACCATGCTTTTGAATTTTATGCTCTCCATGTGACAAATCAGACTCAACTTTACTTACAAAACTCAGTAGCATGTATATTGTATGGAAGTGCACCCATAAAAGCAAAGGAGCCAAACAGATCGACATAGAAGTTGAGCTTACTAAATTGCCATCTTGATCTTTGGTACTGACATCATAATAGAATGTGCACTCGCCAAAAGTTTTTAGCAATTCAACTCTAATCAATTCACTTGAACTGTTGCCAAACTCATAGGTTTTCCACCGGTGATCTCCAGCAGCAAACAGGCACTGAGGTAGCGAAAGCTTGAACTCCTTGCCGCAAGTTATTGTTCAAGAAGTGATTACCAAGGTTTGAATCATTCGAATTATTGTTTCCGAGCGGTAGTATTCATCAAGCTTAATTTGGGCAATTGATGCCTTGAACCTTACATTTTTGGATAAGTCTGCAAATATCAACAAGAAAAAAAATACTAAACACCAAGCTTGGTGAAACTAAAATGATGCATGGACTAGGAAGCACTGCTGTACTAGTACAGACCAAATGAATACCTGTAGATCAAGGTGGATGTTCTCACACTTGGCTTTGAGATGATGCATATTTGGGGTGGAAGCTGTAGCAGGAGATATAATTGATTTCTCAAAGTTCTCGGAGGAAAGGCAGCTCAAAAACATTTCAGAATTTCTCATATCATCCAATATGCTGACAGGAACACTGGGATTTTCGATATCTGTGTCATCACTGAACAAAAGAAGAACAGATACATCGGTGACGGAGGCTCGTGAAGGTCCTCCTCGACAACGGGTTCTGTTACCAAATGAAAAGTAGAATAAGTATAGTCATATATATGTATGATCTGATCATTTCAGTAGCGAAAAGTAAAATGCTACAACATCATGGTTCCATAATTAATTGAAATAAATGCAACGGTTTTGTTCATGCCTGTGGTACTAACAGGTGGCCATGATAGTGTCAGTAAGCTATTATTCTTAAGTCACTTCTGTTGTTATTCATAACATGGATAGTTTCAAGAGTCAAAGAAAATGGCAGATGAAGAAGCCACATTGTTCATTCATAACCGAAAACAAGAAGAGTGGAAGGTATGGCATGGCCATTAGTAAACTGGACAGTAATACACCAAAGTTGGAATGGATACCTTTAGGAACTTGATCAGATCCAGAAGCTAAAGTGGATGCAAAACTTATGGCATTGAACACTGAACACGTCCAGTCCCATATACCACTGTTTCCTAAACTTGACTGGGAGTTCCTCAATTCCTCAAAACATTCAAAGAACTGATCAATGCTGTAAGAAATAACAAGGGATTGGTAATTAGAACAGCACCAAAACAACTTCTTTTTAAAAAAAATACCATGCTTCCCACAACAATATAAATAAATGAGACTTAGAAAACAGCAAGAAACTCTTATGGAAGAATACTTAGCGCCAAAGCAAAGGGAAATGTATGCTAAAGCCAAAGAGAACTAGTACATTTGACCACAAAAACTCCAGGCTATATATCCAAGGTGCAGAGAGATACTCAAGCAAATAATGTCGATGGCCCTCTGCAAGTTGCCGTGTTTTCTAAATTTTAAATGCAGGACTTCAAAGAATGCAGTAAAGAACAATTCAATAAAGAAGATAGCAATAGGTGGATTCTGTGGTGGCCACAATTCCACAAATGAGAAGAAATGAAAGAAAAAGCTGTTTAGTGTTTAAAGTTGGAAAGCATGCACAGACCAATGGACTAATCCTGAATATATTATGGCTGGTCTAATATTCAGGAAATATAGAAACAGAAGCAAATTGTGGTATAGCGATATTTTGACAATAATATGGCAAAATCAATTTCAAGGTGCACTATGGAAGTTAATTGGAATTTCAAGGAATGAAATGTAGGGCAGAAAGAAACCTTTCATCACAATCTGAATCAGGGTCGCCTAGATCCCACGGGCAACAGGCTCCATCCAGTCTGTTATCACGTGTGCCCTTGTAAGGAAAGAATCCTGAACTTTATCCTGCCTGCTTTGAGAAAATGTGCTCTGTGCCAAATATTCACTGGTGGCTGTCACAGAATCTGAACCTGGCTTCAAAGAGCTTGAAGCAGGTGGACAGAAGGCAGAGCTGGAAGAACTAATAGAGATATCTGCAATATTATGAACACAACTCTGTTCGTCTACTGGCTTTCTTTGGAGAGAATCCCATACATTCATGATCCACCGGATGCTGCTGAATTGTAACCGTAATTCTAATGAATCAACTGATACATCTGCATCAATTTTCTCAAAGTTCAAGCACCCCTTATTCCATGGGATGCTTAAGTTCAGCTTCCCTGAGAAGCCACCAATGGGACCAGTTAAGACTGCAGTAGTACTATGACGTGCTGAAATGTCAGCTGTTCCTCTAATTGGATCATTTTGAAGCAGTGCGTCGACATCATCCATCTTCAAAAACTCAATGACCGCCTCGTGGAAAGTTAAAAAGTTGTCCAGTTTAAATAGACCAAGTTGTGTTCCAAATTCCACCTCTTTAATTCGGAAAACTAGAGATCGACTAGTTTCTGGGAGTCTACTGTTCAAACTGATTTGAGGATCAAATACTTACATAGACATTCTTTAACTTGATATTAAAGCTTGTCAGAAACCATTTGACAGCACTGGCAATTCTCTTTACACCTTCATCCACATCTCGGGATACAGAAGTGGAACACTGATTGCTATCGGATTCATTTCTTTGGGTCTTGACTGATGTCTCTGTGTCCCTAGTACTACCAGAGACGGAGCATTCGAAAAGACATCATCAACTTCACTTGCAACAGATGGAGCAAGCAAAAGCTCCAACTCTTCAACAACAATCTCGCAGCTAGCAGCGAATCTAACTAGAAGGGATTTGATCGATCCTTCTTTCAGCATAATAGGGGGATCCTGATAACTGAAATAATACAGAAAATTAACTGATGATTTCACTTTTACGACAGGAAGCAAACAATTTAACTTTTGCAGTATTGAAGCTACAAAGAACAGCAAGTAAAAATCATAGACTAACTGGCCACATGATACTCTGCTAAATTGAATTTAACACAAGCCACACTTAGCATTTTGGTGTGTACACGCTTTATTACAATGTAATGTATTTCAATTTAGGATGCTTCGTATGAATAACTGCAACAAAGGTGCATAGCCTCTTCTCCTGTCCCCAAGATCAGATTTTGCAGCTATTCCATAAACATTTAGGTACAGATTAAACTAATAAAAAACTAGTGAAGTAACCAAAACTGACACAGACATCAATAAACAAAATTCTACAGCTCCACCTGTTTTCCCCCACCAATCTTCAGCTCCAGCACAAAAATAGCCAAAACCCCTGCCTCTACTAACTAGAATTCGCGCCATAAAAGCAGTGGCCAATCACGATCAGAATTTAAAAATGAAACAAGTAAACCCACCCGGCAATCAAACCAATTATTCCTAGCTTGAGTACCAAAGTTCTTAACTCCCCTAGGCCACAATTCGATCATCCATCCAGAAAACAGGCGAGCGGCAGTCGGCGATCGAAGCATCACAAAACCTAACCTTCCTCTACGGCTTAATCGTTAGCGGAGTCCGACGGCTCCAATACACATGGGGAAAGGAGAAGAGGACGCGTAAAACCGCGAGCAGGCGGGAGGGGCGCGGAAAAGAAAAAAAACGCACGCACCTTCCGGTTGATGAAGTCGGCGTTGAGGGCGAGGTCGTTGAGCTGCACCGTGCCGCGGCCAAGCTGGATGTCGAACTGATCGAGGTCGAGGTCGCCGAGGATCAGATCCCCAAGCCGCTTCTTGAGCAGCGACTTGCAGACGCGCTTCAGCAGCGTGTCGACACGGAGGCCGTCCAAGAACCCCATCGCTTCGATTCTCTTTCCGCGGCGGCGTCGGCGGCGGAGGTCGGAGAGAAGGAGGAGGAGGAAGCCTCGCCGGCGACGGAAGCGATAGTTTGCTTGGTTCGATTGATAACAGGTTGCCTTTTTCGTATTAGACCCGCGGGCGGAGTTATCTCTACTTGCGTCGGCCACCCTGAGAAACCGCGTATTTATTTATTTATTTATTTATATTTATGCGCGCGCAAAGGAAAGCCTCTGCCACTGTCCGATGGGGCCAGGCAAGTCGGGTTCGAACTGGACCCCGTTTTGATGGCGGGTGGTGACGGCACGGGCGGCGCGGCGCAGGTCTCTTCCGTCAATCCCGCCGCCCAAGTTCGTGCCGGTGGCCGGTGCAGATCCTACCCGTCGCGGCTCGCGGTCAACCCGGCCGTCATCCCCGGGCAAGCAGGGCGAGGCGGCGCGGTGAGGGTTGGGGAGGACAGCGCGCGGTGCCGGTGGGAGCGGGTCGGGAAGGGCGGCGGCGCGGTGGGGGTCCTCAAGGAAGGAGATGCGCGGGTTACGGAGGTGGACAGAGATTTTGTCCTGAAATGGGTCCTACCACTAACGGACTTACAACGGTGTACTGTAATAAATATTACTCCGTACCATCCATGTCCAGTCTACCCTTCCAAATCCCACGGAGGCAAACAAAGAACACGTCATATCGCAGTACTCTCGTTCAAAAACAAACATTTTTACTTTATCTTGTCAAAAAAACATTTTTACTTTCAAACGTGTTTCATCGCTCGTTTTATTCAAAAATTTGATGCAAATTAGAAAATAAGTAAATTATTATTAAAATATATCTAATGATAAATTAAGTCATAACAAAAAAAAAATATTATTATTTATATACAAATAACTTAAATAACGCTAACATGTTTTAAAGTCAAAAAACGCCGTTCTTCTCGATGAAGGGAGATAGAGCATCTCCAAGAGTTTTGCAATTGGGTTTGGCATTTGCAAAATTTGTCAAAAGTCGGGAAAAACCTCCTCCAACGGTTTAGCAATTGTATTTGGCAAATTGCGGACCTTTGGCAATCCAGGGTCTTTGCGGCGTATATTTGCGCCGCATCCAAGACTTTGGCATTTGCGATCGGCCCGCCAGCGGTAGTTTTCCCTTCACGCGGCTCTCTTTTTTCCGCCTCGCCGCCGCCCCCCTCGCCGCCACCGTCTCCCTCCGATCCACCGCCATCGCCGCCGCCACGAAGACCACCCAGGTGCACTTCTTCCTCCATGACACGCCAACGGAACTAACTGAAAGGCGCGGTGTGTTGACAAGTGTTATAGCATAATATTACTAGTCAACTAACATGAAATAAAGGCTTAAAATGAATATCAACATAAGTCTAGGGTCTAACTAACATAATTCCACGAAGCTTTTGATGATTTTTATATTTTCGAAGGACTTAACGATAAATGCAGAGAAGAATGGAGAAAGTTCCTAATATATATCCCATATGATGACAAGACTTGATCATGAAGTAACCGATCCAAAATATAGACTAAAACACTCTAGAAGATACCGTAAGACACCTAAAAAGACGGAAGCCAAGGTGGCTTGCCACCCGGGCGCCACCAAGCATTGCCAACTAGGGCCGCGGTGGGTCCCACATGTCGACCTCTTTCTAGGTCGGGTTTGTAACCGACCTAAGGTTGTATCTACAGATTATTGAAGGTCGGTTTGATCCAATGGTCATCGCTCATCGCCAAGGCCTATATAAGAAGACCCCTCGACCCCGTGGTTAAACCCTAACTCATTCTATCTCATTATCTCTTGACCTTTTGGTCGAGGTGTCCCAATGTGAGGACAACCTATCCTCTCTAGTTCTAATCTATTAGAAGATCATGTAGAACTAGAAGGATTAGAGTGAGTTGAGAGCAAAACATATCAAGTTGATAGATTAGATCCAAGTCATTCATGAAAGTGACTAGATCTAGTCTTGAGAGCTAAAGAGTGAGTGGAGGAGAAGAAGGGAAAGCAGGACATGTCGGTGACTCCTTTACGCTTGTACCTCAGGGATCAAGGGCATATGGCACTTGATCACGAGACTTCTATGGTGGATCAACTTCTTGTTTAAGTAAGTAATCGTGTTATCTTAAGTGTTAGTATTGTTCTTATTGTTCATAACTCTTTGAGTACTTTTTAATCTATGGGAATCTATAGATTAGAGGGCTTAGGTGTAGGCGTGGTGCCTAGATCGGTTGCTTGTGATTGCACCCTACCTTTGGAGTGTGGTAGTTCGTGGTAGTGGCGGTACCATTGATTTCTTTGTATTCCATCTCCAGTTGGATAGACTAGTAGACAATGTTGTTGAGGAATAGTAAGTTTTGACCTTTACTTTCCTTGAGTACGCCCCTATAAGACAATATCAACATAACTTACAAGGAGAAGAACTAGACAAATCATAGGAATCTTCTTACCCTTTTATCCTCTCATGTTCCTTAATTGTTGCTCAGGGATTAATTATATTCCTCAGTTATCCTCACACCATCCTCCCCGCGGATTCGGATATTAAAACCTCTCCCCGGTGAAATGCTCACTAGTATACGCTCGCTATGATTATTATAAATATTTCAGTAGGCTTAACAAATACCAACACGGTGTTAATCGACTTGTCACGGGCGCTGACCCTAGTCCCGACACGTGCCCTTCAGACCGGCGGCCCCCGACTGACAAGATGACGAAAGTCGGAGGAGACGCAACTGCATCGCTTTGAAAGATTGACTACGGATGCGGATTCCGTGATTGATGCAACAAAAGCAAGCATCGTGAGATGAGTATACCCTCCTGCGCTACCCCGGCCGCTTTCGCCGGTGAGAGCTGAACGGCCTCATCGCTAAATGTAACCTCCTAAATTTATATGGCCCACATGCACTGGCTATTGTCCCTAAGACCTCTCCTCGACATACCATGCATGTATGCCGATAACTTAAGAAGCCCTATTGATTACTCATACGTGGATCAACAAAAGGAGAAGCTACAACATTACAAACATTTGTTACAAAAAAAATATAGATCAGAGTGTGGAAGATTAATAACATTAATTTTACAAAAGGTAAAATAAGTTACATTTGAGTAAACTTAACTAATTGCGGGAAGCTAGGTAGAATCATTAGAAGACACTGTGATCATGTCGAGCCCACCGACATAACCTTGGTAACAAAGACCTAATCAACACCGCAACATGGGTTAACAAACCCCCCGAAAGTACGGAGTACCCAACAAGACTTACCCGACTAAAAGAAAAATAGGAGAAGACTCAGAATGTTGGTCTTAATAGGATTCAAGGTAAGGCTTTTAGCAAGAATGAAGGACTCTTTTGCGTAAAAGCTTACTAGTAGTGAATCCACTTCAATATTTTAATCCCAATTAAGTTTCACCTTACTCTAGGTGATCTTACACTAGAGCACACACTTTTTAGATATTCCATCACTTATTCCATCTCTTCATTGTTTCATAATTAATCTAATGAGATAAGTCGTGAAACCGAAGTCTCCATATCCGAAGCACGGGCGATTTCGAAATCGATTAACCCAAATTGGGAGTCCTTACCATTGACACATATGTAGCACTTAAGCTTGCATATATCAACCCCTTCTTGATACTCAAAACGGAATCAAGGCCCCCACGCCACCCGAGAGCACACGCGACACCCACACCCGAATCTAACCCACAAGCATCCGTAGACTTTAACCCACGAAAGTGTACACGCTACTCCCAGCCATCTCCACCCCAAAGGCCGTGTTGTATCGCTTCCGATTTGACACCCCCAGATCAGGCTAACGGGAGTATGTGGTCAAGATTTTTCAGTTTTCGACCGGCCCCGGGCGACGCATGCATGACGCAAGCTACTGGTCAAAAAGACCTCAGCAGCATTGCGCTCCATAGTCC
>JADLZK010007402.1:0-12210 GCA_015847255.1 Hyparrhenia diplandra
ACATAGATTAGGAGGGCTAAGATGTATTTGAGATTGATCGCCCGTCCTATCACGGCTTCGTCAGCGATTCTTCTTTGCTACCGCTTGCATACGAGAAATGAAGTAGCTTTCCTGGAGGTTTTTAACCCCATCGTGCACCCATTTATCCATATCTTCGAATATCATGCAAAAATATGTTGTGCGCATGGAGTTAGCGAAGTGCGCCTCGCTCGTCCACTGTAAATGTTCTCTATTTACTTCCTACTATACATCTTGATCATCAAAGATTTCCCTCCTTCTGATGCTTTCTTCCGCACTGCGCCTTGATGTATCTCTATTTGCCTCGATCCTCTATATGGCCTATAGTGTCATCAGATTCGCTTCCTTCTGACACTTTCTTCCGCACTCATGCCTCATTTATCTACTACTAATACAACTACCATCAATGGGGCCCACTTATAATTTTATCTAAATACTAGCGGAATTCCTGTCTTTGTGGGGTAGGAAAGAGGTATTGTGATAAAGAGATTGAATTATTGTCTTGTTTAATCTCAGAATTATGTCGTTGGCGAAATCTGATCCGCGATTAGCTGTTAGCGCGAATTACTTTCTATGTCTGGTTAGAAACAAAGTTAGTAACGAAGAACTTAAATGTATGAAATAAGAGTATATACTCATTTGCATAAAAGATTATTTAATCTTATGTTTAAACTCAAAATTTGAAACGAATGCTCGAATAGAAATATTTAGATATGTTGGACGGAGGTGACAACTTACGTAATGTAATAAAACATATATAATAATTTATTTGAGAAATCCTTGGTAGATGATTTAATCTCTTGAACTTGATCCTTCACGCGTCATATCCTAGTGTTCATAAAATTACGCATGGCCAAGTTTCAAAGTGCATGTGGATGAAACAATGATCATCTTAGACCATCCATGGTGGTATATAGGTTAAGCACTTGTGTATTCATGTCACGTTGAGTATATGGATATACTTTTTTTATATACATCGGTGGTGTGGCATTTATGTAATATATTATTAAAAATATAGGTTCCTTCGAGGAATTTTTTAGATGTAGTAAGATCTAGAGTATCTTAATGAGTAATACAAACATACTCAAATGAGATGATTTTTTGAATATGGGTGTAGGTGTATAGAAAGTGCCGGGTATATATATATTTCTATTTTCTTGTTTGTGAATCTACTCAACTCACCACCACATCACAGCCCACGAACCACTCACGAGGGATTAGCAGAGCCCTTCTCCTTCACTTCCCATAGGAGCCCCGCCTACCCCACCCAAGCCATATACACATGCCACCCAGCTAGTCCACACGATTACACTACCACCGGCCCCACCCCCATTCACGCACACCAACCAAAAATCAAACCCTCTCCCTCTATGCGTCATGCGCCCTCCTATACCAGACCCGAGACCAGAAAAACCCGAAACCGTCATGGATGCGGCGTCTGCGCAAAAGATACGCATGCAAGGTGTGTCATGTGTGGAAGCGTGGATATGATCGGCACGTCCCAAGTCATGTTTGTCACTTTCGACCTCTCGCCGGCCCGCAAGCTGACCCGGCCCACTGGGTGTACTCGGTAATAATCCCAGCTCACTCTCGGTCGTTCGGCGCCAACGAGTGCTTTTCTCTCTGAAATCACAACAAATCGGCGGCTGCAGCCCGGCTGACGCGTACTACCGCCCCTCCATCTCGCTGCTCGGCGAGAACACATTCATCTTCCTTTCCCCAGGACAGGCGCGAGCTTCGAGAAAACCGTGCGGCGAGCCGGAGCCATCTTCTGGGAGAACTTCCGTAGGAGTTGCTTGAGAGCGTTGCGCTCAGCGTCGCCATGGCCGCACAAGATCTATACGAGGCCCTCTACAATCTACAGCCACATGCGTACACGACAGCAGTCGTGCAGCGGCGCCATCTTGGACGGAGCATCCCACTAGGCAGGGTCTTTGCGACGGCGGCGGCGGGTCGGCAAGGCCTGACACTGCGCGGGACTGCAGCACTACTTACGCGCAGTAGCGGCAGTCTCTCATCGGCGCTTCGCCCGAGGTCGGCAACTCGGAGGCATGCTTTAGAAGCGAGCATGTTTCTGGGTGTTCGTGAAGGCAGCGGCACCGATCTCGCCGCCGCTCGGCTTCTTTGGAACAAGCCGCCAACTCGAGGGCATGCACTCGCTCGGTATGTGCATTCTCTTACGCTCTACGGGCGAGAATACGGCCACGCCGATGATGACGACGCGCCGAGCGTGTTGCGGGAGGCTGCGACTTTTCTGGCGGCGGCTGCACCACGGAGGAGCAGAAATGCTAGCGAACTCCGGCAGCAGGCGGTGGAAGTGTTGCGAGAATGACTTGTGGTGGCACCATATGCGAGAAGCGATATCTGCGTCTTCCTCTACTTTCTTAGGTGCCTCGCCCGGAGGCAGGCATCGGTGCACATGGGGAGACTGCTGCGGCACCCGTGCCGAATGGGAGCCTGCGACCTATGGCATACAAACGTTACGCAGGGTGTAGGATCGGCAGAGTGTGGCCAAAGTTCTTACGTGTTGCATGATGGGCGTGGAGTTGCATGAATCTATCTTACTTTGAGTACGTGATGGTTGATGTATATATGTAGTAATTAGTGTTATATTCACGTTTGCGATGAGTGAGACCTTGGGGCTCAAGAACCCCTAATTTTTTTCTTGCGTGGGTCAAAAGTTGTAACTAGTCTTTTCTCCCTCATAGTAACTCCAAAAATGATGGTTTTCTTTCTAAATTTTTTTGTCAAATCATACTCTTGTCATGTATCATCGATAAAGATTTCAATTTTAAATTTCAAAAATTACAACTCAAACATCAATTTTTGGACCACCTATTGATTTTAACAGAAGAAATCTTAGGCGACGCATGGAATAGTGCGTCGCTAGCTCGATACACGCCCGGCCGGAGCACCGCCCGGCCAGCTCATAAAATCCGTCGGTGCACCAATGCTTCTGCCCTTTGCTCACCAAGCTAACATTTCGGCTCCCAGCCGCACAAAAGCATAGCTGGCGGCTGGCGAGCTTCACACCAAAAAGCGCCCGGCGCTGCCTCAGCGCCATGGAAAACACTTCCAGCGTGACATGCTTGCAGGATTGCGATTCGAGTACGCCAAGGGCCGCGCGTGAATCGCATGACCTCGCGATCTGCTGAGCCACACGATGCGTAGATGAAAGCGGCGTCGCGGCTGACCCCACAGTGGGAGCGGAGCATCCGACTAGACCGAGATGTTTTACGTGCGCACGGCGTCTGATGCGGGTGTCACTCGAGATCAGCGAGAGTCTTGTCACCAAAGCTTCGCTCGCCAGATAAACGGCAACTTGGGATGCGTGCTTCATAGCCGGCATGAATGCCGTCTATGTCGAGCCGCTTCACCATCACCTGGCAAAGTCGCATTTCCGAGAATCTTCTGCGGCTGGCGCTGCCAGCGTCGAGAG
Organism: Hyparrhenia diplandra; assembly: GCA_015847255.1. Classification (NCBI taxonomy): domain Eukaryota; kingdom Viridiplantae; phylum Streptophyta; class Magnoliopsida; order Poales; family Poaceae; genus Hyparrhenia; species Hyparrhenia diplandra. The sequence continues at coordinate 3,458 of JADLZK010007402.1, forward strand.
CATGAAAGCACGAGTATGTTCTTGCTCTTATGCTCTGGGGGCCTTGCAATGATTGCCGCGGGCTGATGACTATGCCCGGCCGGTACATTTGCGGGGAAGATCGGCGACTCGGCCGACGGTGGGGCGATGGAAGAACATCAGGCGTACTTTCGGCCCGCCCGAGGCATGGAAGCATTATGGTGGGCTGCTTGGCGGTGATATACGAGGAAAGATTACCCGTCGTCCTATAGCCCAAATGGTGCCTCGCCATGCCGGGCATCAATGCGACCCGCCGGGGGCGGTCTTTGTCGTAGTGCGGAAGTCTCGGGTGAGGCTTTCGGGTGATGTGTGTTCGCGTGTTAGCGCAAAGTGAAGGATCCACGGCGAGTGTCGGGTTCTTCACTCAGCAATCTTTTTGCCATGGTTGGTGATCTTCTTCACGATCAAACTTTCTATTTCTAGTGCTCTAGATGGAACCTCGGTCGAACAAACTTAATTCCATAGCTTTTGGTGCGTGCGTGATGCTTGATGTTGATCACATTGGCCGTAATGCGCGGCGTGATGGTGGCCGAGAACTTTTTTTGGATTTAGTTGTGATTAATTGTGAATTTGTGATATACTCCCTGTCCCATGGGTTTGTCTTTTTTTGACTTTTGAATTTTCATATGTTTTGACCATCCGTCTTATTTAAAATATTTATTGCAAATCATAAAATAAAAATAAATTCAATCAATATTGATAAAATAACAAAATAAATTATATTTATGTAAAAATTGAATAAGGCAGCGCGCCGAAAAAGATGGCACGGAATCCGGGGGCGATGGCGGGCGTTAAGCCCACAGCTCTCCCACGCAAAGGATACACCTACACACGCCGCACCGTGCAAAGAATTCTGAGCAGCGCTCTATCAAAAGGCGTTGGTATTCATTGGCGCCGCCTAGGGCGTAACGTGCTCTGAAAAAAATTAGCCGCGGTCGGCGAAAATAAAAGATCATGCTTAGATGAATTTTGCAGCGTGGCGGCCCATGATCTCAAAATAAAGGCGCACACACGGTCATGTAAATTACCATGACCTCTCGGCGCTCCCTACGCGTGGCATCCACGCAGGCAGCTTTGCAGGCCGGCGCCACCCCGGTATTATTCTTGCTATTCACCTCCGCCCACTTGCGCTCAAAGTTTCCAGACAGCCCACTAGGCCAGCGCTGCCCTCGAGCCATGGAGAGCACGGACAACCTTCGCGGGGAGTTGCTTGAGACACTGCGCTCCGCGTCGCCATGGCGGCGAGAGGATCCTATGGAGGACCTCTACAATCACGGGCCCACTGTGCACGGACGACGCGTCAGCGCGACTTATCTTGGGCCGGAGCATCCCCTTAGGCAAGGGTCTTTTGCGCACAGCGGCGGCGTCGGCGTCGGGCCGGGCAGCTGTCCACTCGGCGCACTGCTGCGAGTCTCATCAAACAAGCTTCGTAGAGGTCGGCACACTTTGGGACGTGCTCGGAGCGAGCATGTCTGCAGTGTGTTAAAACGGTCGCGCTCACCGTCTGCGCCGCCTCGACAGGCGAAACAAACGCTGACTTCGCGGGGCATGTACTTCGCTGAAATGCGTGCCGCCATTTCACCGAGGCGAGGCAGCCCGCCGCCCACGTGATAAGCGACCATGCGGCCCGGTGTTCGCGGGAGATCTGCGGGCTGCAGCGGCGGCGGCGGCACCGACTCTGGGTAGCGCATGAGCGCGGACGAGCAATAGAAGTGTTGAACGGCGCTGCTATCAAGGTAGCGCATCCTCCTCCCCTACAGCCCAACGGACCTCGCTAGGATGGGCATCGATTACGTGGGAACAAGCTACTGCGGTGACTGGCGCAATGGAACCCCGGCTAGCGGTGGGTGTCTTTGCCCGGCGAGTGTAGGATCGCGTTGAGTGTGGTATGTTCTTCGCCCTGGCTGCGTTGGTATAAGGGCGAGGCGGTCTACATATATGTGTGTGTGTGTGTGTGCATGCGTATTGTACATCTATCACAGCTTAGCTCTAACTAGATGATCTAGGTCGATCAAGCGACTTTTGCTAGCTTTTGGTTGTGTGCATGCATGGATTGGTTGATGTTGATTGATCCTCGGTAGCATGCGGTGATGAAACAGGGTGAGGATGTTTTAATTCGTTGTAATCTTGTATTTATATTTTAATTGTGTGGTATGGTGTTTTGTGATTTAATATATGTGTTGTATTTCTCTAAATCATGTCTTTACAGCGTGGATGTTTGATTCGGCTGAAATGATGAGTGAGCAAACAGGCGACAATGGTGTATTCATGTGTTAAATTTATTTTGCGATTCTGGCGTGGCTCGCAGCGACCATGGCGCCCTTGAGCACCTCGGCGTGGCTAGCTAACCGCCTCGGGCTGAACTCACCGCGGATACACCCTTCTCTACCTTGGAACCTGAGGCTGCGTCGGCCGAGGGTTATACTATACGATTGACGCTTCGCCTCGAGCGTCTACTCAGGTGTCGCGGACCACTTGCCCAGCGGCAATAACGCATATGAAGCACGAAGCGTGCCCTAGCACGCCCTCCGGATGAACTTCGATCTTTGCCTTCTCTCTTACCTGCACACCTCGGGCTGCGTCGACAGCGGTTATGTATTCCGTATTGCTGGTTATAGGTGCATACGGAACACTTTTGCCATGTCATTTCAATGCGTTTCGTTCTCGCGGCGGAGACCTTTGGGAATCCAGAACCTAATTTTTCTTTTTTTAATCTATGGTCAAAACTTGTAACTAGTCTTTCTCCATCATAGTAACTCCAAAAATGATGGTTTTCTTTCCTAAATTTTGTCAAATCATGCTCTATTAGGCGATTGTATTCTTACTTCTATTACTCTTGTCATGTTTCGCCGATAACATTTCAATTTTAAATTTCAAAAATCACAACTCTAAACATCAATTTTTTTGGGCACCTAGTGATTTTAGAGAGAAAAAATCTTCTGAATGGCCGTTGGGATAATGCGTCGAAAAATAAAGCCCGTCACACTCATTCCATTGCAGCATTTATTCAGCGGGTCATTTCTTGATCCGGCGGCGTCAGCGATTAACATTGTTCCACGGGTTACACATGTACCGGTGTTTATGAAACTACGAGAGAGAGATTTCTAAGATTTGTGAACAATGTCACTAGCACTATGTTGGATGGGGAAAACTAAAATAAGAATTGTAGATCTTGCTAAGTTTTTTTACGAAACTCTCTAGTTTAGAACTTTTTGATTTGACATTATCTTGTAATGGAAAACTAGGTCTCAAATTCAATAAATAAATAAATGAAATTTAAATGTTTTTTAAGTGGCGTCGGATAGACAAACCACCAACATACAGGTGTAGTTCTCAATTATGAAACTTTTGTAGTTTACAACCTTTTGATTTGAGATCATCTTGTCATGGAAAACATATACACTCTCCGTCCCACAAATAAAGTCGGTTTTTTTGACTTTTACAATCCTAATTTGACCATTAGTCTTATTTAATTTTTTATGCAAATAATAAAATAAATAAATGATTATAAAAATATCTCTAACGATAAAATAAATCATAACAAAATATCTAAATTTTAAAACATTTTGAATAAGGCGAATGGTCAAACAAAGTTGTAGAAGTCAAACACGGACTTTATTTGTGGGGCGGAGGGGTGCCGTTTTGAAAACATTTTTGTAGTATATTCCCTTTCAGGTATCTTACAGGGCGAGCATTGGGGATAGTGCACTAGCGAGCCCCGGCTCGTACGTCCGCACCCGACCCCGCACCGCATTGTGCTGCTCACAATGGCGGCATTTCTTCATTGACTCACGCCTCGTGGCGGCGACCATTCTTCGCCCAGCACAATTGCACAAACCATAGCTAGAGGGTGCTCGAGCTTCCACGCAAAAGCCCCCCCCAGCGTCGCCTCTCGGCGCCATGGAAAACGCCAAAGCGTGACATGCTTGCGAGAGATTAGCGATTCGAGTAGCCAAGGGCAGACTGAATCCCATAGGGGCCCCCGCCCGATCTGCGGGCCACATGTTGCGAGATAAGCGCCCGTCGCGGCGTCCCAGTGGGACGGAGCATCCGGCCCAGACCTGAGTCTTTGCCGGCGGGTCGGCGTCTGCGGGCACTAGTGCCTACTCGCTCAAGTATCGCGAGAGTCTTTGCACCCGGCCTCCTGCGCGTCGGCAGCCGGGCGTGCTTGAGCCGGCATGTATGCCGTCTTCGTCGAGCCGCTGCACCGGCAAGCGAAACGTCACTCCTGATGCTTTGCGTAGCGCTGCCGCGTTAGGGCATGAAAGCCGCCAGACTATGTTCTTGCTCTTGTGCTCTCTGAGGGGCTAACAGCCGGTGCAGGGGACGGCGACTATGCCGGCGGGTGTTGCTGCGGGATATCGAAGGTGACAACCGGCGTATAGGGCTGGGGACGTGGAAGAGCATCGAAAGTGTACTCGGCCCCGCCGACATGCATGGAGTTTTTAGGTTGGGCGACTTGGCGGAGCATATACCAGGAAGAGTTAGGCGTACATCCCATCTATAGCCCAAATGGTGAATTTTCCATGGCGAACATCGTCTGGCTCGACCAAAGCGGTGCGGCCTGTCCCTAGCGTCTCGGGTGGTGTGGTGTGCTCACCGTGTTTGGCGGCCGAAGGAGTGTAGGATCGCGGCAGTGTATGAGGCTCTCCGGTCCGATCAATCTTTTGCGGTGTAGATATCAGCGGCGAGCACGGATATCATTCATGTTGTCTCGAGGTTTGTGATCTTCACACAATCAAACTTTCTATTTATAGTGCTAGCTAGCGATCTATTGCTACCTCCTTTTTCTCTCGGATGGTGTTGTCGATCAAACAAACTGAATTGGATAGCTTTTGAATGCGCGTGATGGTTGATGTTCTCGATCGAATAGGATTAATTTGATCGATCATATGCATGGTTTATGTTGAAAAAAGATCACGGTAGGGTATGCATGGCTGAGATATTTTATTAGTCGTAATCATGCAATGTGTTATATTTTTCCAAATTTGTCTTTGTTTGGATGTCCTTCTCCTCTCTTCCTCCTCCCCCTCCCCTGGGATTTGTTCTTCCTATAGAAAGCTTTGTGATATATGATTCTCTGTGGGGAAGGGGTGGCCTTGTGGTAGGGTGGTGGCGGAGGCTCGCTAGGGCCGGCGGGGTGGTGGGCTTTGGTGGGGGGCCTTGTAGCGGAGGGCGGCGAGGCGAAGAAGATAAGCGATCGCAGGGCTATCCTTTTCGTGTTTCTCTATTTACTACTTCTTCAATGGTGTAATCTAGTTTTTAAGGTACAGTAGTTTGCATAGTGGGCCCGCCCTGGCGCATCCTTTGTCTCCGCACTCTCGTGTGCCTCATTTTGCTCATCCGACGTGGCCACGTGGCGTACACCACCGCGGGAAGGCTGGATTCTGGCGAACTTGGAGCTGGTTACGTTGGGTGGCGTAGGTTCGATGCCATTGCGACAAATTTTGACCAGCTCGTCTTATTCAAATTTTATATAAACATCATCCATTTTGATGTGACTTAGTTTATTACTATTAGAGATACTTTAATAATAATTTATTTATTTCCTAAATTGTATAAATAATTTGAATAAGGCCGGCGGTCAAACATGATCTTAAGTCAATAATGGTGAATTATTTTGAGGCGGAGAGTGCGTACACTATTTTTTCAGGCGCTGAAATATAGCTGAGCGATTCGGCTGATTTAATAGTATTACGTGAGAAGAATAAGCTAAAATAAGCCTTGAAAAAAAAGCCTGTAGGAGTAGTAGGGGCGTCCTTGCGTGTTGTCGTCTTCCGATTAGGTGCCTCGCCGTTCGAACACCGCGTGCGGTCTTGAGATATTGCTTTGCAACTAGGAACCGCGACCTGCACCAAGGATTGGGCCGGGCGACAATGGCGGGCGATGGGCCCTATCCTCTGGTGAGCCATCGCGAGGTTAGCATGCAAGGCCAGACATGGGCCCTATCTGGCGAGGTGTGTAGGATTACGCAAAGGATAGCATGCAAGGATTAAGCATGTGTACTCGATACTCAAAGGCCCTATACAGCGTGCACGTAGTTAAGGAGGCCGTGTGGTGGAAAAAGGCTCTAGTGGTCTCTGATGGCACCGCGAGGTGCCGCCAGACGGCCCGGTATTTTGATGATGATTTTTATATTCGAGCTGTTTGACCAAAAACATCCTTACTTTTATTGGGACTCGGCGCGGCGCGAGCGAGTTCATTATTATACGGGGTTGCGTGCGGCGGGCGTCGGTTTCCCGTTGCTGCTGGTGCGGAAGGGCAGAGGCGCGGCTACTCAGACTCCGGAGGGGGGCAGGAGGGCGAGGCGAGGAAGATGAAGGGCAAGAGGCGCGCAACACCGCTAGACGCGATGGCGGCGGCGAGATGCCGTGAGCGGCGTACTTTCTGCTGCGACTTCGAGGAAGCGCGCACTCGAGGCGGCGGATCCTCACGCGCATCATGCGGGGAGGACAAGATACCTCCCGGAAAGAGCGTGTACAGTGTCTTCGACTCGTCTGCTTAGCAAGTTCCGGCGATGCAGAGCAGGGAGCGATCAACTGCGTGTCGCTCAGGTCGATCGCCGGTGGCAATACAAAAAAGTTTCCACAGGGAGCTGGCGGGCGCTTCTTCGAGGCCAGTGTCAGGAGGCCATATGCCTATGAGGGGATGGTGAGGATGGCGAGGCGCCAGGGTGGGATCCCCCAAGGGGCGGGCTCTCGGGGAAAGCCGCTAATCTTTGCGGACCGGCGCGGCTTACTTCTTGGCGATCTTTGTTGTGCCAGTCGAACCCCCGGACCAAGCGGCGCAGCGGCACTCCATGGAATCACTCGGCGGCCCCGAGCACGGCGGCCGGTGGGCGAACCATAATCGCCCGGGCGTGTTATTGGGCCCGAGGAGGACCTCATCGAGGCTGCGTGCAGCCCAACCTTGGTTGATCCAGCGGTGCGGAGGCGGCCGGCGTTGTAAATCGATCCCAAATACGTGCATGGCGGGAAGGATGCAAGCGGCGTGCGCCACTTCTGAAGGCGGAGAAGGCAGATCATCTGTCTTCCGCGGCGCTTCGGTGCGCATCGATCTTGAGTTAAATATCTGATTCCGTCCTTTGGGAGTGGATGTCGCTTGTGATACTGCATGGCCAGATAATGTCAAAGTCCCAAAAACTAGCTATATTTATTTTAGTTTTTTTATTTGTCCAATAAAGATGAGTTAGAATATCTTTCCCTCAGTCTCATGGGGTTTTTGCTCGTTTTTAACTTTTGAACTTCATGTTTGTTTTGACCATCATCTCATGATTTGTCCTTTACCATTCTACTCTTTTTTTTTACACTTTAATCTATACTACCAACTATCATCGATGGGGGCCAACTATAATTTTATCGAAATATATCCATATGAGGTCTTGTTTTTTGCGAGGATTTATTAAAAAGGAATTCAATGAATTGTAATCGAGAATTTAATTTGATTTTTTAGTTTGTGAGTTATAACATAGTTAGTTCAAGCGATGAGGGCTGCCAACTGGATATCATGGTGAGGCTGGCGAGTGTATGGGGATTAAGTATATGATCATACTAGACGCTATCTAGGGTAGGTGGATACGTAGAATATGTGGACCTGCTTTTTGTTTATATACTGTTAGTGATACTCTTTGTATATACTGATAGCAGGTTCCCTTCAAAAATTTTTCGGCGTAGTAAAATACTGAGGCTGGCGTTAATATGAGTATGACGAGCATCACTCAAGCGATAAACACCCGCGACTCGACGGCGTCCGCCGTTATCTCATCAGCGATAAACAAGTATAAACACGCTATGTGCAGCGTGGTTTTATTGAGGCGCAACTACTCTTGGGAATGCTGAAATGATAAAGCGTGTCGAATAAGGTCTACCCTTTGAAACCATACATATGACGATGAGGCAAATATAGTAATAGTCACATCGGGTGACAAAATAACCCATCCAAATGAGTGCGATTACACGCTAAAGAACATGCATATGACTATCATTCATCTCATGCATGCCAGGATGAGACACTATGATGATAAAGAAATCAAGCTGCATCAACATTGGAAGCATGTAGAGCAAACATAATATTTACAATATTCCATAAAAGGTAGATTAGGACATTATATATATATAATATATAATATATATATATATATATATATATATAATAACAATATATATATATATATAATATATATAAAGAAAGGAGCGAACACCAACATATACTATACGCAAGCATGCAGCGGCCGCGAGGAACAAGCGAAGCCAGGTTCATCGTTCACTAAAATCTAAATAGCAAAGTCATAATACATTCTCCTCCTTGATGCTCGTATGTCGGGGGACGGGGAAAGGGGTGTGTCTCGTTGGACTCTGGCGGGCGCTTACCATTAGTGTCGTGAAGTGGTAGATCTTGAAGGAGTGGAGAGCAGTTTTGTGTCTTTAGAGTCGGTAACCAACACTCCAAAGTGCGTGGAAATATAAAATAGGTGCTTACTGGGTCCATCGTAATGCGTGTCTAACCCGATCACTTGCCTTTGTCTTCACTACTAGTTCACTCCCTCTCCACTTTCTGCTTTCCACTCCTCGTTATTATCCCCACAGCCACCTTGCTGCCGCTCCTCCTCGCCTACGCACAGGGTGATGAAGGAGAAGAAATTTGGAAGATGGCGTGGCGAGATGCCATGACGACGTGCTGGCGCATGTTGCGGTGAGGAGGACACACTCGAGCGGAGATCCTCCAGTATTTGCCTC
>JADLZK010007404.1:0-193186 GCA_015847255.1 Hyparrhenia diplandra
AATACACATAGGAGTATATTATCAAAAATGTACTCACTAGAATATAGCTCCCTTGTGACCAACTTCTCTCTAATTTCGTGATACTTGGTCTCAAAAGGGCAACACGGACTGAAGTGGATTAATTATCTTGATCAACCATGCCACACCAATCGTCTCATGAGAGTTTTTTATCAACATCCCTCCACAAGCATGTTTTTAGAGCTAGTGGCGAAGGAGTAATGGGCACAATTGCCTATAATTGTAAAATATTAAATGTATCATCATTGAAATTCATGTCAGATTGATTTACAAAAGAGGCTTTTCTCTTTTTGGATTAGCATGAGTATGGATGCAGCGCCCTCCATAGGAATCTTCATGCGACCAGGACATATTCTTTAACCATTGCTCTTGACACATAAGTAAGATGGCCTATATTTGTTAAAAAATGTGCCATATCAGAGTTAAACATTACGTAATGTGAAATATAAATAATACACATTTATTTATAGCCATAACATTAGATCATTCAACATAGTTGGTTCCAAGGAGGCACCGGTATCTAGAAGTAGAACCAATCAGAAGTAAATAACACCAAAATAAGATACAAAATAGGTCAAACCAATGATACACTAATCAAAGTATATCAAGACTTCACTACATAATTTTGAAGTTAACCGGAGTTTTTAAGACACCTAGGTTGCGGGAAGCAAGCCAATAAAAAAATATGTATTCTTAGCTCAACAAAAATTGTTCTAAAGAAGAGAGGTTGATTAGTAATTATGTAGAACAAAACCAAAATTATTGAGGATATCCAAAGATATGATTAGCTATGATTCTACAAAAATATGATCATGCAACAAAATTCACAAGATTTGCAACGAGGAAAAGTTCGGACCATCTTTTTGTAGTACACTAAGGAAAACCAAACACAAGAAAGCAAAAAATTTTAATACACAAACAAGCAACCACCACTTAAAAGAAATTAATGAAGAACAAAAATTGTGTTCGGATCCTATTAACACACAAGGTCTGTATGTTACAATGGGTATTAAACCATCCACATAACTTATTTTTAGTTAATTTGTTAGCCCACAATCTTTAGAGTCAAATAGGCATTTATTGTCTAGTTGTTGAAATAAAAAAGCAGTGTTCATGAGAAAATTTGAGAAGCAAAACATCCATCCAAGAGGGATTAAGCACTCTAACAAAGACACACACCAAGAGGAAGAAATATCAAGTAGAAGGTCTCTAGTAGAGTTAGGATAGTCTAATTGGGAGTTAGAGGGTCAAGCTTTGTCTCGGGGTTCTTGAGGAGTCTTGGGGAGTTTGGTAAAAGCTATTGTATCATTTCTTTTACTTTCTAGTAAGACTTGAGTTCCTAATATAGTTCAAGTTCTATCTTCCTTTGAGTCAATTTATATTCAAAGCATCTACTTTAGTCTAGTTGCAATATTTATAGTTTAGACTATAGTGGTAGACTTTGCTCTAGTCAAGATATCTTAAGAATCTCTTAGCGGGTTTTTCTTCGTCTGAACCCAATCGTAAGATTGGATTCGAAGGATCATTTGGCAGATTCCACGAAGGATTTCTTTGTGAATAGTTGTAGGTGCAGTACCTAGATCTATCTCAAACTAGATTTGTACCCAGATCCACGAGAATAGTTGAGGTAGCCGCAGGTGGTGGTGACCCTATCCGACATATGTAATCCTCCACGTTTGGTATGGCCCACAAGAAGTGAGAGACCCGATCATCCCCCCTCATCCTTTCTAGGATGGTGTGTCTCTGCGCTAGAAGCTAAGATGGTGAATTAGGATAAGGATTCTTTTAGCCTTGCTTGTTACCTATAGTTTAGTCTCGATTAGTTGATTGACCCAAGGAATATTAGGAACCGTCTTGTTGCCCTCCCAACTGGCTAGTCCATTCTTTATCTTTATTTGTTTGGTCATCCTCTGTATCATAAGCTATCGGTCCTATCTATTATTACCCTTTTGGGTAGTAGTTCGTTAAGTTGTGATACATTTGAAATATTTATTCATCGATCCTCCAAAGCCAAGAGTACTTTCCTTGGGAAAATATAAATATGATACATTGGAATACTTCGGTGGAATGCTACGTCGGTAATTTTTGCACTTGCTTAATTAATCTTGATTTACATCTTTAAAGCCTTAAGAACTATCTTAGGGTCATCGGGCGCCATTCTTTGGGGACACAAAACCTAGTAGTGACGCTACAAAGTGCCGCACCCGGTGCCCTAGACCTATCACTTTGAAAAGCGCTAGTCATTAGCCCTTGGACATCCCCACGACCGTTCGGACCGGTTCGGTAGATTTAGTCCCAAAACTCTCTCAAATGATCTCTTGGTTCACCAATAGAATGAACCACCCAAAGTTAGTAGAGCTGGGATAGTTAGCACACTCGGGGGTTCTCTCAAGGCTATTTCTTACATAGGTCAACTAAGAGCACTTTTGGTGTTTGCCATAAGCTAATGTTGCATCCCTTTTTGATAGTACGACATTCATACTCTCAAGTTAAGTAAAAAAGACAATATCATCCACTTGAGCTTGTATGTCTTCATCCATGCCATAATTTGATCAATATCATCCAAAAGAGTCACCACGAGTCAAGCCTCTGTTGTCTCGGCAACAATAATGGAGAAGCGCGTCACCCAAAATAGTTGCCTTTTACTAATGCGAAGCAATATCTGAATGTAGCATCAATGAAGCGCGATCAATCATAACGAGAACTATGACACAAGGTAGCAATTCAAAAGACCCTTCTCGAGAAATTGCGTCCTATCTTAATGGAGGGCCTTGCTACCGCAATACAGTCTTTAGGAAAGGGGATATACAGGGCCTTGAGGTGCAAGAAATTGTCTAGACCAAGGATATATCTTGCATTTGGTACACATAATTGTCTAGACTAATGATATACATCTTTGTTTAATTACCCATTTCAACAACATATGGGTGCTTAAAAAATCTTTGACCTTGTGGAAGGAATATGGTTTTTGTATCTTTGTGCACCGCCTTACACTATCATTTGTTTCTAGTTTTATCTTTTTTATTCCTCATGTAGCCCTTTGCTATGCCGGTCCCGTGAGGTCTATGACTACTATTCGGCACTTTTTATTTCTTGGATGCAACCCTTCCACGGGAAAGCCCATATAGAATGAATGGGGAGTGCCGGTGCCTTGCACGAGAAATCTTCAACATCTTAGCTTGTGAAGGTCACGATCGTGTTGAATCGCAATATGTCGACATTATTTCTTGTATAAAAGTCTTTGGATAATGATGCTCTTGTAGCATATAGATGGGATAAAATAACAAAGATTTGTCAATCCTGCATGGAAGGAGGTATTATAAATCCATGATATGAGAACCAGAATGCTTGTGTCATTCAGGCGGTCTACATTTTGATGTGCGAAGTCGTGAATGCTGCGATTGGCCCATCCCTCTCTTTGTGCATACGTAGCTTCAAAATAGTCTAGTTCATCCACTTGGATTTTCGATCTTGCGAACGAGAGAAGCTGTCACGTTCTGGGTCTAGAACGCGACGGATAACTGGATTGGAAGGAATTCGGGGAAGATTAGCCGGGAACTTGGGAAGAACAAGAGAAGCACAAGGGAGACTCAGACGAAAGTTTCTATTAGAGGAGTTTAAAGTTCCTGTTCTTTGATGATGCTTCGACTTGAAGCAGCCTCAGCTTATAGTTGCCCGTTACAACCAAATACTCAACGACCAAAACAAGTAACAAGTAACAAGTAACAACTAATAACCGGCCCAACACCTTCACTTTCGGTTTCACAAGTCCACCTGGTATTGTTAAAATCAATGTGGATGCAAGGCCAAGCGAAGAACGATGGCAAGGTAGCGGCAGCAGCAATCGCCGAGGATGCGGCCGGGGGTTTTCCTTGGCGCATCGGTCCGATTCTAAAGGGTATAATTGAGCCCGAAATTGTTGAGGCTTTTAGCATGCAGAGAAGGCGGCATTAGCACAAGACATCCAAGTGTCACAGGGCACGTTTGGCTTGTGATAGTGCAAATGTAGTGAGCAGCATCAAGCAAGGAAGCAGCGGTGTCTATGGCGGATTGTGAAGGAAATTCAAGAAGCTTGTAAGACTCTAGAGGCGTAGAGTTTGTCCATGAGAGAAGAACTATGAATCACGGATGCGCATAGGATAGCTCGTAGCTCTCTCTCTATGAGGGGAAGGTCGCCATGTTTGGTTCTTGTATCCACCTTATGGTGTCCTGTAATTCCTTTGCCGAACTTCGGTTAATGAATAAAGTGCAGAGGTTCCGCCAAACCTCAGCCACTCGATGCACCTGCCATGGCTGTTGTCGGATTTCCATCGGTGTCGCCATCTGGTTCTTGTGGCGAAGCTTCCACGAAATGGCCTGCAGCTGCAGGTTTCTCCGCTGGTGTGAACCTTTTATACGAGCTTTGTACTGTAATGCTCCCTCATTCTCAAATTATAAATTATAGAGAGTCACTACATCTCAAGTTGATCCTAATTTATACAATAAAATGGAAACATTTAAATATCAAATACTCCCTCCGTTTCAAATTATAAATCATTTTGACTTTTTGTATTCATCCATTTAATTATGTATCTAGATATATTATTATATCTAGATACTCCCTCTGTATCGTAATTAGAAGTTTTTAGAAAAGGTTTGGTTTAAACATTGGGAATATAAATCATAAATAACTTTTAAATCATTGACTTAAAATATGAAAATCATATCGATAAATTTGTATTAAAAATATTTTTTAATTGTGATACGAAAAGAGTACACAACTAAATGGATGAATCAAAATAGTCAACATGACTTATAATTTGAAACGGATGGGTAAGTATTATTAGATTCTTCAATTATACACATCCGTAGTATACATATTTGATGTCATAAGTCTTTGTATAATTTTTTTATAATTATATGGTCAGACTTGAGATAATTCGACTCTTAAATAAAAAATAATGATCTATATAATTTTAAAAAATGGAGGGAGCAGGACGAAACAACCTGCAGAAAACCTTATAAAACCACGCTAAATCTTCGCCCATGAGATTGCCAGAAGCCCAAGAAAGCCCACGGCGGTGTTCGAGTCCCACTTGCTGCATGGGCTGGTATTCGGCGCAAAACTTGTTGGGCCTCGAGTTAATTTCTATAGCCCAATCAAGGCAACGTCATGGATGCCATTGCCTGTCGTGGTCGTGGTCGTGGACGTGACTTCAAGATCCAGGAGACCAAAAGCAGTTTCTAAAAATCGACGAATGGAAATGAAGCAAAACTAGTGCTTGATTAACTTGTTTTACATGTATAAATAAAGACACAAAACCCAGTTACATTATTTCAGTATACATGCTTCAGCACGAGTCTCGTATACACACACATAATCACGGGACAGGAGAACGGTTGATTTGCCGGCCGGGGAAAGGAAACAAAACACACTTGCTGTCCTGGTGCTGGCCTACTATTACAGTACGTATATAGGAGTATGTTATAAGTAAGCAGAAGATTCCGTGGACCGAAGTGGATCCTCCGAGCTAGCTAGACGAGGCGGTCCTCCTTGCTGGAGCCGCCAACGTCGTCAGCGACCTTCTTGCTGCTCCTCGGGTCAGTGGCCATCTCCACGTCGTCGCCAGCGGCCTGCTGCTTGCCGGCGCCCGCCGCCGCGCCCGCTTTGCCGCCGCTGTTGCGGTAGATGGCGTACAGGACCAGCTGCACGGCGCCCAGGAAGCTCCCGCACCCGTTCGGAATCTGCACGCACGGACGCATCAATACGAGTAATTGTATTCAGTTTCAGTTATCGTCAGTCCAAAACACAAACCACTTGGATTAATTTCACAATGCGTGCACACAATTGAAGGCGGCCGCAGTGCGCGCATGGGCGTTGCCTCGCCTTTTGGGCACTGCCCATTTACTTGACCACGTTGCCATCCGTAGTGTGCATGTGGCTGCGCGCGTGCATGCCATATTGGCATACTGCGCCGGCCATTGCATGTACCGGCAGGTCAAGGGCATCCAGAGACGGAGACATGCGAAACACAGTGACGAAGAACTCTTGGCGTGCCGTGCGTGCTTACCGCGACAAAGGGGTCCCGGCCGAGCAGGCCGTAGACGAACCAGGACGTGCCGCACAGGAACACGCCCAGCGACAGCAGGAACGGCATGTACTCCACGCTCTTGGTCTTCACCACCAGCCTCTGCACGCACCAAACACAGCCGATCCATCAACTTGTTGCCTCTGATGATGGAGTGAAATGTGAAATGATTAAGGGATCGGGAACAACGTTACCGTACCATGATGGAGAGCGGCGAGGCGTACATGCAGATGGAGCAGACGGTGGCGGCGAGGCCGCACATGAGCTTCCGCCCCTGGCCGTGGAGCGCCAGCATCGACACCAGCGCGACCACGGCGAACACCGCCGCCACCGCCGACGCCAGACCCAGCATCCGCAGCCGCGTCCGCTGGCTGGACGCGAACACCAGGAAGATCACCACGTACACGGCCTCGATCGCCGCGCCCGTGCCGTTGATCGTCGACACCAGGATGTTGTTCGGGGACACGAACGGCATCCCGTACCTGCATGCACATCGATCGACATGGGTCAGGCAACAGCCTCTTGGTGGCGTGGCCCATCTAAAACCACTTTATTTGTGGCCTGGCCCCTGCCCGGCCCGGCCGGCCGCCGGATGCGCTCACTCACATACGCCGATGGAGACGTTTGGGTTCTCGTTTCGTCACCACCTTGCACTGTCCCTTCCAGACAGGCAACAAACGCAGAGAGGCCGACATCAACACCATTCCCGTGGTGTCTAGTAGATCCTGGACTGACATCTAAGTTGGGTGCGCTTCACCGACAAGCTTTTTGTGAGTGTTTGGACGACTAGCTGGGCAAGTTAATTTCATCATGGAACCTATGGTTTTGAATATTGCAAAATGACGAGATTTACGTGGGAAAATCCCGTGTTCCGCAGTGTGGATACTTTTTTTATATATAAGTAAGATCGAGCAGCATGTAGTCTTACCAAGCTGACAAGAGGCAGTTGAGGAGTGTCGTGTTGTACGGCACCCCTGAGAAATCCTCCGTCGACCTCCTCTTGACGATCCTCCAGAAGGTAGGCCTGTGAGCCAACAAAAAAACATCAAATCATCGATCAGTTGAACAGCTGAACTGCAACGTGTTTCGAGTGCGTCAAATCATCAGAAATGGACAAAGCTAAAACATCTAGTACGTCGCAGAAGGTAAGCACGATTTGCTGGTTGTATGGATGCTGGATGGTTCCAGCTTAAAATACTAAAATAAATGAAGCAAAAATAGGATACGCATACACAACCCTACAATTATTCATGAAGAAGAAGCTTGTTCCTGAGTACGAGTACATCTTATTTTATCTTATTTATATAGACAAAAGTAAAGTTGTGCATGCTAGCAGTTTGCCTGAATATGAACTGCAATATTGCTCGCAAAAAAAAAAGAAAATGAACTGCAATATTTATATAAATCAAAAGATAGCTAATAGTCAGTCTATACTGGAATGTTTTTACTGTGATTTTGCCTACTCATGTTGATAACAAAAACCGAGGAATATATATGGTGCTACATAACTAGAGTACTTACACCGGGGACAGGAAGAGGAAGAGAGCAATGACATTTCCTGAAATCCAAAACAAAACACAGTAAGTAAAGAGAACCATACCCAGCAGCATGAGCATATATCATCAAAGTAAGGACACAACGCTCTCACCAGAAATTCCAAAGATGAACTTCACCACATCCTCCATCTGGTCAAACCTTATCTCAAACTCTTTGGCTGTTTCTTGTCTGCTAGGACTTATGAAACCCCCTTCTCCTTCTCCTAGTACTAGAGAACAAAGCAAAATTGATCAAGCTGAAGTCTGGCCTTCAAAGAGCACGCAGGAGATGTGCTGCAGACAGTGTTGCTCGCCTAACAAGAACAACTAAATGACAACAGTGTTGTATGTTTGTTTGTGTGGATGGATGGATACATGGACTGCTGCATGAATATATAGGAAGAGTTGGAGGGAGGAGGGCATCTCTTTCTCGCGGTGTGAGGCCAGGCCAGGCAGGGGAAGTAGAGCGCCTCATGCCTGCACCTATTGATTCATTGATTGCGTTCTTATCTTGACCACCCACTGAAAACGAGTGCCCCGGCCGGCCGGCCAGCCGGAGTGCAGACGTGGTGAGCCGGGGCAGTGAGCAGCTAGTGTGGCTTCCTTCCAGTTCCAGCACTATCAGGCTTCGATTGGCAGTAATAAGGAGGCAACAAAACCCACCCGAGATGTATCAACCAAGGGGTGGACTGGGTTGATCCCCCTCCGTTCAGCCAACCCCAAACCCCACCCCGGCTCATTTGGAAGCGAGCTTGACCAGCTTGGAATTCGCTGGGGCTTGCTCGGTTGTTGCATGCCGTAGTGCAAGATCTTGGTTACCTTTGGATTCGCTGGCTGCTGGCTTAGCAGCCGTTTAAGATGTGGATGCCGCTACGCCTCTCAACATCATAAAAAAAATGCAGAAAATTTCAAAACATGTAGAAAATTCTAAAAAAAAAAAGAAAAGAAAAAGGAAATAATAAATTAGTCAAAAAGTTTTGAACTGTAAGTTCAAAAAGGCCCATTTGAATCCTTGAAATGAATTTTATGTAATAAATTATATTTTAGGGACATACTTGACGTAGGCTATATAATTAATTTATATAACTTTAATTAAGTTAGATAGTACAAACATAGTATGGTAATCTATATAAACCACATGAATTTAAGATAGGCTTATATGTGAACTTTGAAACGTTGTGGAATCTAAACTCCAAGCCAAATAGCTTAATCCATTAATTAGTAGATTTGAATTCGTCCAAAATGAAAAAAGATCCAAACGGGCCCTAAATATTTTTTTTTCTATAAATCTAAAAAAATGTTCCAAATCTTCACCAACTAGTTAACCAAAAAACCATGGAGGACGCTTGCAAAGAGATCCTAAATTTCTTCTGAAACTTAGCATTTAAGATTTTAGAACTAGAAAACCCATCGAGTGTCATTATCACCTAAACTTGCCTCAACTTCACAAGGAGCACAGGCTCACGGTTAAAATAATAATCTAACCTGAATAAAGAGCAGCATTGCTGAGGCACGTCCAATAAAACAAGGCAGAAAATATAGTGGGGGTTTTTTTAGGAAAATACAGTGATTCTTTTTTTTTTGAAAGATCCGGCCGGCTTTGATTAATTTAAGGAGAATAGAGTTTGTGACAACACGCGCAAGAAAGCGTGTCCGCGCAGCAGACCGCTCAGGGGGTGATACACTCACGCCGATACAACGAGAGAGAAACAACAACCCGAAGAAGATAAGAGTCCGGAGCTCCCGAGGCCGTGAAGGTCATCGTTGCCAACACAAACAAAGCGCAGCTCCGACTTCCAACCATAGCCTAACGAACGCCTCTTAGCCGAGTCGAATTCCACAACCACGCCGGGAAGGATACGACGTTCGAGGAACGCCGCCGTCACTCGTCTAAGATAGACCGGGTCCTCACTCGTGGACAAATGCTAGGGACGCGACGCCCCCAACAGGGATACGGCGCCCGCAGGCGTCGCCGTCACCAGGCTTTCACCCCAAGATATCCCCAGCACCAATGCCGGCCAAGAAGCCCGAACCTTGCTTGTCGCCACCGTCGTTGTTGCCGGTCGTCGAAAAATCTCACGAGGAGTGTCGACACGCCCGGCTACACATAGCGCCGCATGGCTGCGTCGACCACCCCGCCGGCAAGACACAATTTGGAAAACCAGCCATCCCACCGCAGCTCATGCGTCCACCTGCCGGACCGCACACGACGCCCTTTATTGCCTTCGTCTTGACCACCATTGTAGCGACCATGGATGCCACAAAGAAACTAAAGCCACCAGGGAGGGACGGTTGAGAAGAAGGGCCGTCCCCCAATGCTTGCACTAGGTCCGGCCCGCCGAGCACCACCCACCGGCCGCCACCACATCACCGCCGATCGCCGGCAAGAAGCCCCGATCTGGCCAACCGAACACCGGATCCGGCCACCTAGGCACGGATCTGGACCCCACCGCCAAGAAGAAGGCGAGATGCTCGGGGAAGAGGTGCCCCGCCATCCCGACGTCGGCCGCCGCCCCGCCCAGGAGGCGCCCTTTGCCTCCTCCGTGGCGTGGCCGCCGCCACCGGCGCCACCGCCGGGGCGACGGATCTCGCCACCGGGGCACGGATTCGGGGCCGGTCCCTGGCGAGGCTTCCGTCCCTGCACTGCGGAGGAAGGGGCGATGGAGGGAGCACCGCCGCCACCAATGTGCGCCCGGCCCAGGCTGGCCGGCGCGCTGCGGCTGGCGGAGCAGCCCGGCCGGCTCCACGTCGCTCGACGCCGCCATGCCCCGCCGACCAGCCTGAAGCGCCACCGAAGCCGCCTCGCGGAAGTAGATGGCCCGCCGCCCGCCATCCCCTGGTAAGCGCACGGCCTTGCCGGCAGCGGCTTGCTCCGGCGCTTGGGGCGAGATTGGGAGGAGAGGGAAGGGGGGCGGCGGCTAGCTAGGTCACGGCCGCCCGAGTCGCCCTTGTGGGGAGACGGCAGGGGGGCGCTGGGGGGTGTGGGGTGGGGGTGGGGAGTATGCAGCCAAGAATTATCAGCTCAGCGTCATCCCAAAATACAGTGATTCAACAATATGGGATTGTTTCAGCTTAACACATAGGTATCTTTCAGTGGGTATCTCAGCTAGACAGCTACACTAGTAGTTGCAAGATCTTGAAATACATGTGTATATTTGACTAAGCAAAAACTACAAGAGGCGTGTGTGTGTTTTGATTTAGTATGTGTTTGCACCTACTCCCTCGAACCCCCAAAAAAGTAACAATTTTTACTCTTAAAAAATTCTTGTTTAACCATTCATATTATTTAAAAATTTTATGTAAATTATTATTTAAGAATAGTTAAACAAAATAAATAATATTATATAAAAAATTTGAATAAGACGGATAGTTAAACAAGATGTATGAAATTCTACCACGACAGGGATGGAGAGAGTATTCGTCGCCAATCCTGGGTTTTGCTGAAAACCAGGGTCGCTTATTTCCTAGAACCAACTTGACCAATTTTATAACTTTGTCGAATTAGCAGGCATTAGGCTTCAGAATTATGTAGCTCTCATCGATATGCTCGAAACACATATAGAGAGAGAGCCTAATCTTGAATGAAAAATATGCTCCAATCAACGCGACCACCCACGCAAATTGCCGCGAGAGACAAGATCGAGAGTACTTTTCCACTACACCCAAGCAAATTAGCATCAGTGGCTAGTCTCGGTTGCCCCAGAGAGGTTCGCGCGAGACGAGCAGTGGATGCAGCGTGTTCGGCTTTCCCGGCGATATTCCCGTTCCCTACACCGACTTCGATCTTCTCGTCAACTTCTAGCTCGTGCTTAGCAGGCATGTTCCACAGGGGGAACGGAAACAGGAACATAGTGTTACTGTATATTTTATAACGTGAGAACGTAAATATTGCCGAATCGAGAATGAGGACAGAGTGACAGACGTTCCACGCTGTTAATGGCAGGAGCTATCGCTAGTGCTCCTATCCGTGACGTCCTTCCCCGCGGCCAGACATTCCCATTATCCGACTCGAACATTACTACAAGTCCTAAAATCATTTTTGTGTAGTATAATACAGAACTTGTGGGAGTTTTAGCTCCTAAGTGGACAAGCCTTTTAAATATAAGGCTCCAAAACCAATTGAGAACATTTTTGTTAAAAAACAATTGAAGACATACAATTTCATTTGTGCAATACAATTATTTTAATTTAATCTTCTTTTTCTCCGAAGAGACGGCAAAAGTTTTGCCGCGATTTCTGTTAGACGGATAAAGAGAAAAAAAAGGCAAGCGTCCGTCCAGTTTTTTGGATGGAAACTGAGCCTAAAAACCATACAACTTAGGGGAGTGTTCCACTCTAGCTACTACTCAACTTACAACTCACACCGCTAACAACAACTCGGATGGCAAAAAATGAACATGAAGCCCCGCTCGGTTGGATTGAGACATCAACACGAGCCGCCATCAACAACTCACACCACTACTAGCTACCACTTAGACCTGGCTGCACGAGGGATTGACACAGCACAACTAAGAACTAGGCAGATGGAATAAAAGTATAACATGAAGCTCCGCTCGGTTAGATTGGGGCATCAACCAAGCATCCATCAATACCGCTCGGTCGGATTGGAACGTCGACACGCAGTAGCCGCCCTCAACTCGGACCCTCTTTTTCAACCTCAACTAGGCACGCCTACTTCACCCACGCCACACAACAGAGGAAACGGCGACCCAAAACAGATGGGGGACGAAGTTCTCAAAGCCAAGAGACATCCCGACCAAGCCGAATTCCACAACGATGCCTTCAAGAAGGTTACGACGCCCGAACGCCGCCGTCACCGCCCAAGAAAGGACCGGTTTTTCACCCGTGGAAAATGTGGGGACAAAGCCCTCAACAGGGAGAACGGTACCCGCAGGTGTCGCCGTCGCCAGGCCTTCACCCCAAGTACCCACAGCATGGACATCGGCCAAGATGTCGGATCCCAGGCAGTCACCACCTTCGTCATTGCCACACCTCAGCGAAGCCTCACCGAAGAGGATCGACGCGCCAGCCACGCAAAAGTACGCCAAAGCTGCGTCACCCAAGCTGAATTTTATCTTCCTCTAATCTATATTTTTTTTCAATTGATTCTGTTGTTCTTCTATCGTCTATGGCATGTCGAGGCGCCTTAGCTGGCTTTCGAGTCTAGGGCACACTAGCATGTGTTTTCTCAGACAAGGTCTCTCCGGAATAAGTGTCGATCGGTGGATTGATAGACATAATCTATCATCATGGCTGATAAGCCACGCTGATAAGTTCGAGCGAACATGAAGCGGTTATATCTCACTGAAAAATTAGCAGTTTTTTTAGTAAAAAAGAAACTGATAGGTTCACTAGGTAAGACTGATAGGTTCTTAACTGAACATGGCAATGAGAAGGCGCTTACCTGGCCTCTAGGACACACTGACAACATGCACATTTTTGACGTGGTCTCCCTCCCGAACAAGCGTCGGCAGATTAACGGACAACATAGTACAGTATGTTAGGCCGGTTTTTGCAGAGGCGTTGCAAGGTGCACTCTACGAGTTACATATGGACATGCTCGTGTGATCGATGGGTCATTTCAGCGTTAACAGTATCCTTTTAGTTTGTGGTAAAAGTTGCCTGCTTAATTTATTTTCACAATACAAATGATGCAACTAGAATAGTCTAAGCAATTCAAAGCCCCTTTTCGTCTCATGAAAGCCCTTACCATTCTATTTCTTGAGTTGGATCCGTGCGAAACCATCGAAACTTCTGAACACTTCTGAAGATACCGACATGCACTAACTCGATACTCTATCTACAATCTAAATCAAAGTGATTTCCCTCCTGAATGATCAGCAGACTGTGTTGAAGGAATTGACGAGTTCTGGTCTTTTTATTTAAGGGTAAATACTGAACGACGATCAATGCCCATCGAGGATTCGTGTGCACGCACGTACAGTACAGGGCAAGGGCAGCCGTGAACTGAACTGGCACGGGTAAGAGTATTTTACTGGCCATCGTTCTCCTACGGTCGACGCACGTCTACGTACGTGGACACCTCATACGCCGCCGGGCAAGGCGCCCTCGGTATTCTTCGCTTTATTCGTTGCAAATCATGAACATGCACACGCGTGCGTAGCGTCTACCCAAGCCGCAAGACGAAAAGAAAGCTGTCGTCATCTGCCTTTAGATTATACTGCAATCGAGGCTTTGAGCTGCACAATAATGCTGCGGGGGCGAAAACATATCTGAATGTCTGATGACTGACGATCGATATTGTCTCTGCTTGTCGCCAAGCTGCCAAACGTTACAGATCAGGAATCAGGATGGGGTCAACCTGGTCTACACAAACTGCCAAGTATGCGTCATCAGCTGATGTGGATACACATGCTGTATATGCACCTTACGTGGCCAGCTATGTATATGCATGCGTCGATCAGCAAAAGGGATATTACTTGCATCAATGGCTGGCTAACGAGATGTAGGCGCGCCGTGTGGCGATTCTATCCGATCCGGCTACGAATATTGACTCCAAGAAGTCTCCAACAAGTCCAGAATTCCTGCCATTGTTGTCATTCTGTAGGAATTTTATTTCTTTTGTCTCTGTATACATGTATGCATGCACGTGCAGCTAACTTTGGATGGCACCATGTAGAAGAAGATGGCGGCGGCACTTGCAGAGCCAGCCGAGAGGTGTGTGGCATGCCAGCACAGGCCACAGGGTTTTGAGGCGACAGCCGCAGGCGTGCTGCGTGCACCACCGACTCCAGTGATGGCAACGGCACAATATATTCCACTCCACTAGATCGACGGCGACTACCTCAGTTTCACTTCATCGAGTTGGCCGGAGAATGGAAGTTGGATGCTAGAACTCGGCTAGCGGGTCCTGCTAGTACCATTCAGAAAAAGTCGTCCGGCCCTAGAAAAACATAAAAATATATGAATCCATGTGTCTTATTCTTGAGATCGATGTTTTGAAGGAAATAAAATATTTTTCGCAATATAATTTCATACTCCCTCCATATATAGTAAAAAGAAATCGTTTTAGACAAAATTTGGGTCAAATCAAGAATAACCTTAAAGTTATTGAGTTTGGAAATGTGAAAATCGTAACAATAGATTTGTCTTGAAAGATACTTTCATAAAAATATGCATATATAACTTTTCAATAAATAATTTTATAGAAAAGAAAAAATCAAAGTTGTGCTTTGGAGACCGTGCCACTGTATCTTGAACGACTTTCTTTTTCGTATAACGGAGGAAGTATATAGTAGTTAATCTATCTGGTTGGTTTAAACGAAAACAATTTTTGTGGTTTTGTGGGTGACCTAATAATCCTTTCCACTTGATGAGACTCCAAATGGCTCTCTACCAACCCAAATAATAAGTTTTGAGACCCTCAAATTGGAGCTTAGTCTGCTTGTGCGTGTCTTTCTTGCCAAAGCAACCCTTCTTGGGAATTGCTATTTGTTTTGGTTAAGTTATACATGGTCTTCCCTAGGTTTATGTATACTTTCATGCATTGACAAGTGCCCAAATCACATGATCAAAACTGCCCTATTCTTCTATTGTGTGTGTCAACATGTCTCAGCAGGTTATTGGGCAATTCATTTCACTCTGGGAAGATTTGAGAGAGGTGGTGCTTCAGCCAAACCAGTGGGACGCCATCACTTGGCTACACACACCAGATGGGGTGTACTCTGCCAGCTCGGCTTACAAGTTACAGTTCATTGGTAGGATCAAGTCAGACACGGCGAGAGGCTACTTGGAAGACAAAAAGCGCCACCAAAATGTCGTTTTTTCACCTGGCTCATGTTGCAGAATAGATTATGGACAGCAGCAAGGCTAATGCTAAGACAATGGCCCAATGACTATTTCTGCCAGCTATGTGTAAGATATTTGGAGACCGTGCACCACCTATTCCTTGAATGCAGCTTCTCCATGACAGTTTGGGCAAAGGTAGCATGATGGATCCATGCTCCATCACTACTTGCACGGCATATGGAATCACACAAATGACTTGGACCAATGGTGCGTGGGACTGAGCAATGGAGTTTGATCGCACGTAAAAGGTGGGGTGCAATCCATGGCAATGCTCACGATGTGGGAGATTTGGAAGGAACGAAACAACCGGGTTTTCAACGGGAATGAAAGGTCGCAGGAGCAAATTTTCAGCACTATCCAAGATGAAGCGAGGACGTGGGTGCGGGCAGGTAATACAACCCTTAGCGAAGTGCTGCCACAGGCGGGACACATCATAGGCCTAGTGGGTGAGTTGAATAACCATGTAACTGTAAGTTAGGAACTTTGTAATTTAGGGGTGGCGTGGCTTTCACTGTCCAGTGAACGTAGACACAAAAGGGGCATAGCTTATGCCAAATGTTTGTAATGTTTCAACTTCTTTTTATCAATGAAAGCCGGCAAAGGATCTTTCGAGAGAAAAAAAGAGGTCCATTTAACAACCCCGTTGACTTTAGACTTCACAACTAATAATGGCAAATTTGCCACCCAACATTGAATATAGGGTGGAATTGGCCACTATATGAAAGTGCGGTTGTTTGTATGTAATGTACGCATCGCTAGCGCTTCATGTAGCCATGGTGCTCAACTGCTCATGCTCACTTTTGCTTCCTTCATACTAGCCCTTCACATGCATGTTGCTCCTCTATGACAATGAACTTGGTTCCTAAGTTGTATTTACCACAGCCCCTGAGGCATTTAGTATGTACTAGTTCACCAACCCGTGCTCCCGCACGGGTTAGAATATTATGGGTCCAATACAACTAATTAAAATGTACTTATATTATTTATCTTTTTCTCTTCACCAATACTCTAAATAATATCTATAATAGGTACTCTGTAGTCTATATTAGCTAAATATAGATTTATATGTTTTTTCATCTATATCCATATGTTTTTTTATGTAGCACCTCGATGTATCTCTAATATATATTTAGTTTGAAAAATTTACTTAAACTATGATAGTTTTAGGAGTAGTCTCTATTTTGTTGACATAAACCTAAATTTTTTTATTCTTTTCCCAATTTCTAAGCTTATTAATTCCTAAGATAAGGTACAATAGCTATTATTTATGATGTTGATTATTGTCTATCGATTTGAGTATATTTTAGATTTTAGTAAGGATTTTAGGATTTACCTTTTTTGTTTCTACATTTTCATGAGTAATAACTTTTACGATTAAACTTTTTTTAGCATCTTATGTATTCAATTGAAACATAACCAAACTTAAAGTGTATACACTCTTTTTTTTCATCCCTATACGGGATATGATAGAAATCTATACTTTTTAACCTTTAGCTTTTGGTCTAGTTGTTGTAATATTTTTACATATATTAAATTGAAATTCTAATGTTTATTGTAGCATTTACCTAAAATTTTCATGTTTTATTTTATTAATTGAATATTCTATATTAGTTTTGAGGATGTCATAAATAGTTTTTTTTTAGCACCATGGCAATCAAGATGATGAATTTATTCTATCATATTATTTTTTGTTAAAGAAATAGTTCCTAGAATTAAGTTACTAATAATATTCATATTACATATTTTTCCGATTAGTATTCATATTTTTCTTCTCAAGACAACCACATACAAAATTTATCCTCATGAAAGCTAATATAACTTAAAGTGAGCTATAAGTATCATCACTACATGGTATGCTAGAGATATATCTCCACAATTGATATGTCCGTAAAAATAATTATTTCTACAAATTTAAGTTTTAACTTGTAGATGGTGAATTATTGTTTGTAATAGCTTATATTAGCATTTACATGTAGATTTGTGAGACTTTTGTTAATTGTTTATAACTGTTGAGAGGTGGATAATTTACGTACAAATTGTATAGGTATATATTACTTTACATTATCTTTCATAATGCCATTCATGGATAATTTGAACCCAAACGTATCGGTCAAAGCATTATCTTACCTAATGATAGAGATGGATAATTCATAAAAAATATTATTGGATTAGTTTAATTATCTTATGTAATTCCATATATGCTTTATTGATAACTCCACCTACACACCGGTCATGGTCCCATAATTAAATGTGAAAGCAACATTAGAATATAATTTGAGGTCATTCAATGGCATTATTATTAAGTTGCAAACTGACCTTTAACATGGTGGTTGGAGCTCCTCGGTGGCACTCTCTGGCACTCAACAGGCTGGACAAATTTTCGGGTTGGGTTAAAAAAATAGGCATGGGCTCCCCTGCTGATGATTAAAAAAAGTTACTAGGTTCATAAGAAATTGTACATGATGCTCATTAAGGATTATATCAATAATACTGTTTGTGCAAAGTAATTCCAAGACATTAAAATTAATTAAAATTAAACTTATACTTAGTGGTCAATGTGTACCATATCATGTACGTCATAGAAGACTAATTAAATTATAATTATGGGATTTAGCAAGATGACCATACCTTTAGTCAAAATGTGTGGCCGGTGCCAACGCCGATGTAGATGTCGTGGCACTGCGACTTGCATGTCTTTGCCTTCCGTTTCTTGACATAGATCTCCTTGTCATCCCCATAATGTTGGCACACGCCTGTCCTTAATCTCCTTGACGCGGCTACATCTAACATTAGTGTTTAGTGCATGACACCTATTTCCTTCATGCCTATGCTAAAGTGTAGGATGGATATTGTCACCTCGTTTAGAAGCTGATAGTTTTTCCTCGATGCTTGGATTTTAGGACATTTTTGTTAGTGGCTTAGGGCATAGGTTTTGTCCACTTCATCGGCGTCAACGCCGTCGAGTGGTGCGTGCTTGCTGAAGTAGGTGAAGATGGATTGGTGCAATTGGAATGTTAGCCCGGTGACCTACATCGTCATCACATCGATGTTGGCTGGTGTAGTGTCAAAGTAGATTGAGTTGATGCCACGTCACCTATCTCATCGGCGTCCACCGCCAGTAGTCGGTGTAGGATCAGCTTGCTCATCGATGTTCGCTAGTAGGTTGTCGGTAGGTAGTCGTGCCTTCCTCTTTAGTGTTTGCCAGTAGATAGTTGGTCTAGTGTCGCCTGCCTTGTTGGTGTTGACCGGCAATGTAGCGTTGCCTTCACTTTGTGGCGTCAATGTTAGGGTAGTAGCCATTGTAAGATTTAGTTTTTTTAATTAAACAAATGGATCCAATGGCTATTATTTAATGATGGTGTTACTAATAATTGTGAGAATTTCTATATCCTATCTTTTTCTAAGATGCCTCGTAATAATTACCTTATAGGCTGCCAATGATAATCTAGGGATCCAAACCCTTTGAGTATTGATATAAGCAATCATCCATGTTGTAACAATATTTATTTGTAGTCTAGATGATAATAATGCAAGCTGTGATTTAGTCGGGGCCCTAGACCTCTTAATATTCAAGACACTCCGATCCTAAATTTAATCCCTCACATCCTCAATAGTTAGGGTGTTCTTCTTGATAAAAATTCACCCTTAAATATATTTGTCCCTTAGCAATTCTACTATTTATAATGACAACATATAGGGTGTCGACAATATGTCGCCTTAAGTTCAAGGAAGACTAACATTTGTTCATTGGCGAAACTAGAGCAAAATAGAGGGTGACAACTATAAATAAGTGATTAAGAGGCTTACTTGAAAATATGTACCATCGGGATTGTCAAAAACATCATCAACAGAGGCAAAATACATCATTTAACTTTAAGTCCTAAACATCTTCGACAATTTGATGGCCTAAAAAACAAAATGAATGACTTGTGGTTCAAATTTCATTTTTTTCAACCAAATAATGAACACATGAAAATAAATATAATCATTTTTCAAACAAACCGTTTGTTTACACTAAATATTGGATGCTTGGGATACAGGAACCATTGGAAGGTGGTTTTCTCCACATAGACCTTGATTTAACTTTAAGAGATTGGATAGGGAAACTCTTGCAGATGATGATCTACTGCATATGGATCTAGGACTGGCATAGATTATAGTTTCATTTGCTGAAATAGTAATCCACTTTCTTCCAATGTTGTTTAAATTCTAAGTGGTTATACTAACCTACCAATAACTCATATATAGGTGCGTCCTTTTCCTTTTTTCTAAAAAAATAAATAAGTAGGAAATTGAATATTTCGATTACATGTTTGCATTACCTTGATGTGTGGAACCTGGCCTCCTACCACCATTTCAAAATCCCATCGCATATATAAATCTTAGGCCCAAGATTTAATCTTCCTATACATACAACAATTTGACATCGGATATTTTTTGGATAATAAAAACAAAATAAGCATAAGACCGTAACAAAAAAGACATGTTATGAAGAAATTGACCATTGAAAAGATGGGTTTTCTCGGAGTACCCTAGCTCGCAATTTTGTAAATGGTGCACCTTGCCAATATTGGATATCGAGCGGATACATAGGAATGCAAACTACCAATAAAATAGGATGATGTATATTTGGATCCATTGTGACAATAATAATTAGCTTAAATAATTTAATTGTGATCCAAATGGCTATTATGGATGGAATGTATAATGAAAACGTCATATATTAAAATAATCCTATGTATAATCTATGAGAGACCTATTTTTAAAAAAAAAAATATGTGTAATTCTCAACTCAACCAACAAAAATCGACCACAATAATGAATAATCTAGAGGTACCCACCCTTGATTATTATAAGTGATAATTTTTATTATAATATAATCTGATATAAATCTAGATTATAATAATCCAACTATGATGAACCCGGACTTAGATCTCCTTATATTCAAGAGCCCTTAGCTTCTTAACTTAATCCCTCATGTCCTCATCATATAGGACTCTTCCTATATCATATATCATATAAGGTGGACAATATGACACCCTAAATTCAAGGGAGGGGGAGGATTAGTTTACTACTAAATACAGGATGTTGGATAGATGAACTATTGGAGGCCAGGGTGTGTTTCTTTATCGCATAAACTTTAATTTTACTTTAATAGGATGGATAGGAAACTCTTAATTAGAGATGCCCTAATACCAGCTCTCTTCGTTCCAGGATTGCATTAGACACCCTGTTTGTTTCTAAAAGTCCTAGGATTGGAAAAAGGCCTCAAGGAGGTACTTTTAGCGACTATAAGTAAAAAGTCCTAAAAAAGTCCACCCTGTTTAGTTTTCTAGGGACTTTATAGACTTTTTTGAGTCCCAACATAAAAAAATCCATAGAACCAAACACCACATTAGGGGTTGTTTGGTTCAAAAAGTCATAGTACTTTTTAGTCCCAGGGACTATTAAAAAAGTCTCTCTAAGAGGTACTTTTTAGGATTAATAGAGAAAAATTCTTTTTCTATTTGGTTTCTAGGGACTTCTTTTAGTCCAATCCCTAAACCAAACACGATCTTAGTCGAATAGAATACCACTTTGGTCCTTATAACAGTTTATGAGTAAGGCCCCATTTTGAATACCCCCTTTTTATAATAATTAGATTATATAATCAAATTTTGATCTAGACATGATGGATTATATGATGAATTATTATAATATAAAAACTCTTGATTACCATAATCCTGTGATCCAGGTGAGTTCAGCTTCTAGAGGATTATAGTTGCTGAAAGTTCATCTTGTCCCCAGCTGGCCCAGCCGTCCAACTTTCCCCCTCAACCGATTGTCAACCTGCCAAACTATAAAAGATAAGATAAAAATTTCTCACTTCAACAAACTATAATCAATCATCATAATCTATTGACTCAAACCATCTAACTATTATAATCCATAATCCTATAATAATAATAATCTGGCCTATAATAATTCAGTTGTCATCCAATCAGGCTCTAACTCATATGTACGGCCTTTTTCTTTGACCAAAAAGTAAATAGGTAGAAAATTGAATACTTACATTATTTACATTACATGATCCACTACGTATCTTGATGAGTACTGGCACGTACTTGTACAGGATGCATGCACCATGCACCCATGAGATTTGATTTGGCAGATGATTATGAAGAGGGCATGGCGGTATGTACATCCAGGGCAAACACAAACAGCAGATTCAATCTGCCAGATTGTATGCACCTGCCAATTGCAATGGACAGCCTCATGCGGAGTTGTGGATACAGAGGATGCCTGTCCACACGCACCGCATGCATGCAGGGACAGACGATAGACCATGCCGGCTGCAGGCGTCACATCGATCCACAAAGTCTGGCAGCGCACGACTAATCCACTCGTGAAATTTTTCATGTGCCGAGCGACCGAGCGACGATCTTGCTGGCACCTACAATGTCGATCTTGTCTTCTAGCTATAAAGCTGTATCTGGATGAAGTCATCTTGGACTGCTATGCATGTTGCGCACTGCTGGTTGCTCGTTGGAGAATTGGAACGCCAAGGAGAGCATGATGCGCTCGGTTAGATTAGATGCGTTCTGGGAAAAAAAACATATAACCACGGGAAACGATTTAGGGAGTTTTTTAATTTAATTAATTCTCATAATGGCAGTGGTGGGTAATTTTTCAGAAATCAAATTGATTAATCCAATGAATATTATTGCTAGTGATGATTAAACCTCATTAGATGGATGGCTAGATGTTTCTGATTATTGTGAGAATTTACAGGATTTATCTTTTTTTTCATAGCGCGTCTGGTGAGAGTTAACGTGGTAGCTCCGTTGGAGCCTCCAATCAATCAGTAACAGTAAGA
The DNA here is from genome assembly GCA_015847255.1 of Hyparrhenia diplandra. Taxonomy (NCBI): domain Eukaryota; kingdom Viridiplantae; phylum Streptophyta; class Magnoliopsida; order Poales; family Poaceae; genus Hyparrhenia; species Hyparrhenia diplandra. The sequence goes on from JADLZK010007404.1 coordinate 22,287, forward strand.
TCGCCACCAAGCCATCGCCAAGAGCTCCACCGTTCGGGTGCAAAGAGCTCACCATATTGCATCATTGCTTCTCTTGATTGGGAAACGGATACACACTGCGCACGATCGGTAGAAGAATCCGATCCAGAGATAAGAGATTCCGCGAATGCGCATGATCGACATTGTGCCACACACGATCGAATCCTCTTCTCAACAGTCTGCATCAAGCTGTGAAACAAGTCTGAAAAAGGCGGTCCAGACGAGACGATGAAACTGGAGTTCCGTCTGCGCATGCAAACCTTTCGAGATCGCGACAAAATTCTGGCGCCTACCTTGGCCGGACTGGGACGGGGAATTTTCTGGAGCGGTATAGTATGTGGCTTACCGTATCATCACAAAAACTACTGCAAGTTGCATGTTTTGCTTGCCGATCGATCGAAAGAAAGATTGCAGGCCACTATCGATCTGTTGTATATACTGATGTGACTGCACATCATGTTCCAGTTAGTTCTTTCTTTGACTGAAATTCTGCCAGTGTGCATCTAGATCGGTGTTACTCGATTAGAGTAGTAGACTTGAATTAATTCTCCGTCTACTAAAAATCATCCGGTAAAGCTCTTGCCGCCTTTGTAAAGATTCTGGTCTACAAATAAGAGGAGGGTTGAAGTTGACGTCAGGTTAGAGTATTTCATATGTGTTTGCTAAGGATTGAAATTTAGTAGCGAGTGTGAGTGTGACTGAAGCACAATATTTTTAAGTACGGGGACGTGTGTACCGGAGAAACCTTTGCTCTCTGTAGTAGCGTGGCGATATGCCGTCTCCAGCCTTCTCACTCTAATCCTTCCCAGATCCTCGCTTCTGTATCCAATAATCCATCCAAAAAGCAGCTTCATCTGATTCCCCACAGTCTCAGCTCCAAATCGATCCCAACTCAGATTCTATTGGCTGCTTCCTTGGGCGGGATCCACTCCCGTTCTCCGGAGAGACTCCGCCTTGCGCCGCCGCAGTGAGGTAGTCCAGCCGCGGCTTCCCTTTGCTCCCGCGCGCCAGTCCGCCGGCCGATGGCCCACCCTCGCAATCCTCGCTTCTGCAGCGCCATGGGGCTCGATTCAAGCTCTGCCGCCATGCCCGGGTACAAGAGATCTGCTGTCCCGACCACAACATGTGCTCTGACTCGCCTCTCATCGAAGCTTATTCCCCCTGATCCACCCCACCCTCCTCATCCACCAGATCCCTTTCGTACCATCTCAATCCTGCTCTCACCCACCACACAGCTCACATCTGACTCCTCTCCGCACATCCCAACAACGAAAGAAAATCTGCGATGGGCAACAATGCAAACAACATCGGCATGTGTCTTGCCCCCAATCATCCACTCTGATGAGCTGCACATGCGCCGAGTTCAACGCAGCTACGAGATTGGGATAGAAATACGGAGGTGGCGGCATGCAGTGTTGTGGATGCTTGCTTGCCTCTGTTGCTTCTTCGATTGGACCAAGGAGGGGAAGGAGGACAGGATTCAGATGGTGGTCAACCGGTGCGCTGCGTCCATTGCCCTGGAGGGCTCCGTTCTGGGAGCAGCCTCTGAGTCACGTGCTCGCGATGCTGGGCATCCCGGTGGCCTTGCCCGCGTCCCCCGCCGTCGTGCCCGGGGTCCGCTTCCTCGTCTTCTGCATCGGGCCGTCCGCAGGACACGACGCCGCTGCCTTCTTCTTCCTCAAGGGTTCCCTGGGCGTCCACATCCCTGGCGCGGATGGTGGTGGCGTGATGGGGGCGGTGTCCACCGGCTTCTGCAGCGGCGGCCTGGTGCGGCACCGGAGAATGGGCGTCGATGGGCTGCTGCTGCTGCTTGGCAGGACACGCCTGCACCGATTGACGCTGACACGGCTGGTGTTTCTGAACCTGCTGTGGCTGGTTGCAGAGCATCAGTCCAAGTGGCCAACTCTACCCAAAGGCACATCCAACCACAGCTGCTCATGCCCATGGCTGGAAACGCCTGCGCTACTTCTACTCAGGCTCTGGCGCCGGCCAACATGGCGCCCCCAGTGCCATGACTCAAAAGAATCGTCTCGTAATGTACATATCTAAACCTGGGCAATTAGTTTTTTTATTTATCTGGCCTGGAAGAAGGTGTGCATTAGAGATGTGATATGATGTGATGGGAATGCGAGGAAATTTTGGAGGAAAGTTGGGGTTCTAAACACACGATGGTGGCCAACTCTACCCAAAGGCACATCCTTGGTTGCTCATGCCCAGGCTGGAAACGCCTGCGCTCAAGCTGCGCGTAGGCCAACATGGCTTAATGGCGCTTCATGACACATCGGCTGGGCAGGAATCGGGGAGCCTGTTTCACGATGGCGCACCTTATTTGGACGGACGGACCGGACCGGACCGGCGGTCCGACCGGTAAAAGACCAAACCAGAGCCTTAGGCGGTCGGTTCACCTTAGAAGACCGGAATGCAATCGAACCGGGCAAAACGGACGAACCGCCCGGTTTTTTCGGAACCGGCCGGTTCCATACGAACCGGACACCTTTTGAAAATACGCGTGCGGCAGCTTGCTCTGACAGTCTGAACTCTGTCGGGTGGACGGGCGGTGGTGTGCATGCGCCTGCATGCAGCCGTGGTGGACCATGCTGCAGGGCCCCACCTAGCTGCGGTTAACCTTTTGCCGCTGCCCCGTGTGATTCGTAATTTTTTTTTTTTTGATTGACAAGTCTCTGTGATTCACGATTGATTTACTGCTGGACATCGCATGCATGCGTACTGAACTTTTTGCTTATGCCAAGGTCACGGAATGTCATCGCTTTCTTTTTAAATCTCAAAAGTTTAACATATGAGTTTAAAGTTTAAACGAGATAAATAATATATCCATCTTAGTTATTTCAACGGGCTCCTCACAACAGTGCAATCTATTTCAGCATCTAAGATTCTATTATAACGATGAATATTTAAATTACTATTAGAGCTCCATTTTACGCCAATTTCTATGTTCTCCGTATATTTTTTCCATTCGTACTTTCTAGCTATCTTGTAAAACAACTCTAGAGCTGGTTATATAATTGTGATTTTGTCATCTTATTTTTGCATTGACCAAATATATCTTGCTAATTATTTTTATATATTATTAAAGACGGTCCAAAGTATTTGTATCCATCGGTTCAATACTTCGGTCGAAATAATTGGAGCCATGACATTCAACCGGTTCTTTTAAACTTTAGATGAACCATCGAACCGAAGACCTCAGGTTCGATCTCCGATCCGGTCCTAATAACTTGGGGCGCATCTCTCCCGACTGTTGGTATCAACCAGAGCTCAGGTATGTTTTATTTCTGAAACCCGTAACTCCTCTATTTCTACTTCTTCTATTAAAAACCATTTCAATTTCAATGATGCTTTCGTCGTTTCCTCGGTTGGCCAGTCAGGTGGTCTGTGGTTGCTATGGACTCATGATGTTGATATAACTGTAGTTGACCATCACCACCACTACATTTTGGCACTTTGTACTAACAGAGCCACCAACCTCCAGTATGGTATTGTGTGTGTGTATGGAGATCCTCACCATCTCCTGTCTACTGTTATCTGGGATAGGGTTTTAAACTTTGTAGAACTTAATCCTGATATGCCGATGTTGTGTATGGGGGATCTTAATGACATTATGCATGAGTCTGAGAAGTTAGGTCCTGTTAATGCTGATCTTGCTCGTATTTCTGATTTCTGTGCTTATGTGCGGCAATGTGGTTTTTTCGACCTTGGTTTTAGTGGTCCGGCTTACACCTGGACAAATAAACGTTTCTCCTCGACCCCAACCTATGAGCGCCTAGATCGTTTTTTGGGCAACTCTGAGTAGTGTATGATGTTTCCTAACACGGCTGTGTTCCACCTACCTATGTTGTATAGCGACCACACTCCCATCTTAGCAGTCCTTAATTCTCAGCGCAATAGAGTCAATAAACCTTTTAGATTCGAAAACTGGTGGTTAATGGATACTGATTACAACGACGTCGCACAGAATAGTTGGTTACGATCTACTAACCGTGCTTTCACGCAGAAAACAAAGTTTTTAGCTGCAGATCTAAAGAAGTGGAGAAGGAAGAAACCGAATAACAAACAACTTCTAGAGAACATAGAAGCCCAAATTTTAGACCAACAAAACCTTCACCCCTCCCAGCAAGACCATGATCTCCAAAAAGCTCTTCATGACCAACATCAAGATCTCCTCACCAAGGAGGAAAAATATCATATCCAGCGTGCTAAGAAATCTTGGGCAAGAGATGGGGATAGGAACACCGCCTTCTTTTACAAAGCTATCATCAAAAGAAATAGAAAGAACAGGATTGCCTACTTAATAAATCCAGATGGTTCCACTTCCACCACCCCAAGCCAGATTGCCGACTCCCTTGTCTCTTATTTCAATGACATTTTCAGCTCACAAACCAACCCTACTTCACCCGAACAATAACCACACCCACCACTCACACGGTGACTCTCATCACATCGCATACTCCAAATGCTAGCCAAACTACACAAGAATTCCGGGAAGAGGAGGCGATCCAACGGATCGAGGATTTCGGGTACACCTATTCTACTCCTTCCATGGGAAACACACAACATCATAAAGGAGATGCGCGGTGTTGCGGCCCACGGCCCGAGATGGATTCAACGCACTTTCTATAAGGCGGCGTGGCCATGGATCAAGTATGATGTCTACAAAGTGGTAACAGATTTTTATACTCACACCTTCCTCCCGCCTAATATCAACCAGACTTACATTACTCTTATTCCAAAAATCAATCAACCTACAACCCCTAAGGACTTTCGCCCCATCAGTTTATGTAATGTGATTTATAAGGTGCTTACCAAGTCTCTTGCTAACCGCCTTAAACAACATTTACCAGGTTACATTGACCAAGCTCAATCCGCCTTTGTGGCACACAGGCACATCTCCTCGAATGTGATCATCACTCAGGAAATTATTCATACTTTTAATCTACGCAGGTGGAACAACCAAGCTTTCCTGCTTAAGATAGATCTTGCTAAAGCTTTTGATAGGTTAGAATGGGACTTCATCAAGCAAGCTCTTCGAAGATTGGGACTTCAAGAAAGATTTATTAACCTTATTTTTTTATGCATTTCGTCGCCTGAATTTGCTATTCTTGTGAATGATGAACCTACTCATTTCTTTTCATCCCAAAGGGGTCTTCGCCAAGGTTGTCCACTTTCTCCGTATCTTTTTGTTATTGCAATTAATGAACTATCAATTAGGTTGCAGGAACACATGGATCAAAACAACCTCACTGGAGTTTCATTAGGCCCAGGAGCACCGAAGATACACTCACTGCTCTTTGCAGATGACCTCATTCTATGTGGCAAGGCTACGGTGCAAGAAGCAGAACTAATTAAAACCATACTCTACGACTTCTGCAGTAACTCAGGTCAGACCCCTAATCTTCAGAAATCATCTATTTACTTTAGCAAAAATGTGCCGAACCATATTAGAAACACTATCAAAACTATTTTTCCTGTTCAAAATCTACAACCTAACACCATGCATCTTGGTCATCCGATGATCTTTTCTCATCACGACAAAAACAAAGCTTATGACTTCATTTACGCAAAGTTTTTGGCTAAATTTGGTACTATTAAAGCTAACAAGCTCAACCATGCAGGTCGCCTACAATACATAAAATCAGTTCTGTCCTCGATTCCTATTTATTACATGTCCACCGTCCTATTTTCTAAAACTTTTGTAGAGAAAATCAATACTATCCTCAGAAGGTTCTGGTGGGCGGGAGTGCAAGATGAACACGAAACTTCACCGATTCAGTACAGATCATGGGACGACATGACCAAACCTAAGGAACAAGGAGGGCTCGGCATCAGGGATATGGAGACAATTAACAAAAGCCTCATCATTCATTCGGCTTGGAATGTGGTAACCCTAAAGAACCCTTTCCTATCTTCTATTCTTAAAGCTAAATATTACCCATATAACTCCTTTTGGACTGCTCCTACCAACACCCCAAAATCCATTTCTTCGGTCCTCGGTAATGCGGGTCAAACAACACCTTCACAACAATGCGACCATTCAAATACATTGGTGATTCTTCTATTTGGTCTTCCCCCCTGGACCCCCTGGTTGGGAAAATATACATGATAACCTCAACTTTCCAATCATCACTACCCCCTTCCCTCTAAAGTTGCTGATCTTTGGTTCCCGGGCTCACAAACTTGGAACCACAACCTGTTAACCCAAACTTTTTCACCCCAGCCGTGCATACTATAGAAGCCACTCCTACCTGTTCGCTCGACTCAACCGATATCCTTAGATGGACACCGCTACAAACGGGATTTGTACAACCAAAGCCATCTACTCTTACCTATCAACCCAACAAAACCATACTCTTCGCACGAGGGCTCCGTAGTATCACCGATGATGCAAATCACATTATGCAAAAAATCGGAAGTCTAAAACCATTCCTCCTCTTATCAAAACTTTTGCACGGAGACTAATTAGGAGAGCCCCGGCTACGGGGGAAAGAGCAGGTAAGTTCTCCGAACATATTGATCAACATTGTACCTCTTTGTGGCGCCATAGAAGATGATAACCATCTCTTCTTTCAATGCCATCTACCAACTCAGGTTTGGGCATCTACAAACCCTCCCATCCTAACAAATAGCATTACTCACCAGGAGGATGGTGTCCAGTTATCTTTACCTTTCTTTGCTAACCCAAAACCCTTCGGATCAATCTCTTTTCGGGTTCTTATTCATTATGTGGTACTTATGGAAAGCACGTAATGATAATAGGTTCCAAGGAAAAACTTGGACATCCTTTTCGGGTACATAGAGCGGTGAGGCACACATGCAAACGTATCTCCACATCAATGATGGCCGGGACACGGTACACGATATCCGAACACAAGGTAACAATCATTCTCTAGCGAGATCCATCTACTCAATTTCCCCACAGGTCACAACAGCGGCTGACTCCATACAACACCATTGAGAGGCAGCCCGCAAGACAAATTGATACAGCCCAAGATAACAATGACATGAGGGCTGACCCCGCAGCTCATCCTCTTCAACAAGCACAGTACCGAGACAACTCAACTCACCTCAACTCAACATACATTGCCCTTTGAACGAGCTACGGTATGAATGCTTCTTACGCATTGTTGTTGGATAGGTTCTGGAGCGATCACCGGCGACGGTCCATGGTCCACGATGCTACACCGACGCATCCATGCCACGGGACTCACATTTTGCGGGCATTGGGATCTTCTTTGTTAACCACCTTACGACGCCTCCTACAAGTTTCTTTTTGCAGGCAACTATGCGGGGACCGGAGTCCATCTTCATTGCGGCTGCGAAAGCAATGGAGTTAGCTACGGTTCTACTCACGCGCATGGGAGTAGATGGAGTACATTTCTTCACCGACAATCAACGACTTGCCAACTTCATCAATTCGGAGGACGGATCAAACCCACCGGAATGGAGAGCAAAGCCCAAAACCCAGATGATCGAGTCTATGATGCATGCGTCAGACTCCACCATTCGCAGGGGTATCTAGAGACAACAATATGATTGCGGACTCATTAGCTAAACGGGCTTTTAGTTTGATACAATCGGCGATGTTTCTTTCACGGTGTGTCGTGTGCTAACCCGTCTCATGTTCGGTGTGTCCTCTTACGGACACCTGCGTTATGTAACCATTAACTCTGTAATGGTTCTAGCAGCGTCCTGCTGCTAATCAATAAATTTGTGCTTCCTTGTCAAAAAAAAATATTTTTAAGTACGCCATATTTTAGGGAATCGAAAATTATATTAAAGGATCTGGGTAATTTTGCTCCAAACATATAGATCTGTGCCCAATAATTTGAAAAGCCTAATGTTAGAATAGAAGAAAGGAGAGAAAGGTAAGGGAAGGACTGTGCGAATCATATATATGTCTCTTTCGCGTCTGGCGGCTTTGGTGTGGTTGGGTGTGGCTAGAGGTGGAAGGTAACTTAATTTGGACATCCATGGCTTTTAGCAAATGAACTAGAATTTTTGTGGAGAACCATCTCTTCCTATTTCATTTTTTTAAACTACACGGTATTCATTGGACATCCATGGATGTACAACTTCCACCTATATATAGGTGTGGCACCCGGCTCACACTGAAGCCAGCCATCCTAGTAGCAATGCAGAGCAGCTTTGTTGCTTCGGTCATAATGCCATGGGCTCCAGGTTATTTCACAACAGCCATCGAAGTCTAGTGGTATTTGAAGAACCAACCAGCGCTAACTGATGGCTATTCATTCTCGGCTGGATATGGGAGCTCCGCGAGCTTGGAAGAAAAACGCATCCACTGTAGCAACAACCACTACCTCTGTTCCGTAAATAATAATAGTACAACTCTAGTTTATTCTTAGTCATTCGGACTGTCACATGCCAGGAGATAGGGTCCAGGATGGCAGGCCCAAGAGGCCCGCGCCCTGCCCACGAGGCTCGCTCTCTTGGTCGGCAGGACAGAGAAGGCCGTTGACAAAATGTTCGCCGCCTCTGTTTCGGTGGTCGTCGGGGATGGAGAGCGAGCCAAGTTCTGGACGGATGCTTGGTTACCCGATGGGAGCATCGCCACCATGGAGCCAAACCTATTCCAGGTCATGCCGAAGAGAAGGAGGGGCCGCACAGTGCGTGACGCCATGCACGGGGGCCGATGGATCCAGGATGTAGCGGGCGTGCACTCTTGGGCAGCGCTCGTGGAGTACGCAGAGGTGTGGCACAAGGTGCAGGCAGTGGCCTTGCAACCAGGCACTACAAATCGTTTCGTTTGGAAGTGGACGGCCAACCGCGAATACATTTCAGCCTCTACCTACCGAGCTTTCTTCGTCGGCTCCACCAACCTGTTAGGGGCCAAGGAGTTGTGGCACACCACGGCGCCCCCAAAGGTCAAGTTCTTCTTTTGGTTGGGGCTACATCGCTGGCTATGGACTGTTGAGCGACGGTGGCGCCATGGCTGATCCGGTCGCGGATTGCATCCTATGACCAAAGCAACCACGAGACCACCGTCCACCGATTTGTCGGTTGCGTCTACACCTGGGAGGTTTGGCACAGGCTTCTATTACGGCTTGAACTGCAGCACCTATGCCCATTCCCGGACGACACTTTGGTGGGATGGTGGCTCAACTCCAGGAAACAAATCCCTCGACTATTCAGGAAAGGATTCGACTCCTTCGTGCTACTGGTATCCTGGATGCTCTGGAAGGAGAGGAATCAACGAACATTCCAAGGCGTGGCCAACGACACGGGCCAGCTGATCAACAGCATCATGGATGAAGTCCAAGAGTGGGTGGCCGCAGGGTTCCGGAACCTTGCGCTATTGTGACAGGCTGTGCAGCAGCGGCAGTAATTCTACCTCGAGCCTCCTTCAAGTCGCAAAATAGTGTTCCTTTCTAATCACAACCAATTCGCTCCGCCGTTGAAGCCGGCGATCTTTGTATGTGTTCCCATGTGCGTGGCGGCCAAATGTTTTGGCTAAAACGTGCATTGTATTCAAACTCTAACTTCCTTTAATGAAATACGTGCTAAGTGCACGCTTTCGAAAAAAAAAGGCCCGCGCCCAGCCGGAGGCGCGACCGTAGGGAGGCGCCCGGGGGGGGCCGTGCGCGCCCTTCCCCTCTGCTGCCACCGCCTTCCCGCAACTTCTCCGGGGAATTAATAAAGTAAGAGTTCGGTTAGGATTATCTTAGGACTTTTTGGTGTGTAAGGGATATTCCAACTCTATAAGAAAATCTCTTATTAGGAAATAAATAGGATGGCTTTTTAAAAGGTATTCTAACTTTATAAGAAAACCTTTAGAGAGATTGCTTGGATTACAAGTCTCGCTAGAAGGGCTATATAAGTAAGGGATATGTAATCTCTTAGGGTAACAAGCAATAAAGATCAATTTCCCTTCCTCTCTCTCTCTCCCCGTGCGCCGCCGCCCCCGCCCCGCAAGCCGCCCCCCTTGCCATGCCGCTAGCCGCCGCCGCCCGCCATGCCGCCGCCGCCTGCCGCCGCCGCCGCGCCCACGTGTCACCCCGGAATCGATCCCGACATGGACTTTTTGAGCTAAAGTGATCAATTTTTTATGAAAGAATAAAAATGTACATTTACAACAAATAAATATTTAGTTTTTTACGTAAACTTAACTAAATTTGAAATAGTTGGAGTTAGATCTGATTCAAGATAATTGCTTAATTGCACTTTATTTTTTTTTTAATTATTACACATTTCAATGCAGACACTCGCAATGCACGCACACAAACCCCTATATACACAGACACAGAAATACTACCCATATGAGTATCTTCAAAGACTAAAGAGATTGATGAGTGTACATTTAGGGCACGTACAATGCACAGATGCTAACTTTGGCATTTAAAGAGAGAGAAGGCACGAAAATTTATCTAGTAGTTCTAACTTACAATGGTATAGGCGTTTCTTTAAGCTGAATAATCAGTGAACAATACTATAATTAGATTGTCATGGTAGGATTTTCTTCAAGCCCGGCGCGCAAGCGTCGGGACGCTTAATTAGGGGCCGCCGTGTACAAGTGCCCTGTGAGCCTCCACCGTGGCCTAAAAAGTGAAAAAATTGCATGCAGCGCCTCTACAAGCGCTGCGTTTATGCGTGCTCTACATAATTATTGTTTGTCTGAAAACTTGACATAAATTTGAAATAGTTTGAGTTAGGTCTAATTCAAGATAATTGCTTAACTATACTCCACCTTTATTTTTTTAGCGCTATGGATGTAGGCACGCAAAACCCTTTGCCAGAAGCTGACGGGAACCAGTATCCGCCGTAGTGCTGGAGACTCTTGTAACCACTAGGCTACAACTAGCCTAAATGCCCTTTCGTGCATCCCTTTTAAATATATACTAGAAAAACTACGCGGCATTGCGCATGGCCTTCTTAAGTCTTTTTTTTTTTTTTCTTCATGCTTTTTCTTTATGTTGGTCTTGTTGTTGTATATTGAAGAAGGTTCTTTTTTTTTTTTTTTTTTTTTTTTGTAGTACGCTTTCTTTAGCTATTGCATATTTTCTCTTGTTTGTTTTCATGTCCACATTTGAAGAATACAGTTGTCTTAATTATTGTATTTTTTCTTGTGTTATCTTAAGAACAAAGTAACTAATAGAAAAATGGCTTAAAGTTCAATGTCGCCTCCTTGCATTGAATGTACAACATTGCAGATGTCACATGTGGTCTTATAAGAATCCAAAATTTACCTAGTTATCACCTAAAGATATGTGTTTCGCATTTAGTAACCAAAAGGTTGTTGTTTCACATTGGAGGAATAGCACAATTTATTATATATTTTCATGGTGAGAAAGCAAATATTACGGTTTGTAATTTGTTTTTTACATACTTAAACTAATTGTAAACTATTTATTAAACATAAACAAAGGAAAAATCAGTAACTTCGAAGTTAAATTTTTTGCCACAGGTCAAGTAGCACATGAATAGGCTACCATAAAATTCTCATATTAATTGGAGGAATATAACTTAAAATATGAATTTTATACTAAAAGCATATGCAAGCATCTACAACAAAATTTTGGTACCAAAATAAGAATCGTAGGAAGAGATTGTGTGTTTACTGCATGGATCTACACATGTAGAAGCTGAACAAATTTTGTGTCATTTTTGGTTTTTTTTGTGCACTGTGACACATAATATTGTAGTTGTAATTTGGAAGTATGTTTTTCTATGTACTTAAATTAATTGTGACCTAGGTAAATCAATAATTCAGTCACATATGCATGAATGAAGCTTAAATTTTTATCCCAGATTATTCATAGTGTACTACATATATGAATTTTACACTAAAAAGCATACAGTAGGCAAGCACTACAACAATACTTTTGTACTAAAATATGCGATAATATGTGTTATTGCATGGATATACATATGTGGAAGGTGAAAAGAATTCGTTTTTCATTTTTATAATTTTTTTACGAATTACTATGCATTTATCAAATTTTTAGCCGGTTTAAATAAAGAAAAAAAAAAAAAAGAAAACCTAACAGGACAAACGGTTTGAATTTAGACCCCTCTGCTTCTCGTTATTCACAATATGGTCTGCCGGCAACAACTGTTTATGATAGAATTTTGCATTGGGAACCCTGGAAAAGTTTGTATTCTCTTTTTTTATTCCACCACCGTAGAGCAGAGCAGGGGACGGGTGGATTGCTGCCGATTCGGTCTGCGTGGTCGTCGGCGACGACGGCAAAGGGCCGTGTGGGCAGCGGAGTGCTACGCCACACCCGCAGGTGGGCTAGCCTTGACGTGGGCGGCTCGTGGCCACCGGCTACGCGCGCATCGGCTCAGCAGGGTGCGTACACTGGCCATCGATCGATCCGGCCGGAACAATCACAGCGGCTTCGGCTGGTCGGCTGGCCGACGAGTTGCGATGGGCCGCGCGGTCCCGAGGCCAGCAGCCCAGCACTCCCGCAGAGCCACGACCTACTGTCCACGCACGCAGGCACGGCTGCAGCGGCGCAGCACGGCGGCGGGGGATGGCAGGGGACGCCACGGCGGGGGCGCGACCGGGTGGGGGTGGGGCCGGCAGTCGCGGGCGCCCGCAGGCAGCGACAAGGACGAGGGCGGCGTCCGAAAGCTCGAGACTGGTGTCCGTGGTCCATCTCACGATGTGGGCCGTCCGATCTTATTTTTGGCGACGTGGCCCGATCTTGGCCCTCTGAATGTGCCTAGAATCGTAGGAAGAGATGAGTAAGCTTAAGGTTGCTACCAGGCCAGTGACGAAGAGAAATTCCAGACCTAATATTGGTTCCCTGGTAACCATGGCGATGAACAAGTGCATGATGGAGGATGCTTTGATTGCTGAATCCGGTAGAGTGAGTAGCACGCTGGAGGCTGGACAATGGAGGAGGTTCTCTGAACTCTGACTGGATCGAGTTCGACAATCGACACTGCCATGCAATCAAGGGCTCTAACTCCGGCCAAGAGCACGGTTATCTACTACTATTATTATACTCGTGCTAGAAGTTCCCTTGTGCTGCGTTCTGTTTGCCGCGTCACTTGACTACTTGAGACTTTGAGAGGAATCTTTGGCTAACAACAGCGGGTGCCGGATGTAGCTGGACGGAAAGAGGCTACCTATCTCGATCGTTCCAGAATGGCCGCGGCGTCTGGAGATCTCACGAGTCACGACAGTGATCAATGATCCATGACTCGTTTCTTACCGTATCCCTCAATCGCTCTCTGCTTGACGTACGATCGCGAGCGCACTGATGGCTATTGTTGCGGTAGTATTGCCAGGTTAGAGTTGCAGAGTAGGTACTCGAAACTTGAAAGGAAGAATGGGATTGCAAGAAGATATATGGAAACCTTTGAAGAAGTCAATAAGTTGCGGCCTTGCGGCAGTGAGTGAGTGCATGTCTCTTTCGTTGGTTTCCACCTTTCCATGTCCTCAAGAGTCAAGACGTCTTGCATAGTTGCATGTGCGAATGCTAGTTTGCTCAATAGCTCCATGTCGTGTATTCTTGGATCGATTATGGTTTTGTAATACTCTATCTGTTTAATGAAAAATGTGCTTAGAGGCGTGCTCACAAAAAAAAAAATGTGCGAATGCTAGCTGCAAGGTTCCAACCTGCGCAACGCAAGTGCTGAATTCTGCAAGAGAAGGAATCGACCTTGGCACGTGTTGTTTAGTTTAAGTGCAAAGTGCAAATGCCTCTCCCTGAGCTTTCGCAAGGTGTCTAAATTCAAACGGAAGAATGGCCTGATATAGCAATGTAATGCACAAGGGCATGGCAGCAGTGCTACAATTTTCAGTAGTAAGTATAATTGTAACTACTGCACCTATATACATGCACTGCAAACCACAACAAAAAAAAAAGTCGTCTAAATTGTCAAAAAAATCTCACATATAGATGATATGATGATATACAACATTGTAAAATATTTTATCAAACTCGAATTCGTTTGTAAGATATAAAAATAATAAATTTCTAACAAATCATTTGGACAACTTCCTGATTTGAAATTTTCTATTTTTTTATATCTTACTTTCCCTCAAATCTCAAAATAATTCATCATTTGACTTTTAAGATGTCATGTTTGACCGCTCGTCTTATTCAAATTTTTTATATAAACATCATCCAATTTGATGTGACTTATTTTATTATTAAAGATACTTTAATAATAATTTATTTATTTCCTAAATTGTATAAATAATTTGAATAAAGGCATGGTCTTAAAAACATGATGTACGAAAGTCAAAATGATTGCATCATTATCATCAGTGAGTTTAAACGACTTTTTTTATCATGGGACAAGATATTTTAGGTTATTTTTTTTTTTTTTTTTTTTTTTTTTTATCATCATATCATCTGCAGTTTTTTTTATGAGTTTAAACTACCCTTTTTATTTGGATTTCATGCAAGTTTACGAAAGTTATGATTTGCACTACATATTTTGCCCAATATGTTGTAGTCCTGCAAAAAGAATGTGCTTCGCTCTGTTCTAAATTTCCGTTCGGGCCCATAGCTGTCAACACGTAGGCTGAATTCAAGCCCGGATAGAAATAAGCCCACTAAAAGAAGCCCATTTACTATTTTTACATAGAGGGGATTAGCAATGTTTGGACATCCGGAGAACAAATTTTATGTCACTAGTACCAGATTTCATCAAAAAGATGATAAGAAATCCCCTAAAAATGATAAGAAAAGTCAACGACACATCCGCTGTGTTGTCAACGCCTCTGCTCGCCGTCCACGGCCTCCTCCTTCCTCGGTCGTCCTCCCGCCACCCGCTTTCGTCGCGCGCGCATTTCCATCACCCGCCGCGCGCCCAAACACCAGCACCACACGTCCATTTGCACGTCCAGACCACGTCGACAGGACCATCCCGACCAAGCGCAATCTATCGCGGGCGAGCGATCTACCCTACCTCCGCGAGGAGGAGGACGACGACGACGACGAGAACGTACTACCATGGCTCCGAGCAAGCTGCGCCAGGCGCTGGGCGCGGTGAAGGACCAGACGAGCATCGGGCTCGCCAAGGTCGGCAGTGGCGGCGCCCTGGAGGCGGACCTGGACGTGGCCATCGTCAAGGCCACCAGGCACAGCGAGTCGTTGCCGGCCGCGGAGCGCCACATCCGTGAGATCATCACGCTCACCTGCCTCTCCCGGGTGTACGTCGGCTCCTGCGTCGCCTCGCTGTCGCGCCGCCTCGGCCGGACGCGGAGCTGGGCGGTGGCGCTCAAGACGCTCGTCATCGTGCACCGCCTCCTCGCCGACGGGCACCCGGCGTTCGAGAAGGAGGTGTTCTTCGCCACGCGGCGCGGCACGCGGATGCTCAACATGTCCGACTTCTGCGACCGCTCCCGCGCCGACGCCTGGGACTTCTCCGCCTTCGTCCGCACCTACGCCGCCTACCTCGACGACCGCCTCGAGTACCGGATGCAGGGCAGGCAGCAGGGCAGCCGGCACGCCGCTCCACGAGATGTACGGGGCGTCACCCGGTAGGCCGCTCCACGAGGAGATGTACGCCGCCGCCTTCAGCGGGAGACCGCAGGAGGACGCCGCCGACGCTCACAACAGCAGGGCGGCGGCGCTCGTGACCAGGGACCCGCCCACGAGCGAGATGACGGTGGATGAGCTGCTCGTCAAGGCCAACCAGCTGCATCATCTCCTCGACCGCTTCATCGCCTGCCGCCCTGTAGGTGAGGAAAGTTGGATCGTCGTCGCCATGGATGCACCTTCGAGGCTTCGAATGACAATGGCATTGTCACAGGCGCGGCGAGGGCGAACCCGGTGGTGGCCGTGTCTCTGTACCCGCTGGTTAAGGAGAGCGTGCAGCTCTACTGCGAGCTCACGGAGGTGATGGCCACGCTCATCGAGCAGTTCGCGGAGATGGAGACCGCGGACTGCGAGCGCGTGCACGCCCTCTTCTGCGGTCTCGCCAAGCAGCTGGAGGAGCTCGAGAATTTCTACGCGTGGTGCAAGGTCGTCTGCGTGTGCCGCCAGTCCGACATCCCGGAGATGGAGGTCATCACGCACAAGAAGCTGGAACTCATGGACGAGTTCATCCGCGACAGGCACGCCGCGGAGGACGCGCAGCAGAGGCTCCCGCCGCCGGAACCGGAGCCGATGATGGCAAGCCCAGAGCCATTCATCGTCGAAGAGGAAGAGGACGACGACGAAATGAACGCCACCAGGGCCCTTCCAGCACCCGAGGAGCCACCGGCTGCGGCGCAAGTCGAGCCAGAGGCCCCGCCGCTCGTCGTGGCCAATCCGGTCGAGGAGGAGGCCGACTTCTTGAACCTCAAGGCGGACGCCATGTCCGGCGAAGAGCACGGACAGCAGCTGGCGCTGGCGCTGTTCGACGGCGGCATCGCCGGCTCGGCGCCGAAAGGCAACGTGTTCCAAGGCGCTTCGGCGGACTGGGAAACAGAGCTGGTCCAGTCCGCGAGCGCGCTTGCGAGCCAGCGCGCCGAGCTCGGCGGCGGCCTCAGTATGATGGTGCTGGACGGGATGTACAACCATGCGGCGGTGGCCAACAACGCGCAGACGTTCTCCGGCAGCGCCAGCAGTGTGGCGTTGCGGCCGCCAGGGGCGCCCATGCTGGCCTTGCCGGCGGCCCCTGGAGGCAGCAGCACCACAGTAGGCGCGGATCCTTTCGCGGCGTCGGCGCTGGTTCCTCCCCGACGTATGTTCAGATGTCCGACATGCAGACGAAGCAGCAACTTCTGACGCAGGAGCAGCAGATGTGGCGACAGTACGGCCATAACGGGATGATGAGGCAGGGGGCCTTGGCAATGCTAGAGCAGCGACCAAACCAAAATCAGCACTTCCTACCTCACATGGGGCACAATTATGCAGGGTATCGGACTTCTTAGATCAATCATCTGCAAATGTGGTTTTCCGCATCTCCAACAATCGAAACAAAAAGGCTCGAGTATCAGATATTAAAATTTTAAGTTTCGAAAGCGGCAGTCCATTAACTTCTCCCGTTTCAAACGTGTACCAGGCCGCACTTTAAACAACAGCAACGAGCAAACAAAGCGTTAACATCCGAAAGCCAATGAACGCAAGAGCACAGAAAAGAACACGAGCAAAGAACAACGATCCAAAAGCGAAGTACATAACGTGTAAGGGGCAAACATAATGTATTAATTAAACATCCATATTAAGACATTCTTAATGGTTTGCATATTGTCAATACACACAAGACAAATTGCTTAAGAAGATAGCAATCATGCAGGTTGCAATACACACAGGCAATAACATAAGCAAAGATTTACACGCCAAGTCTTATTGATACTCAGCAGAGTGAGCCAAGATTGGCGGTCAGCTCAACCAGTCGGGAGCATGCAGTAGTCGATGGCTCGATGCAGATTGATCCATGCACCGTGCTTCCACGAAATACCAGCCAAGGTTGGCTTGGTTCACAAGAGCAGCAGACGATTTCATGAGCCCTGATCGGCTTCATTCAGCAGAGCAGCAGACGAATTCATGAGCCCACACGTGACATCGATGACGTCCCAAACATCCAAGATGGATAGAGTTGTAGCAGCGACAGAGAACTGCAAGTTGCAACACCGTATCAGTCCAGACATGTTCAAGGACACCAAAAAAAGAGCAGGAATAACTATTACATACCTCAACTTGGAGACCAGTTTATAAGAAAGTGAACTGCATGGTTGGGTCCAAGTAGTTGGCTGCCTCATCTGTGGCAAGGACTCCACTATTGGAAGGAGGAAAAGCATCGAAAATGCTAGGCATTGTTGGTTCCAAAGGACCTGACAGAGTAGGGACATCATAATGTCCATTGTACTCAGCAAGAGGATATTGCATATACTGATTGTCCTGCATATACTGATTGTCCTGAGCAGGAATGGGGAAGCATGGATCAGGAGCAAGGAGATCATTTAGTTCCACGTAATCATCAGCAGACAGTTCTCTGTCAGCTGGCAGCATAGGGTAATCTGTAGTGTCCACATTGCTGGTGTTGAAGTTGTTATCCACGCCTCCTGATGATCCAACAAGCCCTGAAAATTCATTGTAGAGGCCAAAAGAGTTGACTTCAAAAGCATGAGCTTCAGCCTCAGACATCGGAGGAAGACCAGAGCACTGTGAAAGACATCAAAGCTATAGTCAGCATCTGAAAGGAATTTCTAATCTAAAGAAGATAAAAAAATTTCCTAATCTCAAGCAGAAGTACAAAAATGATGTGCCGTCAAGGAAAATCGTGAAAGAACAAGACTGATTTATACCTCTCCAAAAGGAGTGTCACGCACAGGAGAATCATTCAGAAATCTAGACAGCTCCTCCAACAGAAAACCATCACATTCATGAGGACTGTACATATCATTGGCCTCATTGGATACGTTGTTCACAGAAACGACACCATCTCCTGACATCTGAGCAGGTATATCTTTGATAGCAGAGCTAGCAACAGTATAGCCAAAAGCTACATCCTCAGCACAAGTAATTGCAGTTGCATGATCAAATGATGATTCCTCTCCAGCAAAAGTAGCAGATGAATTATGTAGGGGTGGTTCCTGAAGAGCACCAGCAGGGGCAACAGGCTGGGCATGTGGTCCCTCTGTTGGATTCACTACTTCTGAAGAGGTCATCAAAGGAAACATAGAAGTTTCAGCTTCTGCATAATCCCATTCAGCTTCATTAAAGGGAGCCCCATATTGCTCCCGATCCTTGGACCAAGGCCACTTTTCTTGAAAATTTTGCAGAGTACATAAGCATCCTGGATATTCAACAAGACAAAGGAGATTCAGCATGGTAACTTTTGTGTCTCATGGAATACATATTGGATAATCAAAGGGCACATAACTCAGATATATTGTATATTAATTAAAGCTTCTTTTCTGTGCCATTTCATCAGAATACAGATTCAACCGATAAGATATTCACAGAACTTGAATACATAACAGGAAGTATATGAATTGGCACTGCTAAACTTAACTAAACATAACATTTATGAGACAGAAGCAACTACATGCAACAACATATTTCAATAAGAACTATTTGAATAATTTTGTTAGCTATTAATCATCCAGAGACTAACACGGAATCATTCGACTGATAGACTGTTCAACAATCCAACAATCCAGTACAACATGGAGAACATCTGATAAACTGTTTGTAAAATACGAACTGAAAACAATAAGAGGCAAGTAGCATCACCTTTGAGAAACCAGCAGAAACCAAATCCTCATCTTCCATTTTGTATTCATACATCACCCAATCAGTTCTGTCACCCTTAGGGGCCTTGCCTTCATGAAAGATCAATGTTTTCTTCATTCCAACAGTGCGAGAGTTAAGCATAATTATTCTATCCTTTCCACTAGTCTTCCAGTAACCATTTGGTGTGGCACGGTTTGTCCTAGACCCATTAGGATACTTCTTGTCACGAGGACAAAAGAAGAACCATTCAAGATCTTTGCTTCGAAGAGAAGACTTATCTGCACAGAAAAAGAACATCAGTACACAGGTATAAAACACAAGTTCACATCAATCTACTCAAAAATTATGTTTAAGTCTCACTGAATATTCTATTCATCTAAGCACCAGTTAAACAACAAAGAAAGAAAGAAAGCTAATGTTCAAATGAATTACCAGGGAGATCCCAGGGAGGAAACTTGTAGAGATCAACCTCTGATATAGCATCTACAATAAGTTTCTTTCCCATAATCTTCCTCTTCAAGTAGTAGGAAACGAGCTCAACATCAGTTGGGTGGAAACGAAAACCAGGAGGCAGGCTAGTTTGCGCCATCACCCTAAAGCTTCTTTTGCCTTCAACAACACCAATAGAGAGACCTCTAGACAAAAGCTTTAATGCTTCAAGGAGATCACTAGTTGCCCAGGAAGAGAGAAGCTTGAGTGCACAGACAAGAGAATCCAAGTGCACAAATCAACAAAGCAAAGCAGAAGAGAGCAGCTTTCAAAAGCGTGAGCACAGAATGCAGCAAGGAAAGACTTCAGGAGGCAGCAGTGCCAGCAGAGAGCAGGGCAATCCAACCTCTAGACAAATCTTTGGAGGGGAGTGTTGCGAGAATGACAGGACCAAGAGAGATGTTGGTCAAGTCACAGAGAGAGAGAGAGAAGGGAGAGATCGTTGACCACAACTGACGATCAGAGAAAAGTATGGTTGGCAAGACTCGAGGGAAGCAGGAGATCAAGCAATCAACCAACAGATGTTTTCTGAACTCAGATGAGAGAACTTGAGTCTTGCCAATTTCACCAGCTACAACTGATTCACATGGTAGGAAGTATTAGCACAAAACTCCTAGTATTCCACCTGTATCAAGTGAAATCTCGGAATTTTATGCAATATATGAACCAGAAGTAGCACGAGAGGAAATAAGGGTGTCCTCCGGCTAGTTCAGCAGACATGAGTGACGAGGATCAGTATCCTGCATAAAAAGAAAACACAGGACATGTGAATACACAGACGGACCATATATGGAATATTCAAAATAGGCAGGCATGATGCTTAAAAGAATCATCTTGTATCATGAGTAGATGCTCTGACATGATTAACACCTCCCGTACAATAAGCATATTCAAATTCGAACAAAAAAGACATGCCAGTAGACAGCTGATTCTAAAGCTCAAACTACCCACACAAGTGTCACACGAGTAAAGGGGACAATTGTCACATCAGCAGACAGATGCGTCTAATCCACCACCATCTAATCCAACTTTTAGAGGCATATTCATATATTCATCATATTATCCGGGAGGAAATCAACAAAATTCTAGTGGAGCACCTTAGTCAACGATCAATCAAACCTCTAATTCAATCCCCAAATCGAAATCAGGCGACATCTGGCATCATACAAGTCTACGGTACAAGTCAACGCTACACAATCAACCAACAACCCTAATTCCCAACCCCAACCAAGAACCCCCAATCGACCGATCGAGGATGAAACCAATCGGATCCATGATCCACCATCTCTAATCGCAAAAACGACGAATAGATGCCCCAATCCTCAACCCAGGACCAAGAAAGTCCTCAAACCCAAACCAATCGGATCCACAATCCCCGCGCTTGCAGCGAACCCCACCCAGATCGACACCAATCCCAATCTAATCCGTACAAAAAGTCCTAGAGTCGAACAGATCTGCGCAGAATATGAAGAGCGAGGTGGATCGTAGGGGGTCTTACGGGGAAGACGAAGGGAAGCCAGCAGGCCGATGGGGAGAACCGTGGGGAGGAGATGAGCGCCGCCGTCTGGTGCCGCCGTCTGGTCAATGGATGCGAGATGCGGTTTGTGTGGGGGTGGAGGTGGAGGAGGGATCGCGTGGCTGGGGAGAGGCTCTTTTAAAGGCGCGGGGACTGGAGTTGGACCAGGACACTGGCGAGTGGGACCAGAGTTTTTTCTTTTTATTTCTTTGCTTCCAACCCCCGCCGCGTCCTGCGGGTTCAGGAAACTTCACCAGCAAGCGAAAACGTGGCCGTGGTTACCAAAATTTCCACCCGGGACCCAGAGCCGTGTCGTTGACCCCTTGGGTTTTACGCTTCCGCGCCCGCAGTGCGAGAGGGTTTAACAAATATAGAAATTTGGACCTTTTGTACACTTCCTCTTTACTAAGTCTATCCATATCTTCAACTATCAATTTTAGAAATTTATTATATAGAAAAGGAAACTCGCGTTCGCTGCTGGATAGTAAATTGTAACACATTACACATTTATTATTATTGATTATGATATGTAAGGCATAAGGTTGAGGACATTATCGATTGTTAAGGATTGTGTAAAGCGTATAAAACTACGGTAAGCATATAGGTCTTCGTGAATTAATAGGGTAAAATACAATTATAATCTCACACACATAGCATAAGTAGCGTACCAAAAAATTTTGTAGCAATTTTTTTCCACGAAAACTACATGTATGAATCTAACCATAATTATTAAGAATAAATATAAACAACAACAAAATTTCGGAAAATCCTATCATATTATGATTACACTTTGCTATTTTTGGATTTTTCTATGATTTACTATTGATTTCGACATTTTAATAAATCCTATCATATTATGAGTACACTTATAGATCTGTTCATCGGGACTTGAAAAGGCTTCATTTGTTATTTTGGATTTTTGTATCATTTGCTATTGAATTTCAAAGTTTAAGCAATTTTTCTTGAAAAGGGAAGATAAGAGATTCGTAAGACAAAGCACTTTTGTATTTTTCGAGAAATATAATAAGGCTAGATCTTAAAACTTTCCTCTTTAGGCATTTTTGCATCATTGAGTGAAATCAAATTGCGTTTTTATCCTGCTCCTTCTTCAATCGGACAAAGGGCGGGCGGAGGACGGCAACGCCGGGTGCCACCTTGGCCGGCGCCGCCGCGTGGGTGTGGCGAGGCCGAGAGGCGCGACGCTGTGGTCGGAGGGCTTACCGGCGTCGCGGGGGAACACACAGGGCGGGTGAGAGAGGTCACGCGGGCAGGCTAACTTACTGGAGGCGACGTCGATGGCCGGCGACGGACACCTTTGAAGAAGGGAAGGGACTAAGTTTTGGTTGACGGAGATTTCTAGAAGGCGTTCTGGCACGTCCGTGGATCGAAGCGTCGTAGGGATAGGAATTTCAGGTGACGTGGCTCTTTGTGGTGACAATAAATGGTATACAAAAATAAAGGTAATGGATAGATTACATAGACTCACTATGAAAAATATTGTCATTACATGTATTCCAAATATTGTGAAATTACATAGATTTTAAAATTGGCGTGCGAACATAAAAATATTTAACTTAGAACAAATCTAATATGACATGTACATTAAAACAGGTTAAAATTACACATTACAACATCGATGGCCATATGCACACATACTTACCGTTTATGAACACACATACGCAAAACCTTACCCCATGAGCACATTTAAAGGACTAATTCCACAAATCTCTAGATTGTTGGCCATAGTTTGTGCAATTATTGCATCCCTCCACATTTTTACATAAGACACACACATATCTATATATCTATATCTATATAAAGACCTTTATTTTTAGTGAAGGACCTTTGTACATCTACAGTACCACTTTGTGGATCCACACCACGGGTTAGTGGGTCCAATCCACTTAGCGGGTGGGCGGGTTCATCCCCAATAACGGGTTAACGGGTTCGTGTTGTTCACTCAGGAAAGTTAGCGGGTTCGATCCACAATACCAAGTTAACAGTTTTGTCCGTTTCACTACCGGGTCCGATTATGTCCTACCAACGCCAAGTTCTTGTTACATAACGAGGTTCTTTTCTCCTTTTCCCCTCCTTTCTTCTTGATGCGAGAAGCGGGGCCGCCCTCTAGTGAAGATGTAAACTTTAAAATCTTTGACCTAGGAAGGGTTGCTTCACTGGGCCGTGCACTTATGTCATCCACCTTGAGTCGGTGTAGCGATCAAGCGGTTCTCCTTCCCTTAGGTATAGGTTCTGGTTGTAGTAAAATTGTTTTCTTATTAGGTACATGGCTCAATGCAAGAGGCCACATGGCTTCATCTTGTTCCTTGATGTGAAAGCATTCAACCGACATGTGGGACCACTTCTGAGTGTATCCTTTCGACGCGCTGAGGATCAATGACGTGGATGGGTTTCTAGTTGGGTCACCCAAAGTCTAATTATAGCTTCTAGGTTGCCACCACTTCTCTTGAGTTTCTTGATGAGTAGAGAGGTTGTGGACAAAGTTTGAGAGCTAGTGGGCTTAAGCGTAGGTCACTTGACCTCACTCGCTATCCATTTTGAGCCCGAGCCCATGTTGCGATCTTGAAATAGGGGTCACTTGACCTCACTCGCTATCTATTTCGGCTATAAAAGGGAGGCAAGACACACGATGCACAAAAATCCGAACATGCACCGAACACATGCAACTCAACTCACATATAGAGACCTCGAAGCTCTCACTTTCTCGACCATTTGTACACCCCCACGCAACCTTAGTGCAATACACGAGTAACTGGTCACGATTGACATAGGTACATTCTGCTGCTTTGCACACCATCCGAGGCTACACGCGCAAAGGCCGCAAACACTCGATTACTTGTTGGTGTTTTCATCGCACAAGTCTTTATATAACCAAAAATAGTGGTAAAATCACAAAAACAAACTTATCTGGCCCAGTACTACTATAGATGCAGCCACGCACTGAGATTCATTTTAAAAGTCATTGAAGATAAGTGCAGTCGCAATGTGCTTGTAATTGGTTTCGAACATTTCAAAGATCCAAAGGCGAACATAGTGTAGATTGATTCAAAAGTGACACTCTTTGGATTAGCAAAATTAAGGCATGAAGTCTAATTTCTAGGTTAGTTCCTCGGGGAAAGTAAGCTAAGCAATGATGCATGCAAAGCATGAATATTCAAAACATGATGACTAATTGTTTTCATCTCTACTTTCATTTCAGTCTTTGTTGTCGAAGACGATTCCTAATATTAGCCGAGATCCCATCATTTTGAAAGCCGATAAATAAACGCAATGCAGGCCCCGATCCTTCTTTGAAAAGAATTATAGTGTTGAAAGGTCCTAAATGGCTAGAGGGGGGGTGAATAGCCTAATAAAAATTCTACAAAATCACTAGAGCAACTTGTTAGTAAATAACAAAGCGTAAATGCGTTTGCTCTAGCTCTACTTGTCGGCAAGCCTCCTATTGACAATTCTAGTTGCTATAGTCTCTAATTCACACACAAGGGCTAAGTCACTACTTTACCACTAGGTGAACAAGCTAATTACTCTAGCAACTAAGCAAGTCTACTCAAACTACACTAGCACAAGATATATGAAAGTAATGCAAGAGTGTAGAGGTGATATACCACAATGTCGAGGTTAGTCAATCCAATCACCAAGGATAAAACAATATGATAACCAATTCGAAGCCAATCACCGAGAGACAAATGGAGACACGAGATTTAACCCGAAGTTCACTTGAGCACCCTCAAGCTAATCTTCGTTGTGCCGACCTTCTCACGTGTGGGTCAAGGTGGAGCTCACTCCAAGCCAAATGCCTTTAGGCTTCTTGAACCCAAAGCAAATGAGAGGTACCCAAGACACGAGCAATAGATTACTCACACTTTGTCTTCCGACGAGGAGTGTGTGACCCTCTCACAAATCACCCGGAGGTGGCCAAGAACATTCACCTTCTCTTGCCAACGCCTCCACCAATCACCAAGCCAGGCTAGGAGTAGTGCTCTCCAAGAGCAACAAAAAAACCACCGGCTCACAACGATCCACAAGTACCACTAGATGCAAAGATCAAAGCAAGTGCACTTGAATCACCTCAACTCACTAGAATGGATGCTCTCAAGCAAAGGAGTGAGGAGGAGGATGAGTGCTCGACTCTAGAGGTGTTAGGATTGATTCAAAATGACCAAGAGACCTCTACAAGCCGCCAAAGGGGTATAAATACCCCCCTCCCGCCGAAATGTGGCCGTTGGGGTGAAAACCACGTTCAAATCAGCCTGGCCGGACGACCGGACCGGACTCACCGGTGAGTCGGTCGGTGGGTCGGTCACAACCGACAACCCCAACCCGAACCGGCGACCAGGAGCTCACGGCGGCGTCTCGTCGCAAGGTCCGATCAAGCTTCCGGTCGTGGACCGGGATGCCCGGCCGATGCGCCCCGGTCACCCCGTCGACCACCGACCGAGAAAACAACCTTATTGGAATTTTGACGGGACCCATGCACCGGTCGCGGCCGGTCGGTTTTTCCAACTTCCGGTCGATGAGTCCTACCACCCTTTGTCGAGCTGCGAAATTCCGTCGTTTCGTCGTCGTTCCTTCGCCTTTGCTCCAAACCGACTTCCGTCACTTGATTCTTGTTGTCGACACGTCGAAGAACACCCCGACACCATGTATTAGCATTTTGAAAACATTTTTCATCAAGCACGGAGTTAGCTCTCTAGGTTAGAATGCATACAAATGATTTTGAACCTAGAGGCACATGAGGACCGATATGTACGATAGTTTTTCCCTCTTTATAGTACGGCTTATCGATCCTATAATCACTCACACCCTCTATGGTGTCTTGAGTGTAAAATTAAAATGGCCCTATGGATATACATTTGCCTTGAGCCCATTTTGATCCTCAAAACACACCATGTCATGCACTTGATCAACATTTAGATCATCTCGACCCATCCATCATGACCACCATGCACAAACCTCGGCTTGACCAATCTCCAACCAAATCAACACTTAGCATAGAGAGATTAGTTCTAAGGATGTCATCAATTAGCCAAAACCAATCTAGAGATCTTCAATCTCCCCTTTTTGGTAATTGGTGACAACTCGCATAAAAGATTTTATGATTAAGGGTTTTTGAACCTATCATGGTTGTCCAAGCATTTTGCTTACAATCATAGGATTGGACAAACATAATAAATTCGGTTTTGGTAGCATGAGCTCCCCCTACATGTATGCCTAGAGTTTGGTATATGCTTTGCATACATGTATGAATATTGAAATTAGGGAGTGAGCCATGTTACCAAAATGATGCTTAAAGTGAAAGAATAGACCTTTGAAGCGTGATACCAATCGAGTTGCGCCTTTCTCACCATACAAGCATCAAGGATAACTAGATATTTCATCAAAAACTCAAAGTACCTCGTGAGATCATATTATAAGCATAGGTACTTGAATTTAGAGCGGAAATCAAAATATCTAGATACCACCTAAGCATGCCAGTTGATCAATCATCAATCAATGTACCACTATCATACATCACACAAGCATGTATATATGGAATTTAAATACATGTGCAAGAGCAAGTCATATGTTAGTGCACAAACAAATGCAACAAAAGGCTTATGAGCTTGCTCCCCCTACTTGTGTTCTTTCAAAAATTTTGATCCCCTTCTAATCTTTATGCACTAATCTCTCCCTTTTTGTCAACAATTGACATAAAAGGATTGATCGGGTGTTGGTATTTGTTATGCCCACAGAAATATTGAAGATAAATAATCCCATAAGCGCCACGGATACCGTTGTAGCCTTCACCGGGAGGGTTTTAAATATCGTATCCACAGGGGAAACGTGTGAGGGAGACTAAGATCTAATCTTAACCCAGAGTAGCACAAGACCTAAGAAGGTTAAAAGTATAGAGATGATTACTAAGATATCTAATCCTTACTCGTAGTAAACTTGCTTTTCTAATTGTTCTATCCGGGACATCACATAGGGAGAAACACCAACAAAGGATGATTCATCTAGAGATAAATCCCACGAGTCCTACGAGACGGGATGGGGACTACAAAGGATCAACGACACCGAACTAGTTGATTAAACAACCAACTAGAGGCTATCACGGTCGTGATCTACCACCCGTCCCGGGAATATAGGATGAATCTAACGAGATACCCAGAGCCTAAGCACCACGCTTACACTATTTAATATTACTTTAATCTAATGCACTAGATTAAAGTACTCAAAAGAGACCCGCAGATCGGAAGAACAATATAAACAATAATGCTTACTAAAAGAAGAAGTAGATTACCGAGTAACTCCAAGTGTAGGTTAACTTTCACCGAGGTACAAGTTATAGAGGTAGCACCGATGTGTAAGCACCTCCTCGGGTTCCTTCTCTCTCTATCTCTCTTATTATAAAGACTAGATCTAATGAGATCTAATCCCTCTTGAATACTAGCTCATCTAGTTCTAGTTCTAGTCTAGACCTAGGGGAGACTCGGGGCCTCGGCCTATTGATAATGAATGATAATGAATTAGGGTTTCACCATGCGCGGGGGTCTCCTTATATAGCCCTAGGCGTGCACGGCGGCCCTTGGATCAAACCGACCTTGAGCAGCGGTGTAGATCTCTTCTTAATGGCGGTTGTGAACCGACCTTCAAAACAGAGGCCGTGAGGGGGCCCCACGGCGGCCGCCGCCATGCCCTAAGTGGGCCGTAGCCTAGCTACGCTAGGTGGGCCCTTTCTTCTTACGGTGCTCTCTGGTCTCTTCTAGAATGTTCTAGTGTAGGTTCCACGTTGGGTTACGTCACGGATACGTCTTTTATGTCGTAGGGCTTGCAAACTCTTGGGCGTTTTCTGTTTAATCCCACGAAAATATATAAATCACCAAAACTCGTGAAATTATGTCAAGTAAAGCCCTTATACTATGTTGATATTCATTTTAAGCCCTTATTTCAGTTTTTAAAAGCCTATATATTTTATGCTATAAGAGATGTCAACAATCGGGTTCTTTTGATATTGGAAAGATTAGTTTTCAAATTTGGCCAAATTTGGATAGCTTGCCATACATGTAATTCAGTTTGAGCCAAAGACAAGCTTCTTCACACCTCAAGTGAGAGTTATCATGTCTATGTTGAATTACACATTTGACAATATATCCAAATTCAACACCTGAGATTGCAAGCCCACAAGCATGTCATATGTCATCACTAGATCAATCAAGCATATAAGACAATAGTGATGGCATACATACATTGAAATTCATTGCTTTTCTATGAATGCAACCTAAAGGACAAGTTGTATGTCTAGATGATCTAGCAAGTCCTTAGATATTATGATGACATGTCAAACAATTTCACCTTTGCTTGGCTCGGTGGAGAGGCATGTCACATATGTGTGGTGCATTCAACTCATATTGGAGAAGTCAAGAATGTTCAATTCATTTCTAAGCTTGCAAAAATCTCTTCTCATCAAGTGGCTTGGTAAAAATATCCAAGCAAGTTGATCTTCGGTACCAATTGGATGGATTGCAATATCTCCTTGTTGTTGATGCTCTCTAATAAAATGGTGCCTTATATTAATGTGCTTGGGTCTTGTATGTTGCACCGGATTTTGAGTCATCTTGCAAGCACTCTCATTGTCACAATACAAAGGTACTTTGTTGAAGTCAAATCCATAATCCTTCAAAGTGGACCTCATCCAAAGTAGTTGACAACAACAACTCCCGCACTAACATATTCGGCTTCGGCGGTAGAGAGTGTCACACTTGTTTGCCTCTTTGAGGACCATAAGACAAGAGATCTTCCAAGGAATTGACAAGTCCCACTAGTGCTTCTTCTATTGATCTTGCAACCACCATAGTCGAGTCAGAATATCCAATAAGCTCAAAGCTTGACCCCTTAGGATACCATAAGCCAATATCTTGTGTATGCTTCAAGTACCTCAATATTCTTTTTGCGGCCTTGTAATGACTTTCTCTTGGTGAGGATTGAAATCTTGCACACAAGCACACACTAAACATAATATCCGGTCTTGATGCGGTCACATAGAGTAGACTACTGTAACACCCCTGGTGTTAATTACCGTTAAGCAATGGATTTGGCCAAAGACAAGTGTATTAGTTCATGGTCAAGTTGTCGGTCAAAGAAACGTGAAAAGAATCAAATTCGGAAACTATTCCCCATGTCCGGAAACCCCGATTTCTAAACCCTAGTTTGTCCCCTTTTCTTTTATTCAAAATTTATCAAGATTTTGGGTATGGTCATTAAAGCATTTTGGTAGAGTTTCCAAAACTGAACAAAGTTGGTATTTTGAGTTTTCAAAGTTTAGTTCAAAATTTTAAAGTAATTTTGAATTTCATTCAAACCCTATTTACCCCCTTTTCTATATTTCAAAATTTATGCAAAATTTGAGAAAACTTTCAAAAGCTAGTTTGTAGATCTTGTTGAGAGGAACAAAAGTCATGTACAAAGTTTTTCAAGTTTTTACATGATTTTAAAAGTAATTTTGAATTCAAATTTCAAATTCTTTGACCCCATTTCAAAAAAGTCAAACTTAGAGGCTGAATTTGAAAATGTTCCAATTATGGATTTTGTAGATCTTGAAAAATTAAGGCAAGTTGCTTTTTGGAGATTTTTTGAGTTTAGTTCAAATTTTGAGAATAATTTGCAAAATTCAAGTTGAAAGGGAAGGTCAAACTCGGGACTTAGAATTTTTCTAAGTCTCGAAATTAGTGTCCGACGGGATCGACGTCTCGCGTTCTCGAGATTTTGCTAAGCAACTTGAGTTGAACCAAAAATACGGATTTGAGTTTATGCTTTGAAGACCAACATATCAAAAGTTGAGATCGATCGGATTTGATTTGACAAGGTTTTGACAATCATTTCCAAGTATCATTAAGTCGTTGACAATGCAAGTTTTGGAGATGATTATCTCTTAATCTGGCGATTAATGATCATGGGCCTGTTATGAAAAATGAAGGTTGATCAGTGGAGAAATTTTTTGCCTCTTGGCCCATGTCATTCAGCCCGGGAAAATGGCCCAAGATGACCCCAAAGTCGGCAACTTTGTCACGTCTCGGGTGTTAGGAAAATGCTTCAATGGGCGACGTGCGTGCTCCTGCGCGTGTCCGCGTCTCCATGGCGCCGACCGCCATCGCCACGCCACCCACCTCCGTGTCGCGCTCCTGGAGGCCCTGTTGGGTTTTGGAGAGGGGGAACGAGCTTCTCCATCCTCCCGCGCTTCTCTCGCTCTCTCTCCCACCTTGAGGCGGGCGGACCCCGCCGCCGTGGGCAACCGGCCGGACTCCATGGCGTCGTCGCTCCTCCCCATCCTAGCCACCATCGTCGCTCCATGTGTGACCCCCACACCGCCCTTGGCGTTTCGGTCCCTCGGCCGCCCCAAGGCGCGCGGCCCGCCGTCTTCTTTGCCGCCGTGGGGTCGCCGCCATGGTCCGCGGGGCGTGGGTGGCTAGGCCGCTACGGGCTGCCTCCGGCTGGCCGGGGCTGCTGGCGCGGGGTGCGGCTCGACTCGCCGCCTTGGCTCGCCGCCGTTCCGCCGCCGGCCGGCCGACGACGCCGGCCGCCGTCGCCCCGTCCCGCCGCTTCGCTTCAACGAAGAAAGAAGAGGAAGAGAAGAAAAAGAAGTAGAGGAGGACCTTTTTGTAAAATCGAGAAAACTCCAGGGGAGCTAGGTGAGAAGTCCTGTGACTCATATGAATAGTGCTTTGTACCTATTTATAATTTCATAGAAGTCCAGGGTCTTTTGTAAAAGTGCTAAGTCAAGGTCCGGATGGGCATTTGTTGGGCGGCCTTTCATCGTTCCTTTGGGCCGGCACATTATTTTTTAATGGGCGGACCATGCACGATGCCGAGGCCAAGCACGATCTTTGGGCCAACTTTCGGCCCAAGGCCTTTTTCTTTTAGCAAATGAATTTTCAATTTCTATTTATATGAATAGTATCTTTTTTTTGTTATTTTTATATAAATTCAAGTAGTGCTTCTAAAATTCTGAAAAATTTTGTATAGCCTTTTCATGATGTCTAGTATTTATGAAAATTTTGAAACTTTGATTTTGAATAGTTCTTGCATGATTTAAAAATACAAATTTTAATTGAAAAATGCATCTTCCATGATTTTTAGAAAATAAAATATATTTCCAAAATTCATGAAAATTTATTTGGTGCTGTTTTTATGATGTGACCTGCTTGTACAAAAGTTTGGAGCAATTTTGAAATGTTTAAATTATTTTCTATTTTATGCTTTATTTATTTAATTAGAAAATGAGATGATTAGTGACTTCCGACTTAGGTTTTGTGAGACTTTCGGGTTGTTTTGTGAACCCTAAATCACACCACCGTTAGATAGTCCTTGAGAACTCCGTAGGCAATGGTGATGATATCTCGTAGGGTAGTTCAACAAGTTGGTTTTGTTAGGTTGCAACTTTATCGTGAAGGAAAGTTGTACTCCTTTTGTTTATCCTTTCATGCATCCATCAAGCATCATGTTTACCATTCCATCATGCTAAAACATGCATCATTATCTACGTGTAGAGTATACGAGAGTGAGTCGGATCGTGATGATGAAGCTTTGGAGAAGGTGTTGACATAGTTCGTGATGATCAAGCTTAGAGAAGATCCGTCCCGTTGACAAGGATAATGTCAAGTTTGACTTCGATAATCTTTCTTCGAATTTGACTTTTCCACGCAACCCGGGCAAGCCCCGGTTCATTTAAACCTTCCTTGTGTTTTTACAAAGCTTTATATCACCTTTGCTTTATGCTTTGCATTAGGTGATAGGAGTTGAGTGACAACCTAATTGATGCATTACCATTCCTTGAATATTTCAATATCTACCTTGATAACCTGTTTTGCTAAAATACTAGAACGCTTAGCCTTTGGCTTTATTAGTTAGACTTTTGAGTCAAAATGTGATGAGTCTCTTATGATAGCCCGAAGTGGCATTTGATGAGAAAAGGATGCTATATGAGAAAAACCATCTTTGGGATATGGTGTTGAAATTGAGACCCGGTCGGGTAATTTGCACCGAGAATGGAGTCTCGGTGTAGTATTTCCGGCTTGTCGATTAAGAATTTGGAAATGTGTAAGTCATGTGGACCGAGACTATGGAGCGCAATTTGCGCTTTGAGGTTGTTGGACCAAAGGCACGTCGTCATGGGTGTTACCCCATCACGGTCGACCCTAGTTAGGACACATACTCCGTAAGCCGATCTTGGGGGTGTCAAATCGGAAACGCATACAACAGCGCCTTTGGGAGTGGAGAGATGGCGGGAGTACATGTTACCCTCGTGGGTTAAAGTCCGGATTGGAGGTGTATGCGGTATTCTCGGGTGGCGTAGGGACGCGGTTC
Organism: Hyparrhenia diplandra; assembly: GCA_015847255.1. Classification (NCBI taxonomy): domain Eukaryota; kingdom Viridiplantae; phylum Streptophyta; class Magnoliopsida; order Poales; family Poaceae; genus Hyparrhenia; species Hyparrhenia diplandra. The sequence goes on from JADLZK010007404.1 coordinate 54,831, forward strand.
CGTTTTGAGTATCGGGGAAAGGGTTGATATATGCAAGCTTAAGTGCTACATATGTCGTGTGGAAAGAACTCCCAATTTGGGTTAATCGATTTCGAAATCGCCGTGCTTCTCGGATATGGAGACTTGGTTTCCGACTACATCGAGATTAATTATGGAACATGTAAAGAGATGGAATAAGTGATGGAACTTCTACAAGTGTATGCTATAGTATAAGATCACCTAGAGTAGGTGAGATATCAAATTGAGATTAAAATATTGAAAGTAAGGATTCACTATTAGTAAGCTTTTTACGCAAAAAGAGTCCTTGATTCTTGCTAAAGCCTTACCTTGATTCCTATTAGACCGGCATTCACGAGTCTTCTCCTATTTTCTTTAGTCGGGTAAGTCTTGTTGAGTACTCCGTACTCGGGGTTTGTTGACCCCATTTGCAGTCTTGACTCGTCTTTGTTTAACCAAGGTTATGTCGGTGGGCACGACATGATCTGGTTTATCTTCCAGTTCTACTTAGCTTCCGCAAATAAGTTAAGTTTACTCAAATGTAACTTACTCACATTTTATAAAATTAATGTTATTATTCTTCCGTACTCTGATCAATATTTTTATAACAAATGTTGTAATGTTGTAGCTACTCCTTTGTTGATCCCGGTATGAGATATCAACGGGGCTTCTTAAGTTATTGGGTGCATGCGCTGCTCTGCCGAGGTCTTTAAGGCAATGGCAGTGCGGGTGGGCGATAATTAGGAGGTTACATTTACAGAGTGGTATCGAGCTCATACTTAGGATCAGCTACAACATTATTTGTGAAAACTTTAAAATGATTTTGTAATCTAAAAGTTTTTGAAAGTAACGAATTAAAAATAATCTCCTATCTTTCCTTATGCTTCTTTGGAAGACTTTGAGAAGATGTCTTGATGGATCAAATAAAAGACTTCGAGAAGTTTTCATCTCTTCTTGTGAAGAATAATTAAAGAGTCGAATATCATCGACAAAGTTCTACTAAGAGCCATTTCATCATTACGCCAAGATCATTCAAGAATATAGTATATAAAGTAAAGCCCTATAATGTATTGACATCTAACATCTTGAAGGCGAGTACTCCCTAACGTTGTAAAGGCAGTAGGGACGAGCATGCATCATATTATGCATATAATGTTGAAGTACCTAGATAATGTTGAGACTTACTTCCTTCATCCGGACAACTATTCGCCTTTATAGTTGTTGTCCTAAATTTCGCCCTATACCGGGTTTTGGTTAATGGACTTTCATTTGATAATTTTTGATTCATAAGTTCCTAGCCTTTGGGAGCTTACACCTTGCTATGTCAACTCTATTTAAAAGCTTCGGACTACTCCTTGATTTCTCAACTTATACATGTGTCGTATTTTGACTTCTTTCATTCGACACATGCTCTTCTCTTCACTATAATTCACGATTATCGTGCTTCCACCTTCGTTGCAAACTCTTTTGGAAATTCCTATCCGTATTCCTCTAGAATTTCTGAAAACCCCTTATTGGTTGCAATCATTTTTATTGATCCCGATTGTAATCTTGATATTAAATTTTGTTATTTGGCAAATTTCTTATAAGCCAATATCTTTGACGTAATTCCTTTCCCATTACTTATAAATGCGGGATTTGTCATCTTGAAATCTCGAATTTGATTTCTTTTAAGGGGAAGGATCTTCATATCCCAGATGTTCATGATCATCTTCTTTGCATCATTAGCAAGCATCATTACATTGTATATGTTGCTTATAGCATTCATGTAATGCATATATGATGTTTCACATGTTATCTAAAATGGTGTTAATGTTGGTTGTTGTTTGTGTTTCCTTTGTTAAGCTTTGTGTGTACTTTGGTTGAACCCTAGTTCCACTAGGATGTTATGCGTAAATCTTTGCCACGGCTTATGTTGTACCGTGTGGAACCATGCCAAGTCTCTGTTGGACTTCTTAGGCGTTTCTTCAAAAAGAGGAGCCCATTTGCTATATAATCTCTCTTTGATCTCTAAAACTTCCTTGGCTTTGATCTTGAAATCACCTTCATATTGACTCCACACCTTGAAACTTTCTTTGGTTGTTATCTTTCCCTTGTAAATCCTTGATTACCACTAATCTTTATCACATGGATTCTCTCCGTGGTTGTAGTTTTATTTGTGGTGTTATGATTAATGATTTCTAATCATGATCCCTTACAAAACTACACTAAAAGCATTCCCTTGCTATGATATTTTCTTGGTTATTTATCTATATTCTATCCAGGGACTTGTATATCGGATCGGTTGCTTTGTGAGTTCCTTTCGAAAGTTACAAGAAAAGGTGATCCTTGAAGAACAAGTCACCGACATCAACATTAACGGACTACAAAACGTGGTAGATAAGAGTGCGCTTAACTATTTCGAAGATCGGGATCATTGTGGCATCCTCTTGCCGCCACGTGTTTTTACGAATGTCACGAACATCCTGGCCCCTTTCGCGCTCGCTTTCGTGTTACAGTTTCGTTGTGCCTCTCCTGCACCACGCCTTCTTTCTTCCTCTCTTTGTGTGCCATGTTTGCTGTAGCTCTTGCCATTACACCATACCAAACATTTCCATGGCCTCAGCCCGCTACTTGCCTCCACGTCGCGGGAATCCTGTCACCCAATACTTGAGCACAGAGCGCACCATAGCTGGTGGAGAAGATTGGATAGTTCTCTGCGACGCAAACACTTGAGTGTGTGAACTAGTTTCTTAACAGAAAGGGTGGTAGGACTATGGGTGCTATTGGTCAAGTCATTAGAGGCGAAGAAACAGAAAACTCCCTAGAGGCACTTCGTGTTCTTTTGCAGCAAAGGTTTCTATGAGTTGCTTATTGCCATTGGATTGAAAGCTAAATATTTTAGGCAGCTCAACTCCAAAGAATAGTTCTGTTGTTTTGCCTGCCACCAGGAAGACAGATATATTATGGATCAAATAGCTAGTTGATTTAACTGGAGTAAAGATTTATACGAGGTACCTTGTACAGTTTTGAGTGGGGGTGATCGGGGTCTTCGGTGAGAAGATTTCCCATCCGAACTCAACGATTTGGACAAAAACCGGATATGCAAGGAGAAGTAACAATGTTTCATGGGAGTCAATGAAGGAAATTCTATGGACAAAGATTAAGGGTAACATGCCTTCGTTTCCCTTAAAAGTTTTCTACCCCAAATCTCGGGGACGAGATTTATTTAAGGGGAAGGACCGTAACACCCAGTGTTAATTACCGATTAAGCAATGGATTTGGCCAAAGACAAGTGTATTAGTTCATGGTCAAGTTGTCGGTCAAAGAAACGTGAAAAGAATCAAATTAGGAAACTATTCGGAGCATATGTTTCTCCAAAGTCAAGACCCTCAACTTGAGTGTAGTCTTGTGCAACTAGTCTTGCTTTGTTTCTAACCATAATGCCATCTTGATCTTGCTTATTCTTGAACACCCACTTGGTTCCAATGACATTATAGTTGGTTGGTCTTTCTACCAACTCCCATACTTCATTTCTTTCAAAGTTATTTAGCTCCTCTTGCATTACCAAGACCCATTCTTCATCTTTCATGGCATCATCAATCTTCTCCGGCTCTTCTTGTGACACAAATGCAAAGTGCTCACAAAATGCCGCAAGTCTTCCTCTTGTTTGTACTCCACTTGCAATGTCACCAACAATTTGATCAATTGGGTGATCTCTAGCAACACTTGTATTTTGGAGTATTGGAAGTTGATTGCTTGAACTTGGTTGATCACTTGATGTGCCTTGCACTTGAGAAGATGTACTAGCTTGTTGATCTTGCACTTGAGAACCACTAGCTTGACCCATTGGAGATGAGAGCACTTGATCTTTGTTATCATCAACATCAATCACTTGAGTTAGCTTGATGTGTCCAATGTCCATGTTCTTCATTGCATCTACCAATTGGGTTCCATCAACATCATTGTGATTTTCTTCTTTATCTTGAGACTCATTGGTTTCATCAAACTTCACATCATGTACTTCCTCAAGTTGACCACTAGTGCTATTCCACACTCTATATGCTTTGCTTGTAGTGGAATAACCAAGCAAGAAACCCTCATCACATTTCTTATCAAACTTGCCCAATCTAGTGTCTTTCTTCAATATGTAGCATTTGCAACCAAAGACTCTAAAGTAAGCAATGCTTGGCTTTCTTCCATTCAATAGCTCATAGGGTGTCATGCCCATCATTGGATGACAATACAATCGGTTGATGTAGTAGCATGCGGTGTTGATTGCTTCGGTCCAAAATGATTGACTCACATCATATTCACTAAGCATTGACCTTGCCATATCCATGAGAGTCATATTCTTCCTCTCAACTAGGCCATTTGATTGTGGTGTGTATGTGGGTGAGAATTCATGCTTAATGCCATAGTCATTGCAAAGCTCTTCTACTCTTGTATTCTTGAATTCACTCCCATTGTCACTTCTCACTTTCTTGATGGTAACATCATATTCATTGCACACTTGCTTGAGAAATGTCTTGAATATGGAATATGTGTCACTCTTGTCATTGAGAAAGAATACCCAAGTATATCTAGTGAAATCGTCCACAATCACAAATCCATACTTATTGCCTTCAATGCTAGTGTATGTGGTTGGACCAAATAAATCCATGTGCATCAACTCAAATGGCTTGCAAGTGCTCATGAAATTCTTCTTAGGATGAGTGTTGCCTACTTGTTTGCCGCCTTGACATGCACCACATAGCTTGTCCTTTTCAAACTCAACTCCATCCAAGCCTCTCACTAGGTTGTGCTTCACAAGCTTGTTCAATTGCTTCATGCCAACATGTCCTAGCCTTCTATGCCAAAGCCAACCCATGCTTGATTTGGAGAGCAAGCATGTACTCAATTTTGCTTCTCTTGTGCCAAAATCAACTAGATAGAGGTTGTCATGCCTAAAGCCTTTGAATATCAATTTTGAGTCTTTCATGCTAACAACCTCAATGTCATCAGCCCCAAATATGCACTTGAAAGCAAGGTCACAAAGTTGTGCTACCGAGAGCAAGTTGAAGTTCATCTTGTCAACATGTGCCACATTGGATATGCTCAAGTCACTTGTGATCTCAATCTTGCCATGACCTTTGATCTTGCCTCTACCATTATCACCAAATGTGATACTACCACCACTTGAACTTGTATCAAAAGAGTTGAACATTCTAGCATCACCGGTCATGTGTTGAGTGCACCCACTATCAAGAATTCAATGCCTCCCACCGGACTTGTAATCCACCTACAAGACAAATCAATGAGATTTAGGTACCCATCCTTGCTTGGGTCCTTGGAGGTTAGTCACCAAAGCCTTTGGCACCCAAATGGACTTCTTCTTTGGTCCCACAATTGGTGTACCAATGAACTTTGCCTTCACACCATTCTCCCTCTTGGTAAGCAAATAGCATGAATCAAAACAAATGGAATGCACTTTGTTTGCTTTCTTGTTTGTGTTCATTTTCGTGCATTTTTGCTCTAGATGCCCAACTTGCTTGCATCTTTGGCAATACGAACCATTGCTCTTCACAAAGCTAGGCTTTGGATTCACAAAAGCCTTCTTGCCCTTCTTGGGGATATACCCTAGACTTTCCTTATTAAGGGGAAAATCTTTGGCTACCCAAGCACTTTAGCAACTTGGCATCCCCCATCATATGCCTTACCCAAGGCGTGGGTGAGCTCATCTACCTCTCTCTTGAGAGTCTCATTCTCAACTAATAATAATGAATCTAAAACATTTTCATCACTACTAGTGGAGGTAGAGCGGGTTGGTGTGGATGTGGAGGGTATGTTTGGTTCTTCAACATCAACCACGAATGGTTCATCTATAATGTCACATGTTGAACCAACATTCCTCTTGGAAACCAAGACAACCTTGTCACTCTTAGCTACTAGCAAGGAATGAGCTTTTTCAAGCTTTGTATGAGCAAGTTGAAGCTCCTCATGGTCTTCCTTTAGACACTCATAGGATGCTTCTTGCTCCCTAAGGCTCTTTTCAAGAGAGGCAACTCTCTTTTCCAAGGCCATACAATCCTTTGCCTTAGCTATGAGAATAATGTTAGCTTGCTCCATTGCCTCAAATATCTCATCTTTAGTGGGTTCATTTGATTCATCATATTCTTCCTCACTATCATATTTTACTTCATTAGAGGATGGTTCATCATATACCTTAGTGGCCTTAGCCATGAAGCATGAACCGGAGGATGAGTCAAATAGAGAAGGCTTGTCTTGATCAACTAGAGCCATCATAGCCTTGCCCTCTTCTTCTTCTTCGGACTCATCACTATCCCATGTCACAACAAATGCACCGTCTTTGTCTTGCTTGAAGGTGGCCTTGTTCTTGCCCATTCTACGGTCCTTGTTGTTCTTCTTGTCCTTTCTATGAGGACATTTCTCAAATAGATGATCGGGACTATCACACTTCCAACATAGCCTATTGTCATCATTGCCCTTGGAAGTGTCCTTCTTCTTGTAGTTTCCAAATCTCCTCTTGTACTTGAGCATGGTGCCAAATTTCTTGACAACCAAGGCAAGTGCTTCATCAACCTCTTCTAGGCCGGATACATCATATTCTTCTTCTTGTACCTTTGCCTTGCCCTTGTTTGAGGTAGTGGATGCTTTGAATGCAACGGCCTTCTTTTCCTCAACCTTCTTGTCTTCCTTCTTCTCTTTGGCATCAACATCATGATCATACTTGTCAAATGTCAACACCTCTCCAAGTAGATCATTTGGCTTCTTTGAATCAAGCACATCTCTTTATAGCATGAGAATCAACATCTTGAATCTTGAAGGTAGGCTAATCAAGAACATGTGACAAAAGTCTTGATCTTGTGTCTTGTAGCCCAAGGTCTTGAGATCATTCACAATGACTTGAAGACGATGAAACATCTCAAGAATTGTTTCACCATCCTTCATCTTGAAGGTCTCGAACTCACTCTTGAGTCCATATAGCTTGGCACTCTTGACAACCTTGGTGCCCTCATATGTCTCACTCAACCTTGTCCATACTTCACTTGCACGGTCCAAGTCCTTGATTCCCTCAAACATCTTTGCATCGATGGCATTGTATATTGTGTTGAGTGCCATTCGATTGCAAGTCCGATTTGCTCTATCCTCATCGGTGAGCTTGGTAGGATCAAGAATGACATAATCATTCTCCGTCACCTCCAATACTCTCTCATGTATGGAACCGAGGTACATGGTCATCTTCCTCTTCCAATGATCAAAATAACTCTCACCATCAAAGTGAGGTGGCTTTCCCTCAACATGGTTGAACACTATAGTAGCCATATCTTGCACCGAAGGGTGTTACTCCTTGCTAAAACGGTGACCACGGCTCCGATACCACTTGAAAGGTCCTAAATGGCTAGAGGGGGGTGAATAGCCTAATAAAAATTCTACAAAATCACTAGAGCAACTTGTTAGTAAATAACAAAGCGTAAATGTGTTTGCTCTAGCTCTACTTGTCGGCAAGCCTCCTATTGATAATTCTAGTTGCTATAGTCTCTAATTCACACACAAGGGCTAAGTCACTACTTTACCACTAGGTGAACAAGCTAATTACTCTAGCAACTAAGCAAGTCTACTCAAACTACACTAGCACAAGATATATGAAAGTAATGCAAGAGTATAGAGGTGATATACCACAATGTCGAGGTTAGTCAATCCAATCACCAAGGATAAAACAATATGATAACCAATTCGAAGCCAATCACTGAGAGACAAATGGAGACACGAGATTTAACCCGAAGTTCACTTGAGCACCCTCAAGCTAATCTCCGTTGTGCCGACCTTCTCACGTGTGGGTCAAGGTGGAGCTCACTCCAAGCCAAATGCCTTTAGGCTTCTTGAACCCAAAGCAAATGAGAGGTACCCAAGACACGAGCAATAGATTACTCACACTTTGTCTTCCGACGAGGAGTGTGTGACCCTCTCACAAATCACCGAGAGGTGGCCAAGAACATTCACCTTTTCTTGCCAACGCCTCCACCAATCACCAAGCCGGCTAGGAGTGGTGCTCTCCAAAACAACAAGAAAATCACCGGCTCACAACGATCCACAAGTGCCACTAGATGCAAAGATCAAAGCAAGTGCACTTGAATCACCTCAACTCACTAGAATGGATGCTCTCAAGCAAAGGAGTAAGGAGGAGGATGAGTGCTCAGCTCTAGAGGTGTTAGGATTGATTCAAAATGACCAAGAGACCTCTACAAGCCGGCCAAAGGGGTATAAATACCCCCGAAATGTGGCCGTTGGGGGTGAAAACCACGTTCAAATCGGCTGACGGGGCCTTATCGGCCAGGACTCACCGGTGAGTCCGGTCGGTGGGTCCGGTCACAACCGACAACCCCAACCTGAACCGCTGATCGAGCTCACGGCGCGTCCGTCGCAGCGTCCGATCAAGCTTCGGGTCGCGGCCGGATGCTTCCCGGTCGGTGCGTCCGGTCACCCGTCGACCACCGGCCAGAAAACAACCTTATCTTGGAATTTTGACCCGGACCCATGCACCGGTGCGTCCGGTCGGTTTTTCCACTTCCGGTCGATGAGTCCGGTCCTGCCATGCGGCTGCGAGAAATTCCGTCGTTTCGTCGTCGTTCCTTCGCCTTTGCTCCAAACCGATTTCCGTCACTTGATTCTTGTTGCCGACACGCGTCGAAGAACACCCCGACACCATGTGTTAGCATTTTGAAAACATTTTCCATCAAGCACGGAGTTAGCTCTCTAGGTTAGAATGCATACAAATGATTTTGATCCTAGAGGCACATGAGGACCGATATATGCGATAGTTTTTCCCTCTTTATAGTACGGCTTATCGATCCTATAATCACTCACACCCTCTATGGTGTCTTGAGTGTAAAATTAAAATGGCCCTATGGATATACCTTTGCCTTGAGCCCATTTTGATCCTCGAAACACGCCATGTCATGCACTTGATCAACATTTGGATCATCTCGACCCATCCATCATGACCACCATGCACAAACCTCGGCTTGACCAATCTCCAACTAAATCAACACTTAGCATAGAGAGATTAGTTCTAAGGATGTCATCAATTAGCCAAAACCAATCTAGAGATCTTCAAGTGTCCTTAGATTTCTTCCACTTAATGGCGCCTGCAAGGATAGATAGGCATAATTATATGGATGTACTAACACAGTGGCCGTAGGAGCCCATGGGAAAAGTAATATTACACAACAGTTGTGAGTACTACAATTGCATCATAGCATAATAAAAAAAATTACGTCTTTGCCGCTTGCAAAGAAGGGATCGAAATATTACCGGAAGACCTCCCTCGATTATCGGAAACTTTTCACCCAAGCTGCTTGAGCAAGGCGAGGCCCAAAGGCGGCAGTCTTTGCAAGGCGAGGCAAGGCGGGGAGCATTGCACCGTGTACAAGACCATGATGTTGAACTAATCATAGTTAATTGCTTCAAACAATCTTTGACTATCTGAAAATTCAAGAAAACAACAATTAACCAAAGACATGTTATCTCTTCAAATTATTAAAGTGAATGCAGACAATAGCTCCACCTGTGGAGTACCCAAATAAGAAGCATGTGATGTGTGACAAGAGACTCCAACCATTACAAATTTAAAATCTACTCTCATTGGTACATTCCAAATTAAAAATGTAGGCAACCATGATGCCCCTACGGGCGCATACATTGAGCTTCTTGATCGAATCATGGAGCAACAATATATTTTAAGCATGAATGGAAATGCATAAGCTCCCATTCCGGAAAGTTAGTAAATATAGGTATCTTTGATCTATGCTTAAGAAACTACATTGGGAGTAGATCACCACGATATAAAACATGCTCTTGTTTTGCAATAACTCCAAAATTTGTTAAATTACCACTCGCACCAAAAATCTTTTCTTTGTCGAGAAAAACCATTCTCAATAGGAGACCCCAATTGGAGTCAAATTGCAACACCAATGTCCCATATCGGAGTAACATTGCATGACGGAAAACATTACCATTTTGGCTCATGCGCAACAGACACCATTTATTTATCGGAGATCGTCTTTGTGAGATCATACCATCGGTCTAAAGTAATTGCATCAAGGCTGCATCGCCACATGAGTTCGGTACACCTGCAAGTTCGATCAATTGCCACAACCACCATCCCCTACAATAGAGAAGTTCATAACCAAGCTAATTCACATCATGAACCAAATCTATGCAAAACCTAACACCGGGGAGGCGAAGAGGCGGCAAAACGTGCCAACGAGGCGAAGACATTTTCTTCGAAGAGCATGGACTTGATCCACTTCTTGGGAGACTTCACCATTGGAGCCAAATCGGTTTGCGCACCGCCCAGAAGCGGGGTTCAAAGCACGCCTGCGAACGCACATCGAGTCCTCGGCCCAGGCCGGAAGCGTGCTTCGGGCGGGAGCGGCGTCTTGTGACGCGATGGGGTAGGGAGGGAAGAAGAGTCGAAGCGCGTGCCACCGCCGCCGCTTGCTCCGTGGTTGAAACTGCGGTGGGCGTGGCAGCGCCCTCTCAGTCGCGGCGATTCTGCCATCGCGACTTTGGAGCTGGGGTTTACCGTGCACGGGGCAGCGGCGTGGGAAGGAGGGGAGGAGGCAGTCGGTTCATGCGTGGGGTGCTGAGTCGAACTGGGCTGCTTTGTCTTGGTGGCTTTGGCAGCGGCGGCGCCGGCATGAAAATCGCGGTCAAGGCGTCCACGGGCGGACCTCCAGGCGGCGGCGGGAGCCTGGGTGGACCTCAAGGCGTCGGCGCGCGGGGCGTCCGGGGACCTCCCGGGCGGTGGCGCTCTCCGGGGACCTCCGAGGGCGGCGCTTCCGTGGACGGGCGGCGGCGCTCTGATGGGAGCGGGCGGCGGGCTCCTGGGACGGCGGTACTCCTCTCAGCGGTTGGTGGATGAGCGGTGGTGGGGCGGAGGGGTCGCCGCTCGTAGCGTCGGGGTGTGCGGGGAGGGGCGTAGGGTCGCAGCGTGCGGGAGGGGGAGAAGAAGAGTCGCGCTGGCCCGGGTGGGGTCGGGTCGCTGGCGGCGGGGGACGTTGGTAGATGAGGTTTGATCCCGGCGATGCGGTTCGTTGGATGTGGTGGGTGAGTGAGAGAAATAAGGTTAGAATAAATCGAGCCATTCATTTTTAAAAGTTGCTCGGCTTTGGGGTACAATTTGTTGGGTGCATTTAGAAAAGATTAGGAGAGATAATGACTATGGTGGACAATTTGTTGTGTGGCTTTAGAAAAGTTTTTTTGATGCATTATATGTAGTAGAGATAGAGATTGTACAAATGCCCCTAATAGGGTCAAAAAAGCAATTGGAAGACTAAAAATAAAAAGAAACGAAAGAAAAGTTTTAAAAAACGAGGGAGTAAACGAAAGCAATTGGGACTCTACAGAATAGGGGCAGTTGCACAGTTGTTCAAAAAAAAAAAGGCCCAGGTGAGTGAAAGCCCAACAAATGTGTTCCTGCCTCCTGGTGCCCTATTCCGATACCCTGTCGCAGCGTCGCTCGACCCCGCCCTCGGCGCCGCTTCTTTCCATCTACCGTACGAGGGCCGCCACTGCAACATGTCCAAGAAGCTCGGCAAGGTACCGCCGGAGGCGGCGGCGCATGAGGAGGCGCGAGGGGAGCTGTTTGCTTCATGCTCTTTCGCCGACCTCGGCCTCCACTCTACCCTCTGCGCTCACCTTCAAGGTCGTTCTCTTTCTTCCTTCACTCTTTTTTTTTTTTCCCTCGTAGATGTGATTTGGTCGTTTGGTTCTGAATCACAAGCTTTGCTCGCATCAAATCGAATTTATTTTCGCTACAGGATTAGCTTCAGTATATTATATTTTGCTCAGTGAATTGTTGATCGAGTTTGGTGAAAAAATGCCATGTTCCTAGGTTCTTGTACTAATTGAAGTAGCAAATATGGTTCGTGGTGGTGGTTGGATTTGCAGAGAAGTCATGTTTGATGAAATTGATGCCTAGATAGAGGGTTCCTTTGTGCTTTCGAAAGAATTCTGCAGGAAAATGGATTGCTTCCTGGTTATCAAAACATAGCAAATCTTGAAGAAAAGTCTGCAAATACAATGCACATGTCCTACTTGCTAAATAGTATTTCTTTCGTTATTTGATTTAGATAAGATGAATTTCCAAGCACCCACGCGAATTCAAGCTCAGGCAATTCCAGTCGCCATTTCGGGACAGCACATGTATGCCCTCTTTATACTCTGAATACTCTGATTTATCGCAAATCCTTAACTGAAGTGCTTTTCTTTAAAATGAGTAATGTTTTACATTGCTAATTTCAGGCTAGTGAAGGCTGCAACTGGCACTGGGAAAACTCTTGCTTACCTTGCACCCATTGTGCATCTTCTCCAGATGAGGGAGCCTCGTGTGGATAGAACTCATGGAACTTTTGGTAATTGCTTGTGCCTTTTTATGTCCCCCTGTGCTGCTTTTTATGGGTAAATCCAATTTCCCCTCTAGAATATGTAATTTTTTTATGAGTCTCTTTGTTTTCTTTCTGTATAGCCTTACACCAATTGTGGTTTGTCTGTCATGATCTTCTGCAGGGATTGTTCTTTATATTTTCTTTTTTTATTTTGGAGAGAAAATGAACTCACTGCTACATTTGTTGTCATTTTGGGGAAGTATGATAGATTAAAATTGTTAATGCACCATGGATTTTGTGTTTTGATTGAAGTGACAATGACAATCTTGTATTGTTGCTTGTGTTATTATGGTTTGTGACTGTTTGCAATCATCCAATGGAATTCAGTTGTGTTATCATTTCTTGTAACAAAATGATGCTGATAAGTGTAGTGTATGTCAAAACAAAATCATCTGACACACACAATCACTTACTAAGTGATTATGACTCACCTAGCAAGCCAGTGTGATGATGAAAAACAATATACAAGCTATTCTTCCCTTGATCGTCCCTTAATACTGGTTGATGTCACTAACTGTTTGATGATAGCTTTGGTACTGTTGTGCCAACGCGAGAGCTATGCTTACAGGTTTACGGGATTGCACAGCAGCTGGTTCATCGTTTTCACTGGATTGTCCCTGGGTATGTCATGGGCGGGGAAAACAGAGCAAAAGAGAAAGCAAGACTGCGGAAAGGTATATCTCGTCCCATAGTGTCATTTATGGAAGAGTTAACTGCATGAGTGGCGCCTGGACTTGTCAAATGTCAAAGGGTGCCACCTAAGTCCACAAACTTTGTAAACACATTTTTTGGTCCCTAAACTTGTTATGTGGTGCACTGCACATCCCTAAACTTATAAAATGGTGCCCCTTGCAGGTCCATTTCTGGACCATACTGATCACTGTCGTGCACCACTTAACAAGTTTAGGGATCTAGAAATGCGCTTTCAAAGTTTTTGAGCCAAAGTGGCACCCCTACTTCAGGGGCCGCTCATGCATTTAACTCATTTATGGAGAGTCAAATGTGCCTCTATGTGATATCAAGCTTTGACCCTGGACATTTGTTTCTAGGAATATCAATTCTCATTGCTACCCCTGGGCGCCTTCTTGACCATTTACAGAATACTGCTTCATTTGTCTATTCAAATCTGCAGTGGATAGTTTTTGATGAAGCTGACAGGTCAGATAGCAACAGTCACGCCATTTGGTTTCCAAAGAAGGTTTCTTATTCAGTGGGCTCAATTTTTACCACTCTTGTGTTGTATTAATGCAGCATTCTTGAACTTGGTTTTGGAAAAGCAGTCGAGGATATTCTAGAGCACTTGGGTTCAAGGAATGGCGCCCCTGGTCAAAGTAAAAACAAAGGAGAGCATATCCGAAGGCAAAACCTTCTCTTATCCGCAACTCTTAATGAGAAGGTGAATCGGTTGGCAAAAATTAGTTTGAAAAACCCAGTGATGATCGGCCTAGATGATCAAAACAAGCCTTCAGGGAAATCCAACAATGTAGGGAACAATCATACTTCTCTATTATCTGATGGTGAGGAGGATGAAATACTGGGAAAGCAGAATAATTTAGTGGAACATGCGGTTGATGATTTCAAGCTTCCTGCACAATTGGTTCAAAGATATGTTAAAGGTAGCAACAAGTTGCTTGCTTTAAACTTTTAGAGGTCATGCTTGTCATTTGTTGCTTATAGGCGGTATGACAAATCTTTGCTTTTTATTATTTAGTTTCATGTGGTTCGAGGCTTGCGGTTCTTCTTACGATTCTCAAATCTCTATTTGAAAGACAGGTCTCTCAGAAGGTGAGTTTCATATTTTGTCCTGATGCTTACATTTCACTGAACTATAATTGTTTTCAAGTCGGCGTGAGACTTCAATCTATTACGAGTTAGCTGACATCCCCCCCCCCCTTTTTTTTTTTTTTTTTTTGCAGGTTGTTGTTTTCTTCTCAACCTGTGACTCTGTAGATTTCCACCATACAGTACTCAGCCAGCTCGAATGGAGCTCTGACCCACAGTTTGATATGGATAAGAAACAAAAATTTCTTAGCTGTAAAGTGTTCCGTTTGCATGGTAACATGGAGCAGGATGATCGCAAGAAATCATTTTTGGGTTTCGGTTCTGAGAAATCAGCAATTCTTGTATCTACTGATATTGCTGCTAGGGGCTTGGACTTTCCAAAAGTCAAGTACATCATACAATATGATTCTCGGGGAGAAGCTTCTGAATACGTTCACAGGTACTTGATGCATCACACATCTCCTTGTCTAATGCACTTGTAGTTCCATAGTTTATTATCTCCCCTGTAATTTTTTTGTGTATGAGGAAATTTAAAAAAACTACTGGTGGTTTGTCGAAGTTAATACAGAAAATTTTACAAGCTGAACAAAAAAAACTACAGAATTAACAAGTTATATCACAAAACTGTAGATTTAATGTGCATTGTATCACATAACATGTGCTTGCATTTGTTTGCATATTACATAGTTCCATGTGTTTTCTGTGTTCACTGCATTGCTGTTATAGAATCTTTTTTATCTAGCAGGTTGCTTAAACAGTTAAACTAATGCAGTCGTACAACCATTTTGTTCTGTACTCCCTCTCAAAAAACATAAGGAACTTTGAGTTTGGCCTAAGTCAAGCTATCCTAAGTTTGACCAAGTTTGTAGAAATGGACGATATTTACGATTTTGGACAAGAATCATTATGTCCATTATGGAATTTATTTTGATAACATACTCTTTTGATGTGGTAGATTTGAATACCCTTCTCTATATGAGGTAAAATCTAGAATAGTTTGACTTCACAAATTCAGAAGTCGTTTTACTTTGGGGATAGATGGAGTAGTTTCTTATCAAGATGCTAAACTCCCAATATATAAACAAGAATAATAAATCGCATTTTACTTTGACATTGCTAGTTCTGATGTAATAGCACTGTCCACTTCACTAATTAGGGTTGGAAGAACTGCAAGAATTGGTGAAAAGGGGGAGGCTCTCCTCTTTCTACAACCTATTGAACTTGACTACTTGAAAGATCTGGAGCTACACGGTGTATCACTGACAGAATACCCCTTTCAAAGGGTTTTGGATAGTTTTCCTGTAAATGGGCAGAAACCCCACAAAAGGAAGCAAATATCCTTAGACATGCATCCTTGGATAATGTCTCTGCAGAGATCACTCGAGGGCTTCGTTGCAGCTGAGGTAATTCATATTTTTTTTTTTTTTTTCCCAGTGACTTTGGTAAATAACACGTTTCATCTTTCAGTGATGTGAGAACTTGCACATGTGACATGTGAAATACTTGTGCTGATTATTTGTTATGAATATCATAAACTATAATAAACTAAGCTTTAAGCAATGGATGTCAATAAATATATTCTGACATTCTTATCCAGGATGCAACAAAGAAGCTTGCCAGGGATGCTTTCTGTTCTTGGGTTCGTGCCTACACTGCCCACCGAGGTGAACTGAAGAAAATCTTCATGGTGAAGAAGCTCCACCTGGGCCATGTAGCGAGGAGCTTCGGGCTAAAGGAGCAGCCGTCGCTGGTCGGAAGGTCCCATCAGATGCAGCTTAAGAAGAGGAAGAAAGAGCAGAAGCGTGAGCGGCCTGCCAAGAGGAGAAAGCTCCCCTCTAAGAAGTGACTTGCACACCCGAAATGCTGCATCGCTTGACCTCGGATCATGACGCGGCCCAGTTTTGGAACTAACAACCGTTGTCGGCTATGCCTGCTAGGGCTGCAGACTCTTGACATGAGCTATTTTGTTCGCGAGATTACATGTTTGGATATTGGTAGCAACAAATGTATAATGTTTGTTGATATGAGACCATCCATTACTATCATTTTAGTATATCCACCTGGGTTTCTCCTTAAATCTCACACCTGCCTTTGCCCCCTTTACAAACAGTTTGTTCAGTATTAGTTCAGCTACTATTATGAGATCATCAGTTTGAACTGTTTGTGTTTGCCCATGGATTTTGGGAAACTAATAATCAGGCAGCCAGGAGCCAGCTGTGCACATTGCTCTACCACAAGTGGTCAATAGACAGATCGTGCAGTGTCACTGTCAGTAAACAACCCATTCACCGGCAATCTTTGACTTCCATTTTCATATATAAACCACCTATTCACGTTACTGTACTCCTTGCATCTCTTTGTTTCTGTCCGTACTTGTACTTTACAATATCTTCAGCAGTACTACAGAGAAGCAAAAGGGCAAAAGTTAGCTGCAATGCTGTGATCAGGTAGGTGACCTGAGCTATTCTTCCCGTAGCACAAAGTCTGCACGGATCAAATCTAAACACCAATCTGGCAAATTCCAGAAGCCATTGCCTGTTGGTCCGCTCCAACGTGGCAACGTGCTCCCCATCAGTCCTTCACGGACAAACTGCCATGTGGGCCCTTACGACTTGAGATCCCACATGTCAGTGACCGCGACCCCTCTGCCAAAGCTAACTGAACCTCTAGCTACTGTGCTCACAACTGCCTCCCCCTCGCCGCGCGCCCCGCCTCCACCAGCTACCGCCGCCGTCACGCGAGCTGAGCTCAGGGCCGGGGGCTCGGAAGCACGACCACCTGACCACGCCGACGCCACGCGGCGAGCCCGTCTCGTCCCGGGATTCTAGCGTCGGCTAGTCTGATCGGGGCCACTTGGGGCAGGCGGCATCCGCACGGTACTCCTGCTGATTTGGTGAGCACGGGCAGTAGCCGCGGGATGGGAGATCTGGCGGTGTCGGCGGCGGCTGTAGCGTGATGTTGAGCCCGGGCAGTAGCCGGGGCGGCCCGTCGCGCGTGGCGCCGCGGGGCGGCGTTGCCGGGCCCGGGAGCCCGCGCGTCTCTTCTGCCGCGACCGCTTTCGCGGCGCTCCGGCGCAGGTGGCGGTGGGCGCCCTCGGGCGCCGGCGCGTCGACGGTGGAGCGCGCGGCCCGCGCGTTCCTCGTGGCCTCCGTGGCGCTCGTGGTCGCCTGCGCGCTCTACCTCTACGTGCTCCGCTACGTCGGCCGGGGAGGTCGCGCTCGCGCCTTCGCCGCCGCAGGTTTCGTCGGGGACGCCACCGGCCTGGGCCTGGGCCTTGGCGGCGGGGCGTGCGATGTGTTCGACGGCGCCTGGGTGCCCGACGAGACCGGCCGACACCCGCTTTACAACAGCCCGATTGCCCGTTCGCGGAGCGTGGGTTCGACTGTCTCGCCAACGGGCGGAACGACACTGGCTACCTCAAGTGGCGGTGGAAGCCGCGCCGGTGCGACGTGCCGAAGTTTGCGGCCCGCACCGCGCTGGAGCGGCTACGCGGGAAGCGGGTGGTGTTCGTGGGGACTCCATGAGCCGCACGCAGTGGGAATCCTTCATCTGCATGCTCATGACCGGCGTGGATGACCCCAGGACGGTCTTCGAGGTGAACGGGAACGAGATCACCAAGACGATACGGCACCTGGCGGTCAGGTTCGCGTCTCATGGCCTCACAGTGGAATTCTTCCGGTCCGTGTTCCTCGTGCAGGAGCGTCCTGCCCCGCGGCATGCCCCCAAGAGGGTCAAATCCACACTGAGGCTGGACAGGATGGATAATTTCAGCCGGAAATGGGTGAATTCGGACCTGCTGATTTTCAACACCGGGCATTGGTGGACGGCGACCAAATTGTTTGATACGTAAGGTCCCTTGCATTGATTTACTGTGCCTTTTCGTTCTAACATTGAAATTTGTAGTTATTTCAGTACTGCCAATGTCTGTTTTGCCATTCACATTTTCTTTTTCTTTTCTTTTCGGGGGAATCATTCACATTTTCTTAGGATTGAATACTTGTTTATTCATGGTTCAATAGGTAGTGATGTATTTCTTTTTTTTTAGAAAAAGACGGTGAAGGAACACGTGGTGTTGTGTTCACGGCAATGCTTTAGCTGCTGCCCAGTATTTTTAATACTATGCCTTTTTTTTTTGACAACAATTAATACTATGCCTTATTTTAGACATAGAATCCTAGCTCATATTCTAGTTAGAGGTAGAGTTTGATACATCTTGGACATTGGGGAGTGATGCATCTCTATTTCACATAGGTACCAGTAATGTAGCAGAAAATGAGAGTGTCTTGCAGATATTTTGCTATACTAATTTTTTTTTCTTAAGTAAAATCATACATGTTGAATCATATTTGCTTTTGATGACGCTTTTACCAATAGGTTCAGTCTTACATGATCATATTCTTGAAGTGTCAATGTTAAAATTGCCAACTTGGTGATTTCGTCTGCCAGATGATATGTGCCTTCCATTCAACATCTTTTCCATTTGTTTCCAGGGAATACCGTGTTCATATCATTTTGCCATCTTCAGATTTTAACATAGCATCACTGTGTTGCTTTTGACATGGTCTTTTTATCTTCATATTCTCTGCATCTAAGTGCTGTTGCTGAGTGCTAATGTAACTGAAACACAAGTTTAATAGTTTTTCCTTTTACCTGGTCTTCCCAACAGGGGTTGCTATTTTCAGGCGGACGTTCTCTTAAATTAGGTACATCCATCGATGCTGGTTTCAGGATGGCACTGGAGACCTGGGCATCATGGGTGCAAAAAAGAATTGATTTGAACAGAACACATGTCTTCTTTTCGCACATATGAGCCATCTCATTGGGGGTGAGTTTCATAATCATAAAAAGTTCGGATTCTGAAAGATTATTATGGTTGTCAAGCTGTCAGGCATTTGAATCTCATGGGGAAAAACATGTAAAGGCGTTAGTTAGATTTTTAAATGTTGTCATCATCCACATACCTTGATGTATTTTCAGCCCTACTTACTGATATGCCTTTACTTAACTAGAAGGTAGATCGATAATGGCGCTAGATAATTGGCCAATTTAATTATAGTGATATCTTATATAAAAAAATGGTCAAGGTCCCTGTCCATTTTGACTGCATGTAACATCTATAATCAGTCCAATGCATGTGCAATGCGAATATAGATCTAATCATTCTAGCTCCACCAGTCCATACATAATGGATTTATATACCTCCCACATTCTGGTTGACTCATGAGTTGTAAACTGCTTCATGTAAATAAATTACTAAATCGTCTTACTTCTTACAAGGTCAAACTGTGATTGTACTACATTTAGGTACTGTTAGGATTCATTATCTGCTAATAGTTAGCTAGCTAATAGCTCATAGCTACATTTGATATTTTCGTTGTTTCTCTATACGAATACACTTTTTTCTGTTCCTAAATAATAATAATATGGTTGTCTAACTGACATGAGTACATGACCATGATTACCACACACAAAAAATGTCAATGTTGCTAGAAATTTTGCAGTATCAATTCTTTTCTTCATTTGCTCTGCTGTAGCTATTCTGTAAGAACTGACAGGAGCTCTCTTCCCATTTCATAGGGACACAAGCCAAAAGGTGTGTGAGGTAACAGAGAAGCCTTCATCAGAGGCCAAAGGAAATGATAAGAGTGAATTTGGGGCTATACTTGCTGATGTTGTAACCAACATGAAAGTTCCCATCACAGTACTAAATGTAACTTTAATGGGAGCATTTCGAAGTGATGCACATGTTGGCACTTGGAGTTATCCTCCCACTATACTTGATTGCAGCCACTGGTGTCTTCCTGGAGTCCCCGATGCTTGGAATGAACTCGTGTTTTCGTACCTTTTGACAAATGGTGAGTTCTTAGTTATGCCAATGCCTATTTCATTTTTGTGAATCCTGTGGGTAATGTATATCAGTTAGTTAGACAAAATTTGCACATGGGGGGTACAAATTTTGCTTTCATGCAAGGTTTATAGTGTTGTTCCACTGCAGCTACAGTGTTATGGATTTCCAGGACTTACACATACAATACACTTTTTTTTTATCTCTGCCGAGAAATGGTGCCCATGGAATGTCATGCTCATGCATAGTTTGAATAGTGAGATTTTCCCATCAGAAATAGTGAGATTCAACATTCAATGTTACTTTCCGAATTTAGCCAAACATAAATGGCGGAAATTATCCTGCCTGACCTCCTGTTTTTCTATATTATGATAATGTTACCAGCACTTTCCGAATTTAACCAAACATAAAAGTTTGCCATTTTCAATTGGTTTCACAACCATTCTGTACTCTTTAATCACTAGAATGTAGAAAAATCCCATACTGCCCATTTCTGTTTTCTATATTGTAATTCCGTTTCCGACCGTTTCCATCTGTTTTCATCTTTAGTGGCATTCGAGGCTACACTGAGAAGTTAATTTAGGTTATGCTAGTTGATCCCTGACAACTTTTAGTATAGCGGTCATCTGTAAAGATTATTGATGCTACCTTGGAAGGCCTCAAGTTATCTTCCAAAAATTGCCACTTCATTGTCTATTACCTTACCATCTATTACTAATGTATGTGCAGTGAGCTAGATATAGTTCTATGCTTATCTGTTAGTAGTTGGTGTGCCATTAGTTGCTTCAACAAGTTTGCCATTAAGATTAAGGCTAAAACCCATTTTCCCATCTGAATTGCACAGGTTGGCGAAACATGGCGGGCTGAATTTTATGGCCACATGCTCAATCTGCTGCCACTTTTTGTATTGTGATATTTGACATTACAAGGTATACTAGAAGAATTAACATACGTCAGGGACAATGCAGCTACATCTGCTAGGTGGTTCACTGGACTTCTACATTCTTTTCTTTTCTTTTTTGACTTGTATACACGGTGAAGCATGCATCGAGAGTTGTAGATTTTACATCAGTTCTTTAATTCTTCTGGTTGGTAAAAAAAAGGATTAGAAAGCCTTGACAGTCATTCTGTCAGCTCTATTTACTAACGGTTCATTTTATGTGTTGTTAAAAATCGAGTTTGTATTGTAACCTGTATGTACAAACATTTACTTGATACATTGTCAGAAAATGCCCTCTCTCAATTGGATTGGCAAGTTTTGAATGTCTAGCACCGTCCCCACATTGCATTGTTTTTGTTTCTGTACTGTCGGTATGCGTTGTATAAGTCTGTCGGCAGACACTGTAAGAGCAATACTAGTCATATATTTCATGCACTAACCAATTATTAATTGGCGACCTGTACACAATCATTTCTCACACATGCTCACATAATTTCAGCAGGGAACTTTACATGTACCTGAAACTTATTTCAGCAGCCAAGAGCCAAACCAAAAGAATTGTTAGCCGTCGAGGCAGGCTGGCAGCGACATAGAGCTGCAGCCATGAGCTCATGACAGCAACAGGGAGTGGTGTATTTCGTATAAGCGAAGACCTAAGCATAGCTACCTATACAAGCTATTGCTATGCATGTATGGTTGACATATGGGGTGTTTGTATATCTACATATCATGACCTTGCCAAGCTTGCCGTTGTCACTGCATTGTGGATGCTCTTCGTCCTGTTATTGTTCTCGCCCCAATGCCAGAGCATGCTCTCCCAGAAGCAGAACTTCTCAAAGCATGTCTTCAGCCTGGTGTCTGTGATGTTGCGGCGCCAATGGCCGTCTTCAGAGTTGGCCTTCTCGGCCTGCCTCCGGTCCCACTCTAGCCTGGCCTTCTGCCGTGACCTCAGCAGGCAGTAGGACTGGAGCCTCCGGGGCATCTTGTCGTGCACCTTCCACCACCGGGCATGTGCGATGTCACTTGCAAATCCGCGCATTCCGGCATTGTTCCAGTTGCAGTCATAGTCTTTGAAGCACAACCATGGCTTCAGGCCAAGGTAGTGAAGAACATAGAGGATTGGTGGGTCTGCACTAAACAGCTGAGTCTTTTTCGCCTTCATATCCTCGCTGTCGCCCTCCCAGAAGTGCTTCAGAAAGTTCATGTGCTTGGGGATGCGGTGCCACCACGTGAATATCTCATTCAGGTATCCCTGGTCTCCACCGTTGTATGAAGTTATCTCGTTGATGTGGTCCATCAGCAGCTGGAATGTGCAGTTGGAAGGCTCTATGACCATGACACCGGAGTTGAAGAGTGTCGCATTGTTGCCAGTTGCAGTGATCTCTGGCATGGCGAACAGGAAGTCAACATTCCTCAGGATGAGGAGGTCGGCATCTATGAAGATGATCTTGTCGTAGTCAGTCAGCTGCCACAGCCTGAACTTGCTGTAGTTCCACTCGTTGTATGCATCAGGCTCCGCTTTCGGGTTCCTGATTCTTTGGATTATTCTGACCTTCCACCCTGCAGCTTCCAAGCCTCTCCGGTGGTGATCGCTTATGGTCTCATCAACAAGGATGACTAGGTCCCTGGTTGATCCTGCTTGGCGAATGCTTTGAGCTGCTGTAATAGCACCACAGACATATTCACTCGCTGAATGCAGTATTGTTGCATATGCTTCTCTTCGTCGATCTACCGAGAAAAGTCTCGCTGCAGCAGTAAGAATAGAGTCATTAGCTGGAATTTTATACTCTTTACGAAGCACTAGACAGAAAGGAAATATATTCATTGCTGTACTGAGTGTGCTAACGCTTAGTAAATATGCAACTTACATTTTGCTTTGAGTGGAACAGCAAGCTCACAGGATCCGACTGGGAGCCCTGAGCTTTTCCCTTTAATGCTTTCGAGTCAGGATTATATAGCCAAGCACTGCCTTCATGTCTCACAAGGTTCTTGCAAGGGAAGAGATTCGGGATTGGAAAGCAGTCAGTTACAAAAAGAACATGGACCTTGTGATTGCGCTTCGAAGATGTCACAGCCAATTTTGCTGCTGAGAGCTGCAAATGGAGTCGTGCAACATCTCTTGACCAACCTGCCACACGGGTACAAAGGAAGCTTTACAGCAATGACATCAAAGCGTACACCTCTTCGTACATTAGGCTCTGGAAGTGATGGGCAAGAGGGTATCTCTGTTTCTTCCTCCTCATCTATCCATTCAGGATACAGTGTTTGCCAAGTAATGCTGTCCTTGGCATGCTCAAGTCTTATTATGGAAACATGGCTGTCCGAGAGCAATTGTGTCCAAGAGCCATACTCGGTGCTATTGAAATTCAAGAGTCCAACTTTGAGATTTTGATTACCACTTCTTAGATTTCCCAGTGCTTTATGTACATCCTCCCACCGAACATCAACAGAAGAAACATATCGCGGATCAGAACTTGTTTTGTCCCACATCCAACCGACATCCACATACCTGCAAAGCATATAAACTCACATGAGCCGATAGTTATAGCTTTAAAGGCATTGTTATTTTTACCACATCACAAATATTTCAACAAGACGTGATTACCGGGAGGCTGACTGCAATTGGTGCTCGTACAAGGTTGGAGTCACGAGGGTAAGAACTGTCGCAGAAATGATAGCTATGATCAAGATCCTCAAAGATTTGAACTTGCAACCACAGCTCTTTTCAAGGACAAGAACTTCAAAATTTTCAACATCTTTGAAACTTTTGCTTTTGGAGTTCCTTCTCTTAGTTGTGTCCTCCCTGCAAAAGGTAGAAGCGAACTTAGTCATAACTACTTTACCAGATAAGATCAGACATCAAACTACCATGCTTGACACGTGGAATTGAGAAAGGAATTCAAAAGAGATGATGCCAATGGAAATAGATACTAGACACTGATTCACAAGATGACAAGAAGATAGATTCTGAAGTTCCTTCTCGAGCACAAAGGTATATGTTTTTTGAGCATGACAAAGGTATATGTCATTTTCTTCCTTTTCACTTTGATTTGCCTTATAATTAAAATCATGGTCACTTGAAAGTTGAAAGTGAAAACCAATATGTATATGCAAGGTAAAATGGCTTGATAACCTAATTTGTATAGGATAATTAGATAGACCACATTTAGGAAACACTTATGCATAGACCACATTCAGGAAACACTTATGCATTTACTAAAATGTTCAGCAGCACAAAAGAAAATTTCTGTCATCAATTATTTTCATAAAGTTCTTGCTAAAAATAACTGCAAAAAGTATTGAATGCAACATCTGCAACTAGTAAAGAGCAACACATTTTTAGGTCCTAGTTTTCCCTCATGATTAGGTCAGAAGATAGACTAGATAACATTTTCATGTACAGCAGGATAGAGGTATAGGAAGTGCTATGATATCATCCTTTGAGTTTGCCTTGAGTGCAAATAAGTGGAATGCTGATAAGCACAACCACTATATGACCAGAAATACATAAAAATGACAAACGACAGCACCCAAAGGCCAAAGCACGCCCTTTTATAAAAAGAGGAAATGCAGTATATCCGATAGTTGGATGTGAGAGTGAGCCACACCAAAAAGATGTTTGCCAATCAAAGTAGGAAGTGTAAAAGGAGCTGAAAGTTTCTAAGCACTGAGGAAAATCCAGAGAAGAAAATAAAATCTCATGGACTTTGTATTCCACAACTTTGCTACTCCATTTCATCAGCCACCATTTTAAGGAACACAGAGCATCAGAATTCTAAATCACAAAGGTGACTTTGTACCTAACTCCCCCTGGACCGGTTCTCCAAAACCAAAAGCATGTTTAGCTAGCTGTTCGATACCGTTGTGATTGTGATCAGGAAAAGAGAAAAAGTTCAGAGTAACTGCTGCTGCTAGCACTACCACACCGTGCAGATAACTGGATGGATGATCCAAGCATGCTGAAATCATCCATACCTATGCACACGGCAAGACCAAGTCACTGCCAAACCCCGAAGTCCCCAGTGCCACACAAGTCAGCCTCACCTCAGCTGATCAGAGGAGAGGACCGACGGCTGACCAGGTTAAGGTCCAGTGGAGACGGACCCGTCCGGGAATGAAATGAAATTCGATGGCTTGGTGACGAAGCTGAGATAGCGTTCCACAGGACGACAGGGACGGGGTCAACAATGGTCAGGATTCTGTACTCACTAGCAGCGCGGAGGACGGATAGAAGGAGACAGCAGACCAACAGGCGAACTAAGCAGGCTGGCTGGCTGGGCTGGGGCTGCTAATGATCACCGGGATAATGGTACAGCCGGCAAGCTGAAGATTGTGATATCGAGTGCTGCTGATAATAATCAGCAATCAATGGAGGATTAGATGCCAACAAGGGAGATTTTCTTGCGGTTAATGCGATGAGGATGCAGCGAGCGAGCGCGGCGTAACCACCAACCACTGCGGCGCCGGCAATTAAGGAGGAGAGACGGAATCGAACGACGTGTCACCGGATTCGGCTCTGCTCACCGCGCTGTCGTCGTCGTCGTCTTCCTCCGGCTGGTCGGGTTGACAAGGATCGATCGATCTAATGCGGCATGGAAGAAGGAAGGAAAGAAAAAGAAGCAGCTTTGGTTGGGAGGAGGAGATCTTACGGGGCGCCGGCTGGACGGTAGCGCGGCTCCAGTGGGCCCATGGGTGCTCGTTGCGCTGCTGCTCACGCTTCTCTTTTCTGCCTCTCCCTCCTGGTGAGATGGAAGGCAGGCAGCCAGTGACGCTATCGCCGCCGCCGCCGCCGCGCCGCTTCGCACCTGGGAAAAAAAAAATTAAGCGCGGGGCGAAAATGTCATGTAAAACATGCAGGCCAACGGAACCAACACAAACAGTATGATAGCGAGAAAAGATTGAGAATTGATGCGAGCATTATTTCTTTGATGAAGAAAATACTACAAGGCAAGGCAAAGAAAAGGAAGGGATGCGGCGGGCACACCATGAACATGAACACGCAGAGGGCCTGCCAGCGTAAACAGCAGAGCAGAGGAAGGGAAGGAAGAAGAGAAAAGGCAAGGGAACGCCCAGAGTTGGAGTTGAGACCCAAGAACGCGGACACGGCTCTGAGTCTGACACAGGCCTGCCTGCCCAGCCCGGCATCGGGAACCCTCCAAAAAACAATAAACAAACCGATTCTACTGTGAACAAAAAACACAAGTGGCAGGACAAGGAGAGCGGGAACGAGGATCAAGCGAATGGTTTGTGCCACCAATGGAGCAGAGCAGAGGCTTGAGCAGGGGCCTCTGGACTCTTCACAAACACCTCGAAACCAAATCGAAACCAGAAGGCCAAGAACAAGCGGTGATCAAAGAACAGCCAGAAAGAGAGCGGAGGACGGAGGCC
This sequence comes from Hyparrhenia diplandra, assembly GCA_015847255.1. Classification (NCBI taxonomy): domain Eukaryota; kingdom Viridiplantae; phylum Streptophyta; class Magnoliopsida; order Poales; family Poaceae; genus Hyparrhenia; species Hyparrhenia diplandra. The sequence goes on from JADLZK010007404.1 coordinate 81,214, forward strand.
AGTGGTGTACCTACCCCCGAACCGAACGAAGGGAAGCCTTGTGAATCCACGAGAAGAGGGAGGAAGAAGGAAGGGCGTGGTTGCTGCCTGCCTTCCTTGCTTCCTTCCCTGGCGCTCAATTTCTCTATTTACTAGAAGACGAACTCGGCGTGCGATGCGAGCTCAGGAGGTGGGAGAAGCCAAGCTTTATATGTGCAGATAGAAGAATACAAGAGATGAATGATCGTGGAACACCACAGACGCCGACGCGGGGGAGACTGCGGAAGCCCCGCGAGGCGCGGCAATGGTGATGGAGGATTTTCTCGGCCTCCTGCCAATTATTAGGCGGGCGAATGAAACTGGTCTGTGCTGTGTACCACGGGTCAAGGCCTAATCTTTACGTTCGGGGCCGGGGCCATCCATCATGCGCTATCAGGGAATACATGCATTAGCTTTCGTGAGAATTTTGCCTTGGTAAAATGTTAGGCAGGAAAAAAAAAAAAAAGCATCCAATGTTTTCCTCGGTGGAAAGAAACTGTGGATATATTTCAAGTGATCCTAGATATAGAGGAGTCGTTTATAATGTTCAAAAGTATGCGGTTTTGTCAGTGGAGCGTCTGTACTCTAAGGCCATGTTTGGATGGAGGGGACTAGAGACTAGAGACTCTAGTGAAATTAGGACTAGTGGATTAAAAAATTAGTCCCTAGTCCTTATGTTTGTCTTAAATGAGACTAAAAATTAGTCCGTAGTTCCTAGTCTCTCATGGGAACCAAACAGGCCCTAAGTCTAAGGGCATATGGTCGTCGCTTAGGAATTGTTGGTGGATTAAGCCTCGAACTTCGCTCTACGAACCTGAACGGCTTCTGAATTATGATCGGCCTTTTCAGGGGTAAGAAGGGGTAGAGAAAATGCCTCGAGCCGCGATCTATACATTGCTACAAACTTTACTGAAAAAGGATAATCTTAAGATTCATAGATTGTTTTGTTCAATATATTCAATGGCATTTTAAAGCAATTACAACATGAGACATGATGCTGTAGAAATTGTTCTATCGACCCCAACCCGACAAAGCGTGTTTGGATGTTCGTGCTCGTAGGCACCACAAGCATCTGAAATTGGACGTCTGGTGACACTGGCTCAGACACCTCTCCCACACATAATATACAAACCCTTGGAACGTCAACTATTATTACCGGCCGGAGAGAATATACCTTTTTCAAAGTTCAGTAGATCTATTTTTAGTAAAAAAGAAAAAAAAAACCTCGAAAACGTCAACTATTGCTCGTCGATTTTGTAACCAGGGACCAAATCTGGCAGTGGGTGTGTTTAGATCACCAAAATTTGGTGCAAAATTCCTGTAGCATGTCACATGTCGATTAATCAGAAGACGTTTCGTTTGTTAGTGGTAAATATTATCCTACCATAGCGTAACTAGGCTCAAAAAGAATCGTCTCGCAACGCACATCTAAACTGTGCAATTAGTTTATTTTTTAACCTACATTTAATCTTTCGATAAATGTGCGGCATTTTGATGTGATGGGGAATCTTCTTTTGCATAGTGTCTCTAATTAGCCACCGTTTCCTAACTAGCCTTACCTAGCACTGCTATTTAGCAGCCTTTTTCTTCTTCTTTGTTTTTCTTCTGCCTTGCTCTTACCTTCTTCCTTGCTTTTTTTCTCTGCTTTAAACATTTTTTTTTTGTTCAACTACCTTTTATGCAAACATTTTTCAAAACAACAAAAGGAGCTAGTATAAAGCTTATCCAAAAGATGTTATATATAATGAAAAATATATGTGCATAAGTTATGCTATCGGGAAAAGGTGTGTACAAAAATTGTGCTACCAATTTTTTTATCTTTAATTAAGAATAGCAAAAAGGAGCATATATGTTTATAGTAATTAACATCTATTGGGCAATTAGCGTAGCTGTCAGGCTACGTTTTTTCTTTGTATGGAAGGTTTCTAAACATAGCAAGATGCTTCACTACCCGCAGTAAATGTGCGTGCTCGATCGAAGCACTTGCTTGCAAGTTTGGTGTGCTGGCTTTCTACGGCTTTATCATTAGAGGAGGGATTAAGGGGCCAAAGCAACTATGCGAAGATAGGCAAAGGTTAGAGTGAGTAGAAATAGTACCCTATGCTGTTGAGTACAAATAAATAGTACCCTATGCTGTCCAGAAGAGATGAAAATTTTGAAATCGAACACATATATGCGCCTTTTATCACCGTTGCGTGGACGGACGTACTAGAATATGCTTGGGAACTTAAGCATGCAATTAGCCTTTTGATCGAAATCAGCTACTAATTAACATAACATGGCCGATCGACGAAGGCAGGCTTGATCTTTCTGGTGGCGATCGACTGGCGACCCCTCGCTGCCCTTTCGAGATTCCTGCGTGAAGCATGTGTCCCGATCGATGGAGTCGCGAAAAGCGCGACCGACGCGCGCGGCCATAACTGCGGGCGGAATCACTCCACTCCACTGCATTCTGCAGCCTGGGTCCAGAAATCACTCACTCGCCTTCCATAATCGTGCAATCAGGAGACGGTGGAGCTGAAAAGCGCCGGGCATCGCCGGATCAGATGATCGATCGGCCACCAGGTGACGCGTGATGACTGACGAGGCGCAGGGCAGGGCAGGGCAGTTACTCCGGTGGGGGCTTGGCTTTGGGTCCCTTCGGCTTCACCCTGCCGATCCTGTGGTAGCAGCACGCCACCGCCCTCATGTCCTCCATGTTTTCTCTTCTCGATCAGTTCAGTTCTCTCCGGTGTAGTGTAGGGTACGTGTGTGCTATGATCGACCACTGTTTGGGATGTGGGGTGCAATAGTAGCTTGCGTTGTTAAGCTAGGTATATCCAGATGTGCCATGGCCTCCTTCATTGGTCTGTCGGCATCAGAACAGCCATCGCGGTTTTAGGAAAAAGAGTTTTGTTTTGTGCATGCATTGTACTCGTAGTACGCACTGTTCCATGTTTAGGAACTAAAGAAATTGGCTGCCACCTCTAGTCTAGGTTAACGTACTATATAGTTGCTTCTTCCGTGCTAGGAAAGTGCCATTGTGACGGCTGACGATTGGCAAATGGCAGAGATAATAATACACATCTTCTATATATAGCCCGTCCTCGAGAGGGCTATTTGACATTAGCCACGTACAATACATGCCGGTTATTGCCCCTGTTTGGATACTCTAGCTGTGGCTAGAGCTAGAGTTAGTTTCTAGCTCTAGCTCTAGCCCTAGAGATGTTTGAATTCATAGGCTAGTTAGACAATAAATACACTTTTCAATTATTTGGCACATTTACAATTTTACAGCAGGATGATTTGGTGTGGCTATTCTTGTGTGCCCTCCTTCCAAAGGTGTTTGGATCCACGATTCTGGGGCGCAGGCTTGGGGACGCGCGCGGACGACACACAGGACCGGCGGCGGCCGCAGCCGAGAGTGGGAACTTGGAACCGGCGACGGGCGCGGAGAGGTGGGCTGGTGGCGAGGAAGGCGACGCAGTAGAATCGGACTCCAGCCTTGACGCGCTTCTCCTGTTTGGATCGGCGGCCGTCGGGTGTGGGGTCGGTCGGTCGGCGGCGGCGGAAGGAGCCCTGTGTGCGGTCTCCTAGACCGCATGCGTGCGCCCATGCGATGGAAGAACGACGGATCCAGTGCGGGTGGGATGAGAGAAAGTTGCTTTCCAACTGTGAGCCCCATCAAACTAGCCCCAATATGCACCCCTTGGATGGGCTAGTGATTTTAAGAGGGCTAGTTGCATTTAGCTCAGTCTAGCCCCTCTTGTTTGGATCCCTTTGGGGCTAGTTGAGCCAAAACTAGCCCAAACTAGCTCTAGCCCGGGGGGATCGGCCATTGTTGTTTACATATACGTGTACTAGTACATACATTAGGGAGAAATAGTATATAGATATATGATTCCTGCTCCTAGTTGTCTTTGCTTTGCTACTCCCTCTGTCCCATTGAATTTAACAAAATAAATTATATTTATATAAAAAATTGAATACAACGAATGATTGAATAAGATGGCACGAGTTGAGGGGTGACAAACTCATGGGACGGAGGGAGTATTCGCCTAGCGATACGGATCCGTCGTCGATATGATGTTGTAAAAAGACGTTGGTCTTTTTTCGCGACAAATACAAGCCGGCAGCACAAGTGTACTAGCCTACTAGGCTTACCACGACAGTACATGAACTTTACACACATACAAGCCCGAATTCAACTCTGAGCTCCAAAGTCCAAAGTCCAAAGTCCTATCGACACTAGCTCAATCGAAGGTACTAATTGTCTTCTACCATTGACTTTCTTTTGACGGAATCTTCCATCATTGACTTACGATGGTAAATGGTAATGGTAAACTGATGGTAAATCTAATAGTATATCTATTTATGGTCATGAATGTCAATTCAATTTTCTGTGAACTTTAGTTAAATGATAGCTTGCCTTTGATCAGACCTAAAGTTGTCCTCTTTTTTCAAACGAAGCTGGTACCTAACAATCAAGTGCATTCTGTACGTACAAGTAAGAACAAAAAGGGCCGACGCACCGTCCATGACATAGGTTGGAATTTTATTCATCTTTTGTGTCATTTCATATAGTTTTAGGTTTTAGCCGCCCCATCTCTAGGCTTCTATTGCCTTTCAGATCAAAAAGGCTGAATGTTAACTAGCGTCGTCACACCTTAATTATTCAGATGATTCTTTTTTCTATGTTATACAAGGATGGCAGGCATTTTTATTCCATTCTCTAACTTACTTAAAAACATATACTATAGGATGTGCATGAGAGTGATGTGCAATACTTCATAAAAGGGTACTGTGTGCCTATCTTCCTCCATTCTTTTCGAGATTGCGCACACCATCATGGAAGGTGGATAGTTCCACTCACGCCATGAATGTTTGCTAACTGCCCAGGCCTGTTTCCTGTTTGGAAATGTTAATCTGACAGGGACTTGGGAATTTGGTGCCTAATACTAATAGTTATCGCCCCCAATACAGGAAAACCTTGTGGTCCTTTGTGTTGTCCTGCTGGATTCTGATTCCAATCCCCTTCGAATAAATAATTGGAAAGACACGCTTACTAATTCCATATACTCTTGCCAAAGTATACTATTACTTAAAACATATTTACATTTCCAATTAGTGATGCTACTCTAGAAGTACAATTTACAGGGGTTGATAATTCATATGATTAAGAGTTTTTTAAATTATGAAGCTATCTATTTTCCTTTCCAGAACCACGCCAAAGTATACTATTACTTAAAACATATTTACATTTCCAATTAGTGATGCTACTCTAGAAGTACAATTTACAGGGGTTGATAATTCATATGATTAAGAGTTTTTTAAATTATGAAGCTATCTATTTTCCTTTCCAGAACCACCTCAAGATCTTAAAAGGGAAATGTTGGCGGAAAGGGAATTGCATATATATATGTGTATCGGCCGGTATGTCATTGTCACACCGACTGCCTATACATAGATATGACCCTTCACTTTCTCATAATACTCAATGTTAATAAGATATATATGCTGGTCTGATGTGTGACTACTATCCTTGGGGTTGAATTCCTATTTGTCCATAAGCAAATACTGGTACACGGCACCACCAACTGATGGGGTAGCCAGCAGCAGCCTAGCACAGTGCCAATGGTGCTGGTGTGTCTACCGTCTAGCCATTGCACATCAGCAAGTAGTAGTAGTAGGATGCATCACGGCACACAAGAATTCAGTGCTTTTTATGCTTTCCATTCCAATGGGCGGCCATCTCAGCAGCACTACATACTTCCATCACTAGCCAAAAGACATCAACACGTCCTACGATTATTATGCACTATGTATTGGTGGTGGTTGGAGGGGATGAGCGAGCTAGGAAAAGAGGCCGGAAATAAAGCAGCCACGAAGGCATGATGATGAGAAGCCATGCTAGCGATCTCCATCGCCATTTTTCTTTTAAAAAGCAGCACAATCACAGCTAGAACACAAGGATATCATAGAAAGATTACATGTCAAGCTACTAACTCCAAAGCCCCAGCAGGCTCCAAAAGTTTCAGCACTAGCTTGCTGACTAGCTTGAAGATAACATAATCATCAATCACACGAACATATATGAATGAGATTTTATTTTCAACGATTGATCGAATAAAAAAGAGGTTCCAACTCTCCGATCCATCTACAGTTTGGTGATGGCAATGGCATAGTATATACATCTTGTCCTGCGTCATGTGCATCCATGCGGCGTCCATGGTGGCACTCTCTCTTCTTGGTATGGCTGGCCAGGCGTCTTTAGCAGCCACAACCTGCTGTTTGGCCACTGGCTATTTCTTCTAGATTTACTCTTACTCCTAGTATGTGTGTCATGTGTGTGCCCCAACTACATGCTGCGTGGTTACTACAGATTCGTACTTTGTTTTGTCCTACCGCCTGAGACGACCCCACGCGATTGCAACGTACTATGCCTTGGATTCTTATGGTTGGCGTTTCTCCGCAATGCGATAGGCTCAGTTGTTCTTCGTAGGAGATGTTGGGGACCTTGACCTCAGTACCGTCACATTTATGCTGATATATTCTGGGGGCAGCTGGGCTAGCTAGCTGGCTGGTTGGATCGGTTCTGAACTTCTGAAATGCAAAGACTTTAACACCCACCCTTACGATCGACTCGTCCTCGTTGCCAATTCTCAGAAACAGTCCAACTATCTCGACCCCATCTCACTGTACGTGGAGTGTCGTCGATGATGACAGCAACATTACAATTTATTACAAGGTTGATCGATTTTCTTCTTGTTAAAAAGTTGTTGATGATCGATCATGAATGTATTAGAAAAAAAAAAGGTTTGATGCTGTAGTGTTCATGAAAAAGAGCCAGATGTAGCTGCGGCAGTTAGTCCGATGCAAATAGTCGTCGCCAACACGAACGGACGTGGATTCATGTGCGACAGCAAAAGAGATGAACAGCTTCGCGATCACGTACTGGCCGGCATGGCAACTTGATGATCTATCGTCTCGACGGATGGTGGTGGTGCGTGACCGTGTCCTCACTCACACACCACACCAGCAACAGGCAGATTCATCGATTTGGTGGGCGAGGCACCGGGGCGTTGTGGCAACAGCACAGGGGCCATGTCCATGTGCGGATGTGGTGGCTGTGGCCTGGCCTGGCCTGGCCTAGGACGAGACAAAAGTTGCGAGCCGAGGGCAATAGCGTGCGAGTGCTGAGCTTCACAGGGTTGGCTAGCGGTTGGTGCAAAATAGGGAAATAGCACACAGCCCAGCTGAGTCACTGTCCACAGTACTCCACAACGAGCTAACAGCTAGACTGCAGTGGCGATGATCATGTTTTCGGAACGATCGGACACTAAGTGTCAGTGATGCTATTCCGTCCATTGTCCGGCTGGCTTATTGCACACTGCACTGTGTATGTGTGTGTGTAGGGCATGTTTGAGTCTTGTGAATTTGAGTGCTTGCTGCATAATTTCGGTATGGAGAAGATGATGGGACGTGGTAATTGTTAGTATAGTGTTCCTAATGGGCCGCACGGCACGACATTTTGTTGATTTTTTTTCCTAAATATACCATTTTTATCATAGAAAAAGGGAAAGGATCGATCGGTGGAGAAATTATGGTTGTCCGTGTCCCCCATGATGGTTGTGCTACTACACTATATATACACACGAGTGTACGGCCGTATCATTACACAATCTAACAGCCACCAAACCTGAATATATAAATAAATAAAGAGAAGCAACCGCATGGCCCCATCAGCTAGCTAGCTCGATATGATGACCATATATACACGCATTGTGCATGCATTTGTGCAATATAATTGTACGGAGTATGGATGAACCATCATCGCTTGCAATGTGTCCCTTCCCTTGCCCGCGTGTGACCCTTCGCCAAAACTCCTCTATATATCCTCTTTGGAACGTACGTGGAGCGCAGTTCAGCTTTGTGAGTTGTGAAAATAGTCAAGGTGCAAATAGTTCAGCAGCTTGTGATTGGCATGTTTTCTACAATAGTCAAGGTGCTAGAAATTGTGGAAAAGGATAAAAAGGATTGGAAAATTAGAGACCAAGCATCAAATCTTCTAGAATATTTCCAGTCTTTTGACTTTGTCTTCTATTTGCATCTCATGTTGACTATATTGGGAACCACAAATATCTTGTCATTGGCATTGCAACGGAAGGATCAGGACATAGTGAATGCTACTTAATTGTGTGGGAGCAACTAGAGCCCAACTAGATGAGCTTAGAAGAGAAAAATGGGAAAAAAATAATAGATGAGGTCTATGAATTTTGTGACAAGAATGATATAGTCAAATTAGTAATGGAAGATGAATATGTTGATCCCAAGAAGCGGAGGCATAGATCTGGAATTACAAACAAACATTACTATCAAGTTGATTGTTTCAATGAAGTTATTGATTGGCTATTTCAAGAGCTTACAACCGCTTCAATGAAACAAGCTCTCAATTGCTTATCCTGTTCGGGCTTCCTTCAGTCCAAGAGACTCATTTCATGATTTTAATTTGGAAAATTTGATGAACCTTGCAAAGCTTTATCCACATGATTTTGATTACGAGAATTGAGGGACCTTAGCCACAACCTTGGTGTCTACATATCGATGTGAAGAATGATGCTAGGTTCTCTAACCTACAAACTGTTCTTTTGAGCTTTCTCAAAGAATGGTGAAGAGACTAGAAAACATGAGCGATATCCATTAGTTTATCGACTCATGAAGCTTGTACTAGTGTTCTTTGGTTGCAACCGCTACGAGTTGAGAGGATTTTTTTCTCGGCATGAAGATTGTGAAGATAAATTTGCGCAATAGCATTCGTGATGAATTTATGAATAATTGCCTTATTTCCTATGTGGAGAAAGAGGAGATGATGAAAGTCACAAATAACGCCATGGTTCATCGCTTCATGAAAATGCAAGGGCGTAGATTTCTATGAAGATTAAAGGTAATTTATTATATTTATTTTCATTTGTTCATTATTTGGTTGAAAACATGAAATTTGAACCACAAGTCATTTGTTTTCTTTTTTTTTTTTTTTCAAGCAATTAAATGTCCAAGATGTTTAGGACTTGAAGTTAAACGTTGTTTTTTTTGTTGTTGTTTTTTGACCGTCGTAATGGAGTAATGGTACTTATTTTTTGTGCGCTTCTTAACATTTAATTATAGTTGCACCACCCTCTATTTTGCTTTAGCTTCGCCATTGCATGGTCCGTGTGTGTGGACCATCATGCCGTAATGCATTGACCGGGCACATGAATACGCATATCTGCGGGGCAAGCACTAGTCCGTGGAGGCTAGAAAGTGTAGCGTCGAAGCCGCCCGGGGGGGACGCCGCTCGTGGGATCCATCGATGCCGGACATACGCACCGACACACGCCGGCCCCGCATATTGTTTGGTGTCACATTTGTGAAGGACCGAAACGGCGACCGGAGGGGGTGAATGGGAGCCTCGATTTTCCTTTTCAATTTTGGGTCATCGGCTCAACCCCCAACCTCAAAAGCAAACTCAAACGAGATGAGTAACACACGTGCTAAGCGGTAGCAAGGTATCACGAGCAAAAGAAAGATCACGACCTAGGTAACTAGGTGGATGCACTAGGAGTATACCTAGATACATACCGGATCAAGGGAGGACATAAAACAAACGACCACCGAACAAGGCACTAATTTCAACACGGAAAGGGGCTAATTGCAACACTACTAAAGGCCCAATTGCAGCAGTGTGCGAGCGATTGGGGAGTCACGAAGTAACTCTGCGGAGAGTACAGACATGTCCGATGTCCGATCCCGAACTGCTCGCCAAATTGCAACACAAAACACAAGTGGATTGCAACTCAATTCCCGAACACCCGATTGCAACCCGAGGAGCAGATCGATTTAACTTCGATTCGAACACCCGGTTGCAACCCGAGAAGCGATCGATTGCAACTCGATTCGAACACCCGATTGCAACCGAGAAGCGCATCGATTGCAACACACACGGACACCTTGACAGTAGAGAAAACCGCGATTTCTTGGCGATTTTCGAAGAACCGAACACCAAATCACCAAGAACTCTCTCCAATCGAAACCTCGGATCACAAGATTCATCCTAGATGATCTAGGCACATAGGTGATCATTTCCCACCAAGAAATTTCGACTTTCACCAAGAGAAACGCGAGGAATTTCAGATCTCGTCATGAGACTTTTCTCAAAAACGACCCAAACACAAAATTGCTCAAATCCGATGACTCAAGAGGATTCAATGGATTTCCTTGGGTGAATCTCTTTTTGCTTCTTGGTCACGAACGGATTGCAGCAACAAGAATCACAAGAAACGGTCCACAAATGAAGAATCAAGCACTAGAAGAGGGAAGGAGAAAAAGCTGCGAAAATAGAATACGAGAGACTCAAAAACACGGCAAGACAGATGAACTCAAGCATCGATCCCAAAAGTCACCATGTGACGGGCTACTTAGGGCTAGCCCTTGCCCAACCAAAATCGATACAAGATCGGTGGACCTCTCACACCAATGTTTGGAAACCCTAGCTAGAAATTGTAAAATGAGAGGCAAGGGAGGATGAAGGGGTATGCCTCTGCTAAATAGCCCCATATTCCCTCTGCCTGAACTACCCCTAAGATACATGAGTCAATCTTGTAACCCTAAGGCTATTTCGGTCGACTACGGGTAATCTTCGATCCGACGGCCACCGCGCCTCCTCATCGGTAGCCTTGCATCCACGCAACCTCCCGATGCCGCCACGTGCCGTCCTTCCATCCCGCCGGAACGCCGGGTTTTGTGGCCCAAACCCGCGAACCCCGCGCCGTGGTTTTGAGGCGCAAACCACGAAAACCAGCGCCCGTGGTTTTGAGGCCCAAAACCACGAAACCCGCACCGATGGTTTTGAGGACAAACCTGGCAAACCTCCTCGACACGCGTGTCATCGCCGTCTTGACCGCCTCGAAGTCGCCAAGTCATCCGAGCTCCCCGCTTCGCCGCACGCTCGCCCGTCTTGACCCGATCGACACGGTCCCGCCACGCCCCCTCTTGCATCCGTCGATGTCCCGGATGTCAGCCACCATGGCTAGCCACCCGGCGATCCGGTCCCTCGGTCCAAGCCTCATGTCCGTCCTTCACCTCCGCGGTGCCGGGCCGGCCCCAAGACGTCCTCCTTGGCCCCTTCACCTCGCCGTCGGCTACCATCTCCGAGCTCCACACACCCGCACAACACGAACCAAGAGATACGTCTTCGACACACTCCACGTATGCCGGTGAAACATAGCCGAAGCATAAAAGATAAAAAGAAAATAGAGGAAGAATGTTATTTGTTGACAATCACTCCATCACAAAACTAAACACATGTGACCTAAATCAACCATGTGTTCAATAACTCCCCCCCTTGATGAGTGCATTGTCAACATTCAACACAAAGAGAGAAGAAAGAAGACAAAGACATCCGGTGAACACAATCTAGGCATAAGCCGAGACAAAAAGTGCTAATTGCAACCTCAAAGACAATCAAATTGCAACGAAAGCGGATCTCCGATTGCAACAAGTCTGTATCGATCGCATTCAATTGGATAGCAAATATGGAGCAAAAAAGGTGAACACAATCTAGGCATAAGCCGAGACAAAAGTGCTAATTGCAACCTCAAAGACAATCAAATTGCAACGAAGCGAGATCTCCCGATTGCAACAAAGTGCGCACCGACTGCATTCACTGGATAGCAAATATGGAGCAAAAACTTGGTTCCCAAAGACATGGGCAAAAAGGCTCGACACAACCAAGCTAAAACTCCCCCTGGAACAATGCACACTGTCTTTGTATCTCTCTCCCCCTTGTTGGCAAATGCACTTATCAAAGCTATGAAATGCAATATGTCACAATGCAAAGCTTCAAGATTATATTCAACCGAATGAGAGAGTGCTCAAAGTGGTACCATAGCAAACAAATTACAAGTGCTAGCGAGAGCTCAAGCTAATCAGATGATATGAAATATGGCACAAAGCATTTTGAGCAATTTTCAGTATTTTGCAAAAGGAGGTTCACCATCAAACATAGCACCTAGCATAAGTAGATAGGAAATCAACTAAGTGCTTAAACATGTAAACCGGGTGAACTACCCCAAGCGGCGTTCAAACATCATGCTCGACATTATGGCACAAACTTGTGAGGTTCATTTTAGTTGAGTTGCGGCCGGTTCACAAGTTACCAAAGAGCATGCAGTGGTTATCCACATTTGCCTTGCCTTACTAATCAACCATGTCAAGCCTATGCGTGAGCAATGATTAGCTTAAGACAATGGTGCGGATCAAACACAATGAAGTCCAAGTTCATTCAAGAGTGCAAGTGAAAGCGGGTCTCAAACTTCAAAGTGTGGCAAAATGGACCCACTTTCGATCTTTTCATCACTTTAGCTTTAGACTTCACGTTTTAGCATGGTATTATCATGAAGATCTAAGCAAGTGAATGAATCAAAGCATGAGACATAGCTACCTAGCATACACATGAAAGCTCGAGGAGGATCTCAACATCCTACTCATGATAGAAGCTAGCTCAAAGGTGAACCAAGATTTAGTTTCATCAACATTAATCAGGTTCACATGTGGAAAACAGATTGCTCGGCTCATAACATACATCACATGATTAACAAGAGCTAAAGCTTGAAGCACTATCATACTTATACTACTAAGAGCACAACCTCATTGGATCAATATAAAAGTGAAGCTCATGATATGCAAGTATGATACAAAAAAAAAAACAAACCTAAAGACTACAAGCGTACATCAACTACAAAACTACCCCTCAAAAGGGATAGCAAACTCCCAACTCACCACGGAGCTTAGCAAAACGGACTTGGTCTAGTGGTTTGGTGAAAATGTCCATAATCTGTTGCTCGTGTACACGTCTTTGGACATCTATGTCCCCCCCTTCTCCCTGGTGATCTCTCGGGAAATGGTACCTCACCTCTATGTGTTTGGTGAGAGTGAAGGATTTGGGTTTTGGCAACACTCACGGCTCCCATGCTATCACACAATAAGGGTACGAGAAAAACTCAAGCCAAAGTCTCTCAAGGTGGCAACCATCCACGGTATTTGGGAACAACAAGCAATAGCGACTACATACTACGCCTCAACCGTCGATCGGGCGACACCGCATCGCACGAGAGGACCAAGACACAAGAGAAGTACCAAGGAACTGACAAGTACGGATGTGGACTTTCTATGCATACGATCACCAAACATAATCGAGTCGAATAACCGGTTAGGGGAGAGGGTGGAAGAGGCCGAGTACCATAGGCCAAAGTCAAGGGTAAAGCTGCAAATACACGAGAAGATCCTCTTCACGCGACTGAAAGTGAGAGGTGCGTGGCGACGACCGAAAGCGTCTTGTGAGCAGGCACACCGCAACCGGATGTCGGGGGCGTCGTCGCCGTCCGTACAACGGCGAACCCGATCATGCCGGTACTCCCTTTGGTCCACAACTTCTCCATCCTTGTCCTCGTCTAGGGCGTCGTCGTCGACATGGGTGTCGAAAGAGGCTTGGCCTCACCCATGCGAGAAACTTGCGTGATGATGTCCTTACGTAGGATCTCGATGGAAGCCTAGAGGGGGGTGAATAGGCTTAACCCCCTAAAAAATCCCCGTTAAAACTTTCAAGCACTTTGTCGGATAACAACGAGGGCGCGGCTAGTCAGCGCCGCCACACCCTGCCAAATTATGTGGTTCCGTTGCGGTAAACGCACGGCCGGCCGGGAACCAACGGCGTACGTGCTCCGCTCTTCATTGAGATGGTCTAGTACGTATGTTTACTACCCAACCAGGTAACAGGCCCGGCCGTCATGCACGCAAAATTCAAATCCCAGCGCCAAATTTAGTTTGGCTGTCAAGCAGAGGAAAAACAGAACGAAAAAAGCAACAACACTGACCTTTACATACATATATTCCTGTACGTCAGGTAATAAACGACGAATGTTGAATTGAACGAGATGAAACAGTCCATGCATGTGCCTAACACGCACTATCTACGCTAGCTGCTGCATGCTGCGGAGTACGTACGTCATCATCTCGATCAGCTATAGCCAGCTCTAATGCTATTTTAAACGTACGTCTGGTGTACTATCGATGGTATACGCTTGGTTGCCCTGTCAGTACTCAGTTCGATCTGCGGCGTCTTTGTTCTCTGCACGTCTGATATGCTACTATATAATAACTACTCTGTTAGCTCAGAAGTAAGCATCCCCATTAGAAATGGCCTGGACGATTTCGATCAGAACCAACGGCTACTAACCATGCATCTACTAGGCAATGCAAATTGAACTCCCAGAGATCGATGAGACAGTTTGAATTGATTAGTCTCGTAAACGTGGCAATGTATGTTGGTGTGGGCAGGGGTTGCGTCTTTGGTGCATCTATCTCACCTTCGTCTCTAACTAACGACGGCGACATGCCGACATATCCGTGACATGATAGGCTGAGAGTCATGTACGTATTCAGACTGTCGATTCGGAATATATAAACCAGATGTTCTCGTTTCATTGGCACAAGCACAAGTGATCGGCCCAGATGTGTTTTTGGTTGACTATAAGTTGCCTTGTTTTTGAATATTGCTCAGTTTTAAATTATAAATTGATTTGACTTTTCTTGTCCATCTATTTTTATTTAAGGATGAATGAAAAAATTCAAAGCGGCTTATAATTTAAAAACAGAGTGAGTACTATGCAACATCGACATATATCTCTCATCTCGTGTTGACGGACAGATTAACCATAAGTCGTCTAGCTATATAATTTCCGGTTGCTTATCGAGCTCCTGTGATCGATCAAGTAGCTAGCCCAAAGAGTGGTCATTGATTATTGTACGCAGTTTTGCCGGTTCTCGCTTGCTCTGTCTAGACTTAAGTGCTCGACGTAGACCGTAGCTGGAAGTTTGCGTGGACTCAAGAGTGAGATTCGATTTCCTGTCCTCGCGGTCTGTCGTACAGCGACAACCTAGCTAACATGCCATTTCACTTGATTCCCTTCTGGATTTGATCTCATCTCATCGATCAAGTACGTCCCCTCGCCCAGGGATTTTCTTGTTTGAATGGGATTTTCTTGGTTTTAAGTTTACAAGGATTCTTCGTTCAGAGTTTTAATTAATTAATTATACACACACAGTGTACGTGTATATATGCACGCTGCATTATTGCTGTTTCATCAGCTGGTTTTTAATTTAATTTGGTGAAATGTCATCGTTTTTCTAATTTGGACAAATATAATATAATAATTTCGCGTCGCCCAATATAGCCCAACAGGTTATGCGGGTCCAATGAAATCATCATCACGACACCGCACGTACCGCGTGTAGCGAACTTCGTTTTCGTTTTGCTGGAGCTGCACTGATCATTTTCTGCCTCGAAAGAGACAAGGGGGTGTCCGAAGACGCAAATGCAGCAAGACCTTTTTTTTAATATAAAATTACACAGTACAACACAGATACCCACACATACGCATATTTATGAGCACCACCGAAAGACTGAGCAGCACACACAGAAATTTCCGAAGTCATCACAGACGCCTCGTGATGATCTTAATTGATTGGTCTTCTTTTTTAGATAGACTATTGGCCATCTTAATTGCGGTCGTTTGAAAAATGGGGGAAGCTTAGCCGGTTAGCCCATCTGTGGTTTTCCGTGTGCTGCGTTCGCATATGAGGCCGGTGGGCTAAGCGCGGCCCGCATAAGCGGCTGATGGCTGGCTACTAAACATTTGTATCCACGGATGAGGCCGAGGACGGCCCGACTGAAATATACCAGTCCTGGGTCCAGATTTCTATATACCAGGGTAAGGCAGCAGAGTTGGCTCTTGGTGAAGAGTGAGGTTGCATTGTGGCCTGTGGGTGGATGGATGTTCTTCTCACGAAATATTGAGAACCAGTGGGTGCCGGTGTGGGACGACGGTGCCGAAGCTGGCCCAGCTGGCCCTGGCCCTACTGAGGATCGAGGTGCAGGAGTACGACATGTCGGAGAAGCATGACTTGGGCGGCCAGACGGTGCCCCTGCACGATCGCAGGGGCGTCGCGTCCAAGCGCCAGCCACCTAGATCAGCGAGAGATTGAATTTAATTTCTCCTCTTCTTTCGATTTTTTTTCCTACTAGTGTGATTTTGTGTGTACGTAAAATTATGAAATATGAGTTATCTCCCATCTCCATATGATTAGTTAATTCCATCGAAACAGCACCCAAGATACATATCATTTAAAAATCTATTAATACAGTATCATCCAAACATAAACGCATATAGCATACCTAAAAAAAAGATATACGCATAGCAACATTTGAGAACTGCCCTTACTGTTCTAAACTGTTTGCCACGCCCCTAAAAAATAGAATAGGAGTAATCAGCACAACAGTCTACTCCGAATCATAATCAGTGAAAACGAACTGGACACGGGACGCCAACAGATCGTTGACCTGCTTGAGCTGGGACGGGACAAACGCCTGAACAAAGTCAATGTCGCGAGAACCTTTCAGTACCTCAACAGCGGGACTCCTTAGCAGTCTGCCCACCTGTTCGACTTGGTTTGAGAGCCGATCCCCGTCAAGCGATTCGCCCAGTTCTTGGAGGGCTTCGTTAAACTCCTCCCTCAGACGTAAGATCTTAATTGCTGTGTTCTTCACGAGTAGGAGGGTTTCCAGGACGCCTTGGTCCAGCTTGGCCTCCTCAACCATGAGCGGGGGTAACAGATCATGCTCGACCTTGTGGAGCTGCCGCGCCATGGCTGCCACGATCGAGAGGAGATCCAGCTGGGGGCATATCCAGGACCTCCTCCGCTCCATCAGTGGGCGGAGGAGTGCGTACGACTCGGGCGCGATGCGCACGGACTCCAGAGAGTCGAGATGCACATACATGTCCTCATCGGAGCGGGCCTGCAGGGCTTTGATGCCGGCATGGGAGTAGATGGTTTCGCGGACGATCATCTTTTCCTTTTGACGGCGGCGGCGAAGACGACGGCGAAGACGAGGTGGTTGTTGCGGCGGCGGTAGGGATCCAGCCAGCCACTGTTTATATAGCCCTATGGATGGGGGAAATCTGTTTTCTACCGTTTGATGGCATTTAGGGTGTCATCGGTAAGATGGCCTCTACCGTCGGATGCGATTTGCCCTGAATATTCGAGTTCCGGCCCAACCCATCGGTAAGATGGCCTCTGCCGTCTCGACTCCCCCTGTCCCACCGCCCCCGCTCGCGTCGGCATTCTCTCTCCGGCTGCGCGCCGCAGGCGAGTCCCCGATCTCCAACCGCCGGTGAGGCCCCATCCCTCCGTACTCCCCCCACCCCCGGCCATCCTGTTCTCCTGCTTTGGCTCTCGTTGGACCTGGAGTCCCGTGGGTCATAGTGCTCCTGGTAGGACGTAGTAGCACTGCCGATTGGGCTTTGTAGTTGTGTATGTGCCGATTTCTGTACAGTTAGCTGGGTTTATGTGGACGCGAATTTCTCACGACCATGTGTTGTCCCTTGGAGTATTCTGGTATATATAATTGGAGGGTCATTTGAGGCTTTCCTTGCTTTTCACTCTGATGACAGTCTGATTGTTCCCCTACATTGCAGTAAACAATTCCTGCATTTTAGAGATTTCCAGGTTTTAACTGGTTAGTTCTATCACCTTGTTCTTCCTGCATGTTAAGTGGTGACATCAACTGGTTCTAGTTGTTGCTACTATTAACTTCTGACTAACCTATGTACCGGTTGTTACTATTGATACTTCGCTTGTTAAGTGCAGGTCTATACTATGTCTCTTAGAGTGCATGCATAGCTCATACTGGCACAGACGAAATGCAGTATATTAACACATCCCTCCTACTTTGTCCCAATTTTGGTTAAATCTGAATTGTGTGCACTTGTTTGAACTGATTGTATCCTCTCTCTTTTTTTTTCACAATGCTTATTTTCCTCCCTCCACTATGACAAGGCCTATTTTATAAGAAATACAAATCTAATGACGCCAACTTTGTGCCGAAAAAATTATGTATTAATAGAGTCACAATTGTTGGTCAAAGCCTTGCAATAACGGAATGAAATAAACCTAGTAATTGTAAAATGAGGATGTAGTAGCAATTTTTTTAATATTTCAGGGAATGAAATACAAATCTAATGACGTGATTTTTTTTAGTTAGTTTGTCTTTTCCTATTTTAGGCTGGCTATGCATGATCATCTATGCCATCATTTTCCCTTAGGTTGTATAATCATCTATAAATGCTTACATGCTCTATTTCGAGTACAGATCTAGGACTCCACACAAGATTCGTTCTCCAATTTTAGGTTCAGACCATAGTTGTATTAACTTGCTGTTCATTTCTGAAACCAGCGATTGTATTGTCCATGTGAATTTAGTACAACCTAAAATTTATGTCATACTATTCTATTAGTTCCTGTTCTATTAATTCCTAATCTAACATAGCTCATACCATCCAAAATATCTACTCAGACCTTTATTGTACGCCCTGGCGTGAAAAAAAAAAGAATAACATTGTCAAATCCAGAATTGTTAACACTAGAAAAAATAGTCCAAATATGTATCCTTTGCAAATAAGTGTATATTAAAAATTTTCACAGTATGCGCTATTGTGTGTGCATTGTCATGCTACATTTTTCAATGGTTGCTAGCTCGGCGCAAAATGTCTTGGGAATTCACGCTAGTTAGTGCATTCATTTTTTTTTTTTGTAGATTTTACCCACGACTTGTGAATTGTGCTGGTTCTATACCGTTTTTTTTTTTTTTTTTAATTTTTAGTTGAGTTTAGAAAATGTAGTATTCATACAGTTGTCTGTATTAAACTCTAGGAAATATTGGGGCTTTGTAGTTTAAATCCTGTTTATATGCATAATGTTCCTTGTATTAAACTCTGGAAAATTCTAGGGCCTTTGTAGTTTCAGTTCTGTTTACATAATTTCTGTGGAAAACGGTTTACATAATTTCCTCAAGCGTCACAAAATAAATTGTGCAGACATGTAACTACACTGGAAAATTTTGGGGTCTTTTGTATTGAACTCTGGAAAATTTTGGGGCCTTTGTAGGTTCATCAAGGGTCACAAAATAAATTGTGCAGATATGTAACTACACTGGAAATTTTTGGGGGCCTTTGTATTAAACTCTGGAAAATTTTGGGGCCTTTGTAGTTTCAGTTCCTTGTTTTCATACAGTAAACTGTATTAAACTCTGGAAAATACTGGGCCTTTGTAGTTTAAATCCTGTTTATATGCATACAGTTCCTTGTATTAAACTCTGGAAAATTCTTGGGCCTTTTGTAGTTTCGGTTCTGTTTACATAATTTTTGGAAAATTCTGGAAATTCCTGTTTACATTATTCTGGAAAATTCTAGAAAATCCTGTTTACATAATTTCATCAATGCTGATATATCATATTCATTCATAGGTTCTACAAGAGAAAGGTATTCATATCTGGGATGGCAGTACCTTGACAGGTATCTATTGGATATAAGCTGCATAGAATTTGCATTTCAGTTCTTGATGTCTAATCAACCTAGCCATCTTTTCTAGTGTTGGCTTGGCACACAGGGAGGAAGGTGATCTAGGTCCAGTTTATGGATTTCAATGGCGACACTTTGGTGCTGAGTAAGCTTTCATTTCTCTCCTCCCATCCATCCTCTCTTGTCGATGTTGTCTAATAAAAATGATGTATTTGACAGATATACAGACATGCATGCTGACTACATTGGAAAAGGTTTTGATCAGCTAATGGATGTGATTGACAAGATCAAGAATAATCCTGATGGTTGGTGAATAATTTTGTCGGCATGGAATCCTTCAGATCTCAAGAAGATGGCTCTTCCTTCTTGCCACATGTTTGCACAAGTTAGTATAATTTGTACTAAACCCTCGTACTTCTTCACTTGTACTACTTAATTACAGATTTACGATTGATTGGCAAACATAAATTTTGCTTTGCTTATTTGTGTGTGATAGCAACTAGGAACAGTTGCATTCAACCAGTGTTTTTAAGGCGTCGTTTTAAGCATCGGGCGCTCCAGGCTTGCCTTAGGGTAAGGTAAGCGCTTTGTCGCCTTTAGTGCAAGCTGACGGCTCCTCGATTCTGATGTCTCCTCACCGATTCTGATGTTGGCCCTCTCTATTCCGTTGTCTCCTCGCCGATTCTGTCGTCTCCTCGCTGCCGTGTGCTCGACTCTGCTATCTCCTCACCACCATCTGGTCAATCTAGAAGGGGACGGCGACGGCTGCTGTAGATCTAGAAGTAGAGCAGTGAGGTAGGGGAGCAGAGCAGCGCAGAGAGTAGAGGGGCGTGACCTGAGAGACTAGAGAGGGCGCGGAGCAGAGCAGAGAGTAGAGGGGCTTGACCTGATAGAGGGCGCGGAGCAGCGCAGGGAGACGAGGTAGAGGCGCAGAGCGCATAGGGAAGAGGAGCAGCGTAGAGAGTAGAGGAGCGCGACCTGAGAGAGGGGGCGGAGCAACGCAAAGGGATGAGACAGAGGCGCAGAGCGCATATGGAAGAGTAGCGCTGGAAGATTCGGGTAACGGTAATCATACAGAACGGCCATCCGGACGGTTGCTGGCTTCCGGACGCTTCGCGTTCATGGGTTGCACCAAGCGCACAGGCCCAGCCAGATTCACACGGTCCCTTTTCTCCGTTCCTTTCCCGATTCGGCGCCCAAATCCCTGTTTGATGTATCCTACTTTTTGTCCTGCCCTGGACTGAACATTACGTAAGTTTGATGTATCCTGCTTTTGGCCTGCCCTGGACTAAACATTACTTAAGTTTGATGTATCCTGCTTCTGCTGTGGCCTCTGTGACGTTTTTGATGTGTGTGTCTGACCATTTGTTAGTATTGTAATTACTACTATATGTTAATCTAGGGTATTCAGACTTTTGCTTTTTGTGTATGCCAACTTAATTTTGATGTTTCACCATGTTTCATTATGTTGTTTCGTTATGATATAACATTTATTTCAGCTTGTTTTCGTTTATGTGTTTTTTATGTTTCGCATTGGATGTCTGATGTTTCGTAATGATTTTTTGTATCTAATTTTATTATGCAGGAACTGTTATAAAAAACCGCAAACCCAATGACCCTTTTCATGCAAGGTTTTCAGTGCACATGAAACATGTTGCTGCATGGCTGCTTTTGTCAAAAACGCAACACCATCAATCGAGAAGAGTTCGGGAGAAATACAATGTGAAGGAGATGTGAACAAGTTGATGCTGTAACTAGGACTTTGTTAGGATGGATTGGAAAACTCAAGTGGCCACATGGGAATGCTTGTCCCTTTTTCGGTCATTGATGTTCTTTTCTTTTTTGGTTCCAAGTACTAGCTGCTACTGTTCTGAGATGTTAACTGTTTGTAACGTCCTTTTACTTTTTGCAAAGCCACTTGCTGTTGCATAAGTTCTTTTAAGATGTAACAATACTTGAACCCTGATGTTGCCTTTATTTTGAACCATGCTGTGTCAAGGTATATGCAGAGATGTAATTGGGATCTTATTCTTATATATGCCTTGGTGAAAGAAAACACAAGTTTTCTGACTGACAAAACAAATGCATCCTCAATCAGTATTGTTAGCTTCAACTCCAAGCCTTCCATCATCAAGAAATTACAGAAAAAGGGGTATAAACTAAGCTCGCAATGGAATTCCCTACATCTTGCATACACATGTGATAGCTTGGCATCTATTCCTTTCATTTTGTGCTTACTGATTGATATGGATTTTTGAAACGGCAAGAAAAGAAATATTGAGAAACTACTGAATGCTTTCCAATGCTATCTTTCAACCACAGTTTGTCCAATACCTGGAATCCGAAATACTGTAGGACAGTTGGTCCAAATACCTGGAATCCGAAATACTGTAGGACAGTTGGTCCAAATACCTGGAATCCGAATAGAGTTGGGCACTCACCTCTCCTTTCCTCGTGCTCCTGCGGCGCCTTGCCCTCCAACTCCAAGATCTACTAGGAGCAATGGATATCAGAGCAAGCGTTGAGGCGTGGATTCTCTCCCTACTGATTTTAATTCCACGTTTCTCCACGAGCTAGTTCAACGTTTCTCCATGGGATATTGGTTTGTAAGGTATATAAGACCAATTTTTATGTTGTACATTAAATTACAGATATTATCATCCATAAATTAATGACCCATGTTTTCTTGGATGGAAGTTGAAGACATGTTTTCTTGGATGGAAGTTGAAGACCCAAGATTAGCATGATGCCATTTCTTTAGTCTATTATTGAAATTACTTTTTACATATTCCTCTTAACATTTTTTTTCGAAATCGTGTTGAGCACGATTTTTCATTAAAAGAAGTGGGAAACATTACAATGCTCCTAGAATTGCAAGAAAGGATACACGACAAAAGGCATCGGCTTTTTACAGTGGAGCTGAAAGATTCTACACATTCCTGTTAACATGATTGAAATTATTCTTGCATGCCTGGTTGCCCGCACCAACGCACACCTAAAATCCATTAATATCATCCAAACATAAAAAGGGTAACATTTGAGAGTTGTGCAAACTACCCCTACAGTTCTAAGCTGTTTGCCACGCCCCTAAGAAATACTCATCACGAGTTGGCAAGAAACAGCTGATAGTCTACTCAGGAAAACGAACCGGGGTTGCCAACAGAGCGTTGATCAGCTTGAGCAGGCATGGGACACGCGTATGAACAAAGTCAATGTTGCGAGTACCTTCCAGTACCTGAACAGCGGTATCCTTTAGCACTACGCCCACCTCTTCGACTCGTGCTGAGACCAGATCGTCGTGATCGTCATCCGATTCGAGGGCTTTCTTAAAGTCCTTCCCCAGACGTAAGAGCGCAATTGCTGAGTACTTCACGTCTAGGAGGGCTTCCAGGACGCCGCCTTCCAGCTTGGCCCCCTGAACCAGGAGCGGGGGTAACAGATCATGCTCGACCTTGTGGAGCTCCAGCGCCACGCCTACCACGATCGAGAGGAGTTCCAGGCTAGGAACTATCGAGATCGGCTTTATCAGCGTGCGGAGAGTGCATACGACTCGCGCGCTATGCGCACGGATTCCAGAGAGAAGAGTCACCAACTTGACCTGATCGTCATCGGAGCGGGCCTGCAGGGCTTGGATGCCGGCATGGGAGTAGATGCGGCGTTCTGCCGTCATCTTTTCCTTTTGGCTGCGGCGAAGAAGACGATATGAAGTTGTTGTGGCGGCGGTATGGATGTAGCGAGCCTCTGTTTATATAGCCCTATTAGATGGGCCTGATGCGATTTGAGGTTTGTTTACAGGAGGACTTGAAGTAACTTTGGGCCCATCCGCCCCGGCCCAGCTCTCTGTCCTGCATACGGTGGTAGATAATGCTCAAACCGAAGACACGTACGTTGATCCACGGGAAAGAGGCCACCCACGCTCTTGATTAAGCCATTGGGTTTTGGCAGGCATGGTAAGCATGGTTTGCTTATTCAACCATTTGGTAAATAAAATCAAGCTTGAAGCAAAAAAACTATATAATATCAACTAAGCACAAGCCAAGTGCGGCATAAAACAACACAGATTATACGTGATTTATACGTGATTTTAACATCAGGAGATAGAGGCGTTGATTTGCCTATCATTGGAGACACCTCTCCTCGAGAAGCTACAGTTACGCCGCTCTAGGATGTCGGTGCCTGCTAACTCGCTACGGCATAGCGAAGCATTCTTGCCGCCATGCCGCGGCGACGTAACGAAAAAAAGGCAGCCCAGATCGTGTTGTTGAGGAAGATGAACATTGAAGTTGAGGATGCCTTGGTGGCCGTAAAAGAGAGCTCAAGGACTTGTTCGGGACATGTCGACTTGATCCGAACAAAAAGAAGTGTTTCCATATTCTTTTGAAGCGGATGTTTCGACTTTAACAACCTTGGATCCGAACTTGGTAGGGCTGGAGGACGAGGTGTAGGTTCGAGTCTCTGTCTTTTTAGTTGTATATTTGTAATCACAATTGCATGTGAGTTGTTGTGGTGGGTTTGGTAACCACGCCCCTCAACCCTCTCTGTAATCGGGGTGTTACCGAGAAGGTCATTTGTTTGTTTATCAACACTACCTGCCTAATGAAAAACACACCGATTTAGGTTGTGCGTGGTCTAAAAAAAAATGATATTCGTCTGGCCAAAATAAATAATGTCGTTTTTTATTTTTACAAAAATCAATTGAGCTTCGGTTACGAAGTATAGCGTGCAAAACTGGGCCAACAGGTGTGTAGGTCTGATAAAATGGGCCCAGGCCAATATAAGGCCCACAAATCCTGACGGGGCGCGAGGTTGGAGGATTTTTTTTTTTGGTTGGTTGTGTTATGGGGAGAAATCATATTATTATTAAAATAATTCTCGGGCCGCCAAGATTATTTGCGCTTGGCCTTCCAGAAATGTCACTGTGGGCACAAAATACCGAAAACAAAAACCGAACCGAAAAAAACCCGAGAACCGAACCGAATAGTACCGAAACCGAATACCGGGTTCTCGCGCCGGTTCGTGGTCCGAGGAACCGAATTTACCGAGGTAAATACCTAAAACCGAACCGAATTTACCGAACTTACCTGAAATGTGACAAGTTTAAGTGTTGTTATATTATTAATTATACTATTATAGACTATTATATTATATATTTTTGGCACTAACACTTATAGTTATGTAATCATGTCAAAATTATCTATGAAATCATGTCAAAATTAGTTTTAAAACATGATATTACATCTTCTTTGTGAGCAATTCGGCAACTGTTCGTAAATACCGAAACCGAACCGAATTTATGAAAACCGAAATCCCTGGTACCGATTTTTTAGGAACCGATTGGTACCGATTTTTCGGGAACCGAATTTTACCGATACCGAAGAACCGAACCGATCGGGGTTCGGTATTTACCGAACGCCCACAGTGACAGAAATGTCCTGCGCCACTCTAGTGCAACAGTGAACAGTCTGTGGTGCCGAGCGCCGAAAACGAAAGGTAAAGGAACCAAAAAATGAAGGAATAAATAAAAAAACGTCGACAGCAGGATTCGAACCTGCGCAGGCAAAGCCCAACAGATTTCGAGTCTGTCTCCTTAACCACTCGGACATATCGACCATTTCGTTATGTGCCCACTAACTTCACTAATTATTAAAAATCCGTTTCTGGAACCAAGGCCTCGTTCAGTTGGCAGAATTTTAGCACCGAATGTCACATCGGACACCGGTATTCACGTTTCGTTTTGTTAGTGATAAATATCATCCTATCATGGAGTAACTAGGCTCAAAAAAGAATCGCCTCGCAATGTACATCTAAACTATGTAATTAGTTTTTTTTTTTATCTACATTTAATACTCTAAACATACGCCTTTTGGTGTATTTAATGTGATGTGATGGAGAGAAAGTGAGGAAGAAGTTAGAAATTTCTGCCAACTAAACGTGGCCCAACTGCCCTGACTCTGTTAGCCCCGGCCCCCGTGCTTCGTGGAATCACTCAACACCGAGTTCCCTTTTTTTTGTCCCATCCCTCCTCTTCCCTCTAATCTCCGAGGTGGGGTGGCGCCGTGGCGGTAGGGGCTGGCGGCGACGCCGGGGCCCGGCAGCCGGGACACGCAAGGCCCGCCATGCATGTGCGGTCGTCGGCCCCGGCAGCAACTCCGAGGAAAAGAGACCGAGCGCAACAACGACCCGTCGTGCCCTCTCCTTTTCAACGCCCTATAGTTTTTACACTGTACAATCACCATCTTCAGCTTGATTTGACATTGGCATGTGGTTTTTTCATTTTTCAGGAGACGCATCAATTAATTTCAGTTCAGCGTCCAACTGTTTTTCTCCATACAGAAATGGGGTTATCAAAACCGGGACTGTCATTGTTAACTATTGTAATCTCTTTAGATACTGATGTGGATAACAGCAACAACCTAGTAGAGGATTGAGCACCAACTTTTTTTTAAAAAAAAAAAAAACAAGGAAGCCTAGCTAAATGCATGTTTTACTTTCCTGGGACTGAGGCTGATTGCTGCTTGTGCCGGGGCATGCAGCACAATGTCACTGCACGGAGCCCATGGGTCAAGACCCAGATTTTCAGCAAATTCAGTCCCATTCCGCTCCTCTTCTCATCTTCTGTACTCGTATACTCCCTGGAGAAATGGAACGGAGGTGGCGATGCCAGTTGCCAGGGGCGCAGTGGTGCATGCACGGTTCATAAATTAATCGTATGCAAGCATTACGGCACTCATTCAGTCATTCTTCATGCTGCTGCTGCTGGTGTCCTAAAGCCAGGGACTGCCCTCTGTTCTTTGGAGTGTGGACTAAAGCTGGGCATGGCGTGCCAGGTTGATACATAGTGGAAGCGCCACTTTAGACTTCTCTCTGATCACTGCTTTGGAGGCAAGATCATGATTCACGAAGATACGTATACTACTAGATATAGGCTTCCTTGTTCTGTTCGAAATGGTAGTCTAGCAAAGATCATGTTTTTGTTGAGGCAGGACAGTACGGAGCTTGTAGCCACTAATTGCTAGGGTAACATAAACTGGAGGCCTAATTAAGTAGATAGAAATGATGTTGTTCTCGACCAAACTACAACTAATTCTTTCACGTACTAACTCCGTTCCAAATTATAGTTCGTTTGATTTTTTTCTAACCCTAAGTTTGATCTGCTTTGTCTTATTTAAAAATTTATGCAAAACATCACTTCTTTTATTGTGGCTTGCCTTATTAACAAAAGTTTACAAGAATGACTTAAATTTAGCTATGTTTGCACATTTTCTTTAATAAGATGAGTGGTCAATTTTGGCGTTGAAAAAGTCAAATGAACTATAATGTGAAATGGAGAGACTAGTTTTTTTTAGGCGGGTGAGGAAGAGAGAAATGTTTTGAATATGAGATAGATGCAGAAATTTGGAAGTCACCATTATGAAGGTTTTCTTTTGGTTGAAGGTTTAGCATCAGGTTTGCTCAAGAAAAAAAGAAGGTTATTTGATTGTATCTTGGGTTATATACATTCATACTGCATATAAGCTGGCTTATTTTCCTTCATCTTAAAAACTGTCCTGAACTGAGAAAAGTTACAAGGCCCTAGACTCACTTGCATTTTGACAAGACACGGCAATTCACTTGCAAAAAGATGCATTAACATCTTCAACATCACGGTAGTTTCATCAAATTGTTGTTCATGTAACACGTTCTAACTGAGGAAGTTTTGAGTTTATACTTATGATGGAAGATTGACACACAGCTTTTTCCCCGGATCTGCTGTTCCCAAAGAGGATCCTGTAAGTGAGGTTTTCACATGCCTGGGATTCCGGCGGCCTGATTGCTTGAAGTCCGGATATCCTACTGTTCATTCTCGCCAGAGGTATCTTACTGTACCGTACCTATAGCTTTGGAACCCATGCAATCCAAGACCAAGGGCGTGGCCTGTCTGTACCTGAAGAAATCATATACTAGTACAGGTACGAAGCTGAAACATGTCTGTTGTACATATTAAAAATGTTCAGTTCAATGTTGGTTAGGAGTTGGGGACCTGGGGTACACACGCATTACTATCTCAGACACAGCTAGTGGCATGTTGGGACTGATCCTCCCATGGCTCCATCTATCGCGGCAGCAAGTCCCAGCCTCCAGCTGGGACAGCCTAAGACTGCTACACATACTTAAGACATCATTGTAGAACAGATGTGCCAAATGCTGCTAGATCACACTGAGATGTCCAAATTGTGTTGTCCTTTGTTCCCATGTGGTCTCCTAATGATCCACGGGGCTGTCCAGTGGTAGGCCCCGGACCGCTTTGAGCCACAGAACGCCCGAACGCCATGGCTCCCTGTCGAGCGTCCAAGACCTTGTGGACTAGTAATTCCTGTGATGGCATCATGTCCTGATTCTGGCGCCCGTTGCCTCGCGGTTTCAGGATCTATCATCCAATTTTCCATTCTGTGTGAGGTGAGTTCGCAATCACGTTGCAGACTGGCAGCGCATCATTTCCAATGTGAAGATGACAAGATGATGATTCCTCGCGGGAGAGAGAGAGGAGACGAGACATGAGAGGGCCAATTTACAGCAGCTGCAGCGGCGGTACTCTGAATGACCTGACCTGCACATAATTTCGGACACTGACTCTCAAAATCTGATAGGATCCTGGACAAGGCCAGACTTCACTTCTTTTGAGGCGCTGCTGCATAGCTTTCCTCCCTTTTCCTTTGGTGGCTCCTCTTTGCCTTTTTCTTCCACCCTCTAGAATCATTATTTCCTCCTTCCCCATAGCTACACTAACTACAGGCTACAACTACGTGGATGAAACTGAAGAGTAGTCTCATCCATTGCGGCGAAACACGATTAATCAGCGTAAACCATCCTGTTTTGCAGCCTTGACACTGCCATCCCATCAGCTGTTGGGACCTCACATGTTTTCTGTGCAAGGTGGCAGCTCATCCCTGCGCTCTTTTTGTTCTTCCACCTTTCGCCTTTTGCTGCAGTCAGTCCTCATTCATGACCGCTGCACGACCTTCACCATGGGTACGCATGACCCAAGTGAAGTGAAGTGAGAGAGATCTATCTGCCCTTCGACCCCTCCATTAAGGACCAAGCCAAAGCCATTGCTCAACAACCTCTGCAGGGTAGATGATGAGGCAACGGCAAACTGGCAGTTTGCTGCTGCTGCTTCTTCGCTGCAGCAAGTACTAGTGCTAAAGGTGAGTTCCTTTCCGGTGCCTGCAATTTACGCAAGTCCAGGTTGAAGAATGAGTAGTGTGTACTTCAGATTTCAGGCTTCCTTCCTCCTCTGTTTATCATCAGCTGCCACTATTCTCTGCCATTTCCTTTTCAGCGTGCTTTTCAGCTTTACAAATGCTACCCATTGTGGGTTCATTGTGGGAGTTTCCAGTTTTGGTTACATTTCTGAAACTTCCGCCTCCGAGCAGCGCTTGGAAGAGCCATCGTTGTTCCAACAGAGAGCCTGCGTGCGCGGTAGTGTGTGTGTGTGTGTGTGTGTGACGCATTGGCAAAACGGCCAAAGCCCCCAAAGGCATCGCCGTTTCCCGTTCTGGTTTGGAGTCCCACGGCGAAATGCTTCTCCCTAAGCACTCTTGCCTACAAAGAAACAACAGGATAGGAACGGGACGCAGCAGGAGCAACAAACCATGCCGCATTTTCCTTTTTCCTTTCGGTTTTTTTTACCTCTTACAGTGTTCACATGTAGAACGTGATACGTCTTCACAAGCGTCACATGCTCACTTACGGCCAGGAGATAATACGGACGGCATCGAGTGCTCAACTGCCTCTGACGCTTGCATTTCTTCTGCCTAGCCAGGACCAGGACCGGAGCCCGGAGGAACAGTGGTCTCTGATCGGTGGCCAAGAACCGTGCGCCGGCCGTCGCAGGCGGCCGCGGCAGCAGGAGGAGCTAGGCAGGTGTGTTGTATATGAGCAGGTTCGCGGGGCAGATGTCGAGGCCGTGGGTGGGGATGGCAGGCTCAGCTGGGTCTGGCACGGCGGCGTCCGAGCCCGCCGCCGACGTCGCCAGGGACGACGCCGTGTCGGCGGCGTTGGCAGCCTCGTCCATGAGGGGCGCCGACGCCGCCAACAACGCCAGCGCCATCTCCTTCGGGTTCGCGGCCACGGCTGTACTCGTCTCCATGTTCCTCCCTCATGGCCATCTTCGAGCACCTCATCAAGCCCGGCCTCGCTTCCTCCTCCTCCCGTCGCTCCCATGACGACGGCGATGCCAGCGGCGACGGCGACGACAACGACGACAGCCGCCGCCACGGCCACCGCCTGGGATTGCACCCAGCCCGACTGCGTGAGCGCGACGCGTCGTCGCCGGACAAGCTCAGTCACTCGCCCAAGGTACTACACTACTATCCTGAATCCTGATGATTCCTGACGTCTCGTCACGGCAATGCCACTGTTCCGTTGTCGTGCCCGCCTCGCATTGCCACTGTTGGCGTCGTGGTGCGCTCGGGTTCTTCCTTCACGTGTGCCGTGTGTCAGAGGGCAATGTGGCGACAACGAGGCGGCGATGTGGTGGCGTGGGGAAACCGGCCTGCAACTCTGAATGCCGGCCAGGCTCAGGCTCGCTCGTCGGTTTGCTGATGTGATTTTCCTTGGGTTTGTTTGGTGGCGTCGCAGGTGGAGGAGCCCGTGGCGGGTGTGGTGGACCTGACGGTGCTCATGCCGGGGCAACGGTACCCGACGTTCCTCGCGCAGCCGGCGCCGCTCGTGCCTTGCCCCAGGGAAGCCGTGCTCTGGCCTTCCCACGACGACCATCGCTGCTCGTTTCTGCCACCGTGATTTTTCTTTCTTCTTTTTCTGTAAGTCTGCAAGTATGTACAGAGAGAGGGGTCATGTAAAATGCCGGCATGGGCCTGCCTGGATTTGTTCAAAGGGACTTATTATATGGGCCAATGCCAATGCATATGTAGGTTCCTTCAGAGAATTAGTGTAATTGGGCCGGAAGATGGTCTGGCCTATCATCAATGTGGCCCATCAGATGTGTTGGTCCATTTGCGCTTTGCGAGCGAAATCGTCGATGTCCTGCTTCGCAATGGCAAGCATGGCATGGCATGGCATGGCATGCCAAAATGGCAACGGGAATTCCCGCCGAAGGTTGCGCCACCATCCCCGCCCCCGCTGAAGGGTCACGAGGGAAGACTCTCCCCATCCCCGCTCGAACGGGATTCGCACCGACGGGGTCCCCGCCCCCGCACGACCGCGGGTACGCCGATGGGAAGTAATGTGGTGTGCCGCCGCCGATGGAGAGCCACGCAGCGCCGCTTATCTCTCGCCGGCCGATGGAGAGCCGCCGCAATGCCCGCGCCGTGGGCCGAGGGTTGCCGCCGCAGGGCCCGCGGGGCTCGACGAGGACTCTAAGTCACGCCGCAGTAAGGCGGACTCGCGCTTAAGCGTTGCCAGCGCTGCCGCCTCGACCAGCGCCGTGGTGAAGCGTGGATGTCTAGGGGCGGGGCCGGGCGGGATCCCCTAGGTGGCCGGCGGAACCTTTGAGCGGCCGGCCGGCTAGGACCTGGGAGCCGGATTGAGTGGAGGAAGCGGTGAAGCCTTGACCAGCGGTGGGATTCATCCGAAGGCCGAAGGAGTGGAGGAGGGAATTAGGGTTGAGATGGTGCGTTATATACTTCCCAGTATTGGGCCTTTACATGGGCTTTGCGGTAGAGCGACCAGGTGCCATGGTGCCTGCTTTCACGAGGCGGGTAGACGGGGATCGGGGTCGGGAACACAAGAACCATCATCCCCGTCCTCGCCGTCTCCGACGGGGACAATGTTCGTATCGATTGCATCCCCGTGGGGATAAATTTTTCCACCATCCCCATCCCCTAATGGAAGAATTCTCCACGGGAATCGGGTCCCTTTGACATCTTGGTGGCATGGCATGGCTGCGGAACTCACAGCGGACAAGGTTGACCTTTCCATGTGTGTGTGACCATGTCCAATAAGCTGGTTTGAGGCACGTACCCTTTTGCAAATCGCAACACCAACTACACTGTAGGCTGCAGCTTCCTCACCTCGGAGCCAGGTGAGCCTCTGTCTGGCTTGCTGACCCGGCCACTCCATTGCCGACTTGGCGTTTCCTGGCAGCTGCGCGACATCCCACCCTATACACCACTTCCCAACCCATACACTGCCGTTTACTTTTCGGGACAAACTAAAAAACAGAGGATTTGATCGAGCACCTCGCTTTCCCCACCGCGCGCTGGCGCAAGTTTACCCGCCTCGAGCGGCCATCATCAACCCACATCCCACCCCGTGCCGCGCAACCAACCCACATCCATTAGCAATCACCTCGCCGCGCGACCAGCGACCTCGTCTTCTCCTCCTCGTCGAGCCGCCATCATCCACCGCCGCGCGCTCTCCAGTCTCCTGCCAGCTAGCGAAGAGTGTAGCCGCAGCAACCGTGTGCGTGCCAAGGCAAAGATACGCAGCCGTCGTCCACTTGTACCCCCCCCTGTACGGAAACTAATACCATAGCTACAATTTTGACATGCTCCGGCATGGGGAACATGTCAAACGCGCAACCAACCCCACCGAATAGTCTTCACGCCACAGGCTCCAGGCTATATATAAAAACCTGCCGCGCGCACCCATTCCCATCGCATCCATCTCTCTCTCAGCTCTTCAAGCTTCGCCTGCAGCAAGCCCGACCAGCCGCACGCAGCTAATAGCAGCCCACACCTCAGTGACCGGCCCCTAGCTCTCTTTCCCATGGCCGCTTCCTCCTCCTCCTCATCTCCCGCCTCGGCGTTAGCGTTGTGCTGCGTGCTCTTGCTCGCTTTAGCTGGAGCCGCCCTCGGTCATCGTCCTACCCCCGGCGGCGTCACGGCGCTGAGCTCCACGTTCTACGACGCGTCGTGCCCCTAGCGCCTACAACGTCGTCCGGCGCGTCATCCAGAACGCCCGGGTCTCCGACCCTCGCATCCCGGCCAGCCTCATCCGCCTCCATTTCCACGACTGCTTCGTCAACGTACGTGGCCAGCTGCTCTTACTCTGATTTCTATCATCTGAGTTGTTCTGACGTACATACACGTACCCGTATTGCATCATCTGACACACACGCTCATTATTTGTTTCAGGGTTGCGACGGCTCGATCCTGCTGGACGACGACCTCCCGGCGATCCAGACCGAGAAGGGTGTGCCCGCCAACAACAACTCGGCGCGTGGCTTTCCGGTGGTCGACGACATCAAGAGTGCGCTGGAGGAAGCGTGCCCCGGCATCGTCTCCTGCGCTGACATCCTCGCCCTGGCAGCTGAGATCTCCGTCGAACTCGTAAGCACTCAGCTACAGAGCTCGCTCTTTCATAAACCCGCTCGGGCGCGCCACCTCTATCACTCTCACGCTTGATACGATGATGTGATGAACTGACGGAACGAACCATGCATGGATCGATGCGCAGGCTGGAGGACCACGGTGGAGGGTGCTTTGGCCGGCGAGACGCCACGACGACCAACGTCCAGAGCGCCAGGAACCTGCCCAACTTCTTCGACCCCCTCAGCGTCCTCCAGGAGAAGTTCAGAAACGTCAACCTCGACGACACTGACCTCGTCGCCCTCCAAGGTAATCAATCTACATCTACTTACCGACACAAAACACTTCAGGCTTACAAAGTAGATAGAAGACAGTGTGTGCGTGCCCTTCACAAATCTCAACATATATTTGTTATTTCCACTGCAGGAGCGCACACATTCGGCAAAGTACAGTGCCAGTTCACGCAGCAGAATTGCACGGGCGGTCAGTCTAGCGGAACATTGGAGAACCTGGACCAGGTCACACCCAAGGTGTTCGACAACAAGTATTACAACAACCTCATACAGGGGGCACGCTCAGCTCCCGTCCGATCAGGTCATGCTATCTGACCCTTCCGCGGCGGCAACCACTGCACCCATTGTTCATCGGTTCGCAGGCAACCAACGTGATTTTTTTCAAAAAAACTTCGCTGCATCCATGATTAAGATGGGAAACATTAGCCCGCTGATGGGAAAAGATGGGGAGATCAGGAACAACTGCCGGAGGGCTAACAGAAGATACTGAATCTGAATAACAATGACGACTCAATTCAATTGATTCCATTTTTCTCTTAACCAAATGTGAGGCTTGTGTACATGATTCTTCTGTTTCTATTCATCAGTTGTAACTATAAGGTGTTCATCTTACCTTTTTTTTTTTCCTTTTCTGGAAAGCAAATGTAAAAATGTTCTCACGCTTGTCATATGCCTGTTTGAAGAAAAATTGATTCTGTACAGTTCTCTTTCTATTTATTCAAAGTAGCTCATGCTCGAGCGTGGCATAATATTTGAGGTTACATAAATATTAAAAGTTTTTCTGAATAAATTTAGTATGTACAATCAATCAAAATTGATTATCTTTACTCTCTTATTCATTTCAAAAACAATGCCTATTTAAATACTGATAATGTCTATTTAGTTGTGATAATTTACTATTAATGACCAGATCTTTAAATTTTTATCGTAATTTTTAGAATTAATCACTTTCTAAAGCATCTCATGATGATTAATGTGGAAGTTCTTTTGAGGGCCTTAATGTTAAGATATGCGTTGGCATACTCGGTTCAAAACATAAGTTTAAGTTGTATGAGCCATTTGTTGCATTCCTCTTTTGTAACCTCATGAAACTATATTTTGATTTTAATTTTTGATCATAACAGACCGCTCATAATGCATTGATTCAATTCTATTGATTCCATTTTTCTTTTAAACCAAAATTAGAGGTTTTGTGTAAATGATTGTTCTATTTCTAATTCTCAATTTATGTAACTGTAAAGTGTTGTTCATCTTACTTTTTTTTTTTCAGGAAAGTAAATGTAAAATGTCGTCACACTTATTGTATGCATGTTTCAAGAAAACTTGCCTCATGTTCGAGCAAGATATAAAATCTTAAGTTGCGTAAATATTAAAAGTTTTGTCAATATATTTAGCATGTACAGTTAATCAAAATAAATTCTCTTAACTCCCTCTAATCATTTCTAACACAAAAGGACTATATAGATACCCAACAATCTCTATTTGGTTGTGATAAATTATGAATTAGTCGACACGGATAGATCTTCATGCTTATGAAGATACATTTTATAACTTATTGTTTTTTCTAAAAACGACTTCTGTTTCCATTTCGCAATCCTTGTAATCGTGAGGTGTATCATCTTACTTTTTTTTTTTTTGCATTCTGGAAATCAAAAGTAAAAACGTTCTAATGTTGGTCATATGACCATTTAATGGAAATTGATTTTATACATTTTTATTTATCAAACTAGCCATTGCTCCACCACAACATAAACTTTTCACATAAGTTGCCATAAATATTAGACTTTTTGCCAATAAATTTAGTATGCACATTTAATCAAAATTAATTATCTTTACTATCTCTATTCATTTTCTAACACGATGCCTCATACTCTGTGATCTCTATTTGGTTGTGATAACTTATCAATTACTAACGATCAAATATTTGTGAAGAAATTTTTACAATAATTGAGGTAAATTTTGATGGCTCACGCCGATCGAGAGCGATCGATCCAACAACAATGAAGGCAGGAGGAAACGGGATGGATTTAAATGAGAGGAAAATGATGTGTCTATGCTCGGTGGGCCATATGCACAAAATTTCCTCTCGTTCCTCCGCAAACGCTGATTAAAACTAGGCGTTAATTGCATTCTCGTAGTTTTTTTTTTTTTATAAAGGGTAAAACGGTAACTCCATAATGCAAAAATAATGTTTTGAGTAGTAAAGTTAGGGTGGATAATACAAGTATTATCATTAGATGAATATCTAGTGTTCTAAGGTTCGTCGTGCCACCAAATTTTGCCACCGGCGGTTCGTCGGAGATCGCGTCGTGCCGCACCCGGGACCGGGGCGCCGGGCCGCAATCCGCCCCCCCGACCGCCGCATCCACTCCCGCACCGCCACCGCCCACATTCTTTCGAGCCCAGCCCCTCTCCCTCCCCTCCGCCTCCCCGGCTTTTCTGGTTTGGAGTCCCCGCCCACATTCTTCCGCGCCATTCAGAAAAAATACGAGACTATACGCGGCGCTTTGGGTAGCGAGGAAGACGTATTGATTCTCAGTACTCGACTGCATGGCAGCTTGCATGCAATCAATGATCGTGACGTTTCTCTGTCTGGCCGCATGTATTGAGCCACGAAGCCGGGCGTGCATGGTTACTACTCTCCTTGGTATCTGAGATTTTGCTGATACTCCTAAGAAAACCGTCCTGAGGGAGTATAATTTTAAAATATTTGAACCATGTGCAACTATATATCCATCAAAACCATGAACATCTCTCACTTAGTCACATGTCTCTATGTGAGACATCTTCATGATTGTGAAGGATGTGTATCAATAGATACTCAAAATCATTTGAAATTTTTATGTCATGATCACACACCAAAAATGAGTTGTCCATGAAAATTTTTAGATTTTTCTAACTAGGTTAGGTATTTAAACATTTTTCCTTCTATTTACCATCAAATAATCACAATAATATGTAAAATTAGTCGAGAAAATTGTACAAATGTACAGATCACCATAGTTTGTCTCCATTACCATGCCATTATTTTTTCAAATGATTTGGATGAAGTGATACTACGCATCCATTATAACCATGAACCTCACTTAGTCACATCACTCTATGTGTTAATAATTGTCATTTTCCAAAGCATCTAGTAATGTTAATAAGATATGTGTTGCCATAATTAATTGAAACATAAGTTTAAGTTATATCAGTTCTTGTTGCATCCTCATATGTAACATCATGAATCTAATTCTGATGTTATTATTCTTTTAATCCACATGTAAGCTAAAACTAATGGTTATCGTACCTTTTATACAAAATGTATATTTTACTAACTTATTTTTTTTTTTTTTTGAGATGACACAGACAACGCTAGACGCTCAACACGCACGCACACTCACCCCTATGAACACACGCGTACGCAAAACCCTATCCCTATGAGCACCTTCAAGGACCGAGCCGGCAATCTTGAAGTTTCAAGTCACCACAGCGCCGGGTTGTCGACGGGGGACGCCGCCTACCACTTAATAAGGCGCGGAAATCTGAAATAAATCCGGGATAATGTGTCGCACCCAGATTTGAACCCCGGGTGGGAGCCCCTAACCAATGGTCTTTGCCATTGCGCTATGAACCCCTTTGACATTTTACTAACTTATTTGTATGTATTATAAAAGGTTGTAGGTCCTAGACTAAGCTCTTATTTTCCACAACAGAATAGTCATTTCAATCTATACCACAACATTCCGGATAATGAATATCATGAAACAATTATTTGTAAAATGATATTATTTTATATAAAAAATAGACTGCTAACTTTTCTACAACATGTATTAAAATCATAAGGTATTTATCAAAATGTAAATTTATATTAAATGATATTTTTAGAAAAATATTACGACGCAACATTCATATAATTTAAAATATTTATGGAGTCCCTATACTAGGACATACAAATAGACATCTCATCCCAACAAACAGCAAAACATCCTAGAGCCTCAGCAGGCAACATCCCTTGGTGTTCCACACACCATGCCTCACCAAGCAATATCCTTGGATGCATGGCCATCCTGCTGGGACACCATACATCCACATATCAATACAATCCACCAAAGAACTAGGGTATTACATTACGATCGAGGGTCTGAACTTATACAAACCTCCGGACCATAGCCCTACCATCATCATTGGGGATACACAACCCAATGCTCATTGCTGTTGACAAAACACTAACATAATGCCTAGCGATGTTTTGGTCATTAACAAAACCCCTTACCCTGTGTTATGGTCATGTAACAATGTGTTTATGGGGAAAAAAAAAAAACAAGGGAAAAAAATTCACTGTGATTGCGGATGATAGGTTTCTTGGGGAAACCAAGGGCTCGGAGACTCTGTTTCTTTGCTTGGGCTTAGCGTAATCCACTACCACAAAAACATTTTCTAGAGGCGATTGATGATATGGACTGTTGGTGACACCATTAGCCTATAGAGCTCATTTTTGGAGGTAGTTGGTAAGATGGCTTGACTTTGAAAATATGGTGGAAGTAAATTCATGAATTTTAAAATAAAGTCAGATACAGACAAACATTATACCAAAATTTTAAAGCTCATATAAAGGCAACAAATAATAATTTTTATATTCAATGTTTATGCTAGATGTTTGTTGAGTTCTTAGATTCTTTGATTTTTTTTTAAAAAAATAGATGGATACATGCTCTATGCAAAGTTATAGAGCTATGTGAGATCTAAGAAATTTAGACCAATATTTATTTGAACAATTGTTTAGGTAAAAAATGAATAAAAATATTTGTAGAGATTATTAAGACAAAAATAGTACTGCCTCTGTTTAAAACTAGATGATGTTTTGTCTTTTTAGATACATATCTTTTGTTATGCACTTATATACACTAGCTATGTGTAGATATAAAATACAAGCACTAATGCATCTAGAAAAAAAGCTAATGTCGTATAATTTAAAGCAGAGGGAATACCATGTAAATGGCCAGAGGTGATTAAGTGGTGTGGCAAGAGGGGTCACGAAAGTAAAGAGGCTACATTTTTCTGTTTTCTATTTTTAGAAGTTTTAAAAACATTTCCAAGGATGGTTTAACACCCTCCACCCTAGATTCTATTTTCGCTCCTAAAATTGTATTGTTTCAACAGACGTTTGGTACGGATGATTGTGAATAATATCACCACCTCTAAAACACGTTTTGACCATATCTTTTTAAATAACCATTACTTCATTAGTGGTGTTTATGAATCCATACACCCCCTCCCCCTCTTATTGAGTTGTTCCACACCTATATACAGCTGGAAAGCGGAAAATGCCCCGTTTCATCGAAGTTGCTGTGCTGAACATCACCGCACCTTCATTTTTTCTTCACTGTCTTTTTTTGGTATAATAAAATGGTGTAGTTTTGGTCACCAGCACAGCGCGACCGCTTCATGGCCGCCCCGCAATCACCCCTCCGGCCCTCCTCACTGGTCAACAGGGAAACAACAGCTACTCAACTTTTAAATGAATTACTCAAATTGACATACGTGTATATCAGAACAACAAGAATGCAACAAGAATTCAACCGCGTACAGTGGTGCCATGACCGCCTCGCGGTACTAAACAAGTACTCAAATTGGCATGCTTCGCCACTTGGAAAATGTCAAACGCACACGCACTCCTACGGGGCTACGACAATCCTCTCCGAACGACTCCAGGCCTCCAGCGAAACAGTCTGAGCGCGTGCCCATCGCCAGCCCGAGACTATAAAAGCTGCCGCATCCACCCATCCCTCTCGCATCCTCTCCGGCTCTCTTCTCTGCAACTGCAAGCTCCGTCTGCAGCAATCCCCGGCAATCAACCAGCTAGCTTCGATCTCCCTGCTCGTGTAGCAGCTCTGACCTACATGGCGGCCGCTTCCTCTCGCGTCTCGTCTCTCGGGTTGCTGATAGCCGCGCAGTGCGCGCTCTTGCTCGCTTTGGCTGGAGCTGCTCACGGTTACGCTCCTAGCGGCGGCGTGGCGCTGAGCTCCGCGTTCTACGACGAGTCGTGCCCCAGCGCCAACGACATCGTCCGGCGTGTCATCCAGAACGCTCGCGTCTCCGACCCGCGCATCCCGGCCAGCCTCATCCGCCTCCACTTCCACGACTGCTTCGTCAATGTGAGTGCCAATACTTGCTTCTGCCCGTGGCTCATCTGTGAGTGCCCGTGGATCAATGTGAGTGCGAGTGCGTTCGTTGCATCATCTGACATGATGAATAAACGTTCAACTGTTTCAGGGTTGCGACGGCTCGGTCCTGCTGGACGACGATCTCCCGGCGATCCAGTCCGAGAAACACGTGCCTGCCAACGACAGATCCGCGCGTGGCTTCGAGGTGGTCGATGAAATCAAGTGCAAGTTGGAGGAAGCGTGCCCTGGCATCGTCTCCTGCGCCGACATCCTCGCCCTGGCAGCCGAGATCTCCGTCGAACTCGTAAGAACCACATAACATTACCATCAGCTTGGCTTCTTCTATATAGTGCGATCTCCACATTATTTTTTCGATGTCAATAGACAACTAACGGAATCATGAACTGCGTGCTTGCAGGCTGGAGGGCCACGATGGAGGGTGCTGCTCGGTCGGCGAGACGGCACTACCACTAACATCGAGAGCGCCAAGAACCTACCTAGCCCTTTCGACGACCTCGAGACGCTCCAGGAAAAGTTCAGAAACTTTAACCTGGACGCCACTGACCTCGTCGCCCTCCAAGGTAATCAATCTACCTACTGACTTAGCAACAACACGAACAGTTCAAACTTTGAAACTTGAAGACAGTGTGTGTGCAGTGCCTTGTCCCAAATCTCAACATATTTGTAATTTATATTCCATTCAGGAGCGCACACATTTGGCAAAGTACAGTGCCAGTTCACGCAGCAGAATTGCACGGCCGGCCAGTCTGCTGGCGCACTGGAGAACCTCGACCAGATCACTCCCAAAGTGTTCGACAACAAGTACTACAACAGTCTCTTACAGGGCCGCGCTCAGCTCTCGTCTGACCAGGTTATGATATCTGGCCATTCTGCAGCAACGACCACTGCTCCCATTGTTCATAGGTTTGCAGGCAACCAACAGGATTTTTTCAGAAACTTCGCGGCATCCATGATTAAGATGGGAAACATTAGCCCGCTAACAGGAAAGGATGGGGAGATCAGGAACAGCTGCCGGAGGGTTAACAAACGCTACTGAGTCTGAACACATCGGTTCAATTTGATTGATTCCTTATTTTTCTTCACCAAATGCGAGGCCTGTGTAAATGATTCTTTTGTTTCCATTTCTCAATCTTCTGTAACCGTAAGGTGTTTATCTTACTTTTCCCCCATTTTGTAAAGCAAATGTAAAACATTTCACTGTGGTCATATGTCCATTTTCCCGAACACTGAGTTCATACTATTATTTTTATTACATAAATATTATTTTTTGTGATTTAATCTATTATGTATGATTAATCAAAATTTATTACCTTTACTAGACTCTGCCTATTTATTTCCTAACACAATGCTTACGTGGATACTTATAGTCTCTATTTGGTTGTGACAAGTTATTAATTACTCCATTAAGCGACCAAACTTTTAAAATTATAATGACAATTTTTAGAAATTGTCATTTTTCTAAAGCATCTTTTGAAGATTATTGTGGAAGTAATGCTAAGAGCCTAAGATACATGTTGCCATACTTAGTTCAAACTTAAATTTATGTTATCTGAGCCTTTGTCGTTGTTGCATCCCTTTTCCTTAACACCATGAAACTATATTTTGGTTTTAAATTCTATCTTCTTTGTTTTTATTATACTTTTTTGTCCACTTGAAACTCTATTGATTATCGCCCCATTATTCAAAATTTAGTTTCTATTTTACTAATTCATTTGTGTTTTATTAAAAATGTTCCAAGTCATAGACTAAGTTTTCTTAGTTACTACAACAAAATAAATAGTCATTTCAGTCTACACCATGACACTTAAGATGTGGAATATTATAAAGCAATTATGTGTACGTGGTATTCAAAGAAACTAAGAGTGCTAAAATTTAAAATGGCGTGCATTAATATCATAATATTTTAGTTGAAATGTAAATTTTTTACAAAGTGTCACGCGTTGCGAGTGGGCCCGTCGCCGGATCGGGCTAGGACAGATTAACCGCGACGGCCGCCCATGGTGGTGGTGGCCGGGGTGGGTTGCGCGGTGGTAGCGCCACCATACCGCGCCGCCACATCCTCATCGTTTTCATCTCCGCCGTCATCAAGATAGGATTATTTTAGAACCTTTTTGGTGTGCATGAGATATTCTAACTCTATAAGGAAAACTATTATTAGGAAATAAATAGGATTGCTTGTAAAAGGTATTCCAACCATATAAGAAAAACCTTTAGAGAGATTGCTTGGATTACAAGTTCCACTAGGAGGGCTATATAAGTAAGGGAGTGCATGTAATCTCTTGGGGAGACAAACAATAAAGAAATAATCCTAGGCTTCTTCCCGCCCGCCCGCGCCGCCGCCCGCCCCACCCGCCCTGCCGCCACCATGTCACCATCTCCTCCCTCCCTTCCTCCTTCCCAATCAAGCCCTAGCACCACCGCCGCCGCCTCCTCCTTCTTCCTCGGCCGCAGGAAGTTCGCCGCCATTTGTGTCTTTGTTGGTATTTGTTAAGCCTACAGAAATATTTATAATAATCCGCAAGTTTAACGGATACTAGTGAGCATTTCAGGGAGAGGGTTTTAAATATCGAATCCACGGGGAGGATGGTATGAGGATAACAAAGGCATATAAATAATCTGCGGCAAAGAATCAAGGAACAGAAAGGGTCAAGAGGTAAGAAGATTCCTATGATTGTCTAGTTCTCATTCTTGTAAGTTATGTTGATATTGTCTTAAAGGGGCGTACTCAAAGGAAAGTAAGGCCGAAACTTACTATTCCCAAAGCAACATGGTCTCGCGTGTCCTATCCAACGGGATGTGGAGTCCAAAGGAATCAATAGTACTTTGTCACTACCACGATCTACCATGCTCAGGAAGGTAGGGTGCATTCATAAGTAACTTTGATCTAGGCATCACGCCTACACCTAAGCATACCCCTCTAATCTATAGATTCCCATAGATTAAAGTACTCAAAGAGTTATGAACAATAAGAACAATAATAACACTTAAGATAAGATGTTTACTTACTCAAACAAGAAGTTGATCCACCATAGAAGTCTCGGGATCAAGTGCCATAAAGCCTTTGATCCCGGAGGTACAAGCATAGAGGAGTCACCGACATGTCGAGTCCCCTTCCCCTTCTTCTCCTCCACTCACTCTTTAACTCTCAAGAGAATAGATCTAGAACTCTAATTAAGTTTCTTTGATCTATCTCTCATCTTGATATTCACTCTTGATTAGATCTAATTAGATCTAATCTTCTTCTAATTACATGTCTAATTCTACTTCACTAATCTCTTAGAGAGAGTTGATCCTTACAAGGGACCCTCTACAACTAAGAGATAATGAGATAGAATGAGTTAGTAATGAATTAGGTTTAGCCCCGGGGTCGAGGGGGTCTTCTTATATAGGCCTTGGCGATGAACGATAGCCCTTGGATCAAACCGACCTTGGCAACGGTGTAGTAGATACAACCTCAAAGTCGGTTA
This sequence comes from Hyparrhenia diplandra, assembly GCA_015847255.1. NCBI lineage: Eukaryota > Viridiplantae > Streptophyta > Magnoliopsida > Poales > Poaceae > Hyparrhenia > Hyparrhenia diplandra. Next base: position 123,842 of record JADLZK010007404.1, read on the forward strand.
CAAAACCGACATAAAAAGATGAACCTTGATTGGACATAATTACGGCGGCGGCATAAAAATTGCTGGCGGCCGCGGGTACGGCATAGTCTCCTCTCTCGGTTCTCGTTTTTGGTGCCCTCTGGTATCTTCTAGAATGTTTTAGTCCACCTTTTGGGTTGAGTTACTTCACGGTCAAGTCTTGTCATCATATGTGATGTATATTAGGAACTTTCTCCATTCTTCTCTCTCAGATTTATCTGTTAAGTCCCCGAAAATATATAAATCACCAAAGCTCATGGAATTATGTTAGTTAAACCCTAGACTTATGTTGATATTTATTTTAAGCCCTTATTTCATGTTAGTTGACTAGTAATATTATGCTATAACAGGTGTCAACAAGCTCCCCAAGCTTACCCTTTGCTAGTCCCTAGCAAAGCCAAACTTAGCAATGGATGGGGAGTTGCTACAACGCTTTCACGCCTCTACGGTACACATGCTTTCAAACAAAATTTTTCCTCCAGATAAGAATAAATTGTTCATTCTTCAACTTACCCATATTACCTTTAACTATGGAGCTTATAGCCTTTTCTTTGATCTTGGGAAATTGAAAGATAGAACAATCAAGTCGAGCACCATATCTCAAACTCTTTGTTCAACTGTCATACGAGTTTTGCAAGTTTTCAAATAAAACTCAAAGTTCCTAGTATGACTCTCTCAAGTCTCTCATTTATGGTATTTGTGGATCCTCTCTAAGGCAATAAAGTTGTTTTGCCTCTCTCATAATATGTGGTATTTTTGGCTAAGGCAAGAAGACACTATGCCTTCTTCTCTCTCACCCTATATCTAAGGCTTATATCTGGAGATCATAGGTAGGAGAAAACTAATTCTACTTACTAAACATATATTGTAGGTTCAAGCAATGGATCCAAAGTCACGAGTCACACTGATCAAGTGGTGCATGTGTATTGTGGATAGAATATAGATGGTAGGGATATGGTAAGGTGGAATGAATGAGAGGAAATCTTACTTATGCTCCTTGAAGATTCTTCTCTCTTTTGGAACTTGAAAACTTTGAGAGAACTTGGGTTGCACTTCTTTCTTTCTTTATTTTTCTTTTATGGAGAGGCGAGCATCTAAGTACCCATTGTTTTTTTTAGGACACTTGTCCATTTTCTAACTCTCCTTTATTCTTTCTTTTTTTCTTAGGGAGGTAGGTAGGCTACCAGTAGGACACTTTGTCCATTTTTCATCTCCCCATTTTTTTTAAATACAACCCAAATCTCTTTTTACAATAACTTTTAAGAGATAAATAAATGTAATGGAGCTTCTGTAAGATATTGGCTAGCAATGAATGAGTGGATGGGTATAGGAAATATTTTTGGTTGCTCTCTCCTAGGATAGAAGTAGAACATTTTTGGTGGCTAGAGTGAAATGGATAGTGGTATGTATATGATGGGTGTAGTGGTGGATGCGTACTTCCAGAATGGAAATAGCATATGAATGAGTGGAATTGAGTGGAGTGGAATGGAATGAGGTGGAGTGAAGTGGAGTGTACATGATCAGCATGACAAGTTTCTAAGGGTCGACAAAGATTGAACAAACTCAATGCAAAGCAAGCAGCCTATATATATGTCAAAGGATTTTCCTAATCTAGGGAGCATGTATATATGGTCGTGGTAGGAGGTTCAACACTTTGTCACACAGAACTTATCATGTGCACTTTTTAAGTTTCAAAATAAATCTCCGTAAATCTAGCATCACTAGGAATAAGATCAATAGCAGCTCAAACTCTCATATATCATATCCGTCAATTATCTAGACTTTAGAGCAAGCAATTTGCAACCCATAGATTTCAGGTTCAGAGCAAATCTCAAATCAAAGCAATTTTGTATTAAGGCTCAAGAGAAATTAAGCTTGAAAGCTAGGTACTTGAAAAGGAATTACACGGGCGAGCAACTATTCATCATTTCCATGCATGAGACTTAGCTTCAGAGATTATTTTATGTAGGTGGAAAAGAAAACTTCTTGTACACTCCTATTTATTTGTTTATTCACACTCTAAAGTTCACACTTCTACTAAAGACTCTTTAAGTGACTAGACTCTATAAAACTAAACAAACCGAAATATTAGCTAATAATATAAATAAATAGTAGTAAAGATACTTATCGTGATAATGGGGTGCTCTCCCCAAAAATTTGGATTGAAGTGTCGGGTTTGTTGATGTGGAAGTTGAGGTAGACAAAGGACGAGAGTATCACCCTATCATGTTTCTCTTCCTTGAAATCTGTTGAACTCACATAGACAACAAAGCTAGTAGAACTTGATTAAGCGTTAGTGGTTTGCCACATAGGCTTCATATGTCTAGAAACATTTAAAATTGATCATGATTACTCTGATAGAACTTCAAAGCAAGATTTTTCTTCTAAATATTTTTGAGTTTTATTTATATGCATGCAAAGAACTATGATGCAAATGTAGCGGATGAATGCATAATTATTTTTATGCCACCATGGTGACTATCCTTATGGGTTATCATGCCACAAGATTATTCACATGGGGCTTGAGAATTTTTCAATGCAATGATAATGCATAAATGTAAATATGCTAAAGGAAAAATGATTATGCAATGCAAGGAAATAAATATGCTATGCATGATAACTACCGATCTTACCTTCCGCGAGGGTTCAATATTTTAAGTCCTTTGAACAAGACTTCTTACCTTACTCACTCCTCAAGTGTATCATCTCGATCTTGGTAAGCTAGCGTCTCCTAAGATAATGATTTCGAGGATGGCATCACCTATGTTGCTTGCTTGTCTCATGATTTGAAGTGAAGCTTTGACGGTGGAAGCGAGCAACATCTTGTTTAGTGTGTGTGCTTTATGGGTCGGGACATTTCTTTGTAGAATTTTGGAGGAATGACATACTCCTCCACGTTGTGCTTAAAGTATGTCACGCTTGCAAAGACAAGGTAGAGATCAAATGCATGGGCTGTTGGTGGGAAAACACCAACAGAACCAAAAACTTTATCCGTTCATCTCTAACCTTAGGCACATTAAACAAGGCAGAGTTAACGTTTAACTGTTCATTTATTTATGATGAGGGTGATAAGATCACAAGATAGAGCATTAATGGTTTTAATGGTTATAACTATCTTTGTAAAAAACAGGATGAACACGGCATTTTAATTTTCATGGTTAGGAATTATGAGATCGGAAGAATAGTGTTTAGGAACAAGAACTAAACATGAGAAGCTAAGCATGATGGATAAGGTTAGGTTTCGACTCCAACATGTTTGATTTCTTTATGAACATGCCATAATTAGGAGAAGCTTACCTCAAGATGTTACCTTTTATTAGAGTGTGACGGCACCGTAACACCTTGTGGTTATTATTACCTTTTTCTCGAAGCTTTTTCTTATTTGGCCTCTTGTGTATCTTGTTCCTAACTGTTGAGCTAGACGGGCTCTCAACACGAGGTGATACCTCCGCTCAGGCGGTGCCCTGAGGGAGAAGGTCTGGGGTGGTGTGAAATAGGGACTAGGAAGAATAACAATAACTGTCCATAAGTGGAATTCACCAACCTCCTTAATCGGGGAGGACTCCTCCCTATTTATAGTTTTACAGATGCCAAGGAGTTTAAGATTACAAGTTTGCCCTTTAATATTCCTGGCATATTCCCTCATATACACGCCATGCGGGCTATTTATGTACTCTCACGTTCTGCGCCGCCTTCTCCCGGGAGCGGCCCGGATTCGTCGGCATGTGGCCCCACTTGGGGACCTCCGCTAGCCTATGGGCCCCGGTCCGCCCGGAGATCTCACGCGGATCCGGCCCTTGGCCACCTTCTCTTGCTTGCCTCGGACGAGGGGCGGAGGAGGCGGCCTCCGCCACTTGTCGCGGTGGTAGGCGTAACCGTCGATCTGGCGAGCCCCGCCTCCGGGGGGTCAGGACCTCCGCCTCTCCGGGAAGCGGAGGTCCGTAGGCTGCTTGCTTCTTCCTGAAAAGATCACAACTCAAAACTTGTTAGTTAGTGCGGACCTCGCGCGTGTTTCCTCTGCGGCGATCACCTCCGCTTTGGGGCGCGGGGGATCCGTATCCCAACAGTCCCCCCCCCTTGAGGGAGCGGTCACTAGCGGAGGCGTGCCTTCGTTCTCAAACGAACCGCGGTGCAAGCGGAGGTGTTGAGGGTTCCTTCCCCCTGGGGCGTTTCCGCGAGGGACCTTCATTTGTGGGGAATTTGAAGCGTCGGGGTCGCGGGACAGAAAAAACGCGCCCCTCGAGGCCGATGTGACCGTTTTCTGCCCGTTGGTCGGTGGCGTCTGAGGTTCTTGGGATGCGAAGGGTCGGCCGGACGCCTATAAAAGGGGGCCATCCCCCCTGTGCGGAGGGTACCCAGGCCATCGCTTTCATTCCCCACTTCTCTTGCTTTCTCGCGCGCCCCTTGTTTTTGCGTAGCTTCGCTAGCTCTACTGTTTTTCATAGTTGTATGTGAAAGTGCATCTAGCCCTTTTGTGGGTTTTGATGAATTGAATGACAACATAATTAAAGGTCTAATAAGTTTGCCAAGTGTTGAACAGAAACTAAGTCTATTGCATATACTTGTGAATTATGTATTAACAAGTATATCCAAGGTTCAACAAGGCAAACTTGATGGTATTTCACATAGTGTTGAAGCAAAGGCAAAATTGTGTTTTGTTGTATTGGAAGATTATGGAAACAATCTAGTTCAAGCAAAAAGACAACAATGCAAATGGAATCAATGAAATGGCTTATATGTTGTGGGATATCATAGCATCATGTGAGAGCATGCATGTTTGGCAAGCGACAAATGAGACATGAGTTGATGATCTTGGATCGGTCTCTATAATGGCTTGCTTTCCATGAATAGAAGATTGAAGTAAGTGTTTGGAGTGTCAAGCCAAAATGGATATGATATAAGGAACCGTGAATTGGCTTGACCATATTGATGTTGATCCATGTATGTCTCTATGTGAGTCAAACCGAAGCTTGATTGATATACATTCATATCTAGAAGATAATCAAGCAAGGATCATAATATTGAAGAAATAGTTATTCAATGGTTGCTTGATATGATGTGACTTGAGTGTATCTTGATAAGGTGAAGATAGCAAGGAAAGGGCTTGAGGTACTAAGCGAAGGTGAAGGGCAAGCGTTGGCTTGGGACCGAGGTACCATGGCTAAGGTGAAGAAAGAGTACTTGCATTTAGTCGAGGAACTAATCAAGCTATGAGGAGTCATATTGTGTTGAGGATCAAATCATTAGTGTGAGTGACTTGAAGCCATGGAGGTGAACTCATATTTGTGGAAATGGTTCAAGTCACATGCACAAGATATATTTGCTCTAAGAGATGAGACAAAGATGATAGAGGATGATGTGGGGTTGATGGAACCTTCAAGTGCAACGGATGGCAACCTAGACTCATGGAGGTTTAATTTCATTTATGTTTTGAATCTTGAGTTTAGGACATGCCGTACTATTAAGAGGGATCCTAGGACCTTTGGCTACATATGAACTAAATGCTCAAACCTCCAGCTCGGCCAAAAACATCACCTCACGGCCAAAAGCAGACGGTAGAGACACTTTTTACACTTTCTTTGTTACGGCGGCGGCGCGGTGGTGCGTAAAGTGGCGGTCTTGCAAGGTTATGCGGCGGTGCGCATGTTAAATGCTTGGCGATAAGACTTAATCCGACCGTTGGGCCCGGTCGGGTATAAATACCATTCCTACCCCTCCCACAACGGTCATCGGCTCACTTCATCTCCTACCTCGCGGCAAAGCTTTAAAATGAACCTCTTGCTCTCTCTCACTCCTCCATTGTTGCTCCTCCTTCCCCCAAGCCAAGATTTCAATTCCACCATCAAATCTTGAGGAAAAGGCAACAAAGCGCTTGTGGAGGCCGGATCTACTACTTCCCCAACTTGAAAGAGCATTTGGTTCACGTTTGGCGGAACCCTAGGGTTCTTTCCTCTTGGAGCTTGCTCCTAGGCGGCTAGGCGTCGCCCTTGAGCTTGCCTCTCTTTGTGGCAGCCTTGGGAGGTTTGTAACCTCACTCAAAATCAAGAAAATCACCCCTCATCTCAAGGGTTCACTCCCTTGACTTGAGAACGAGGAAGGGACGGCTTATTGTGGCGAATCCCAATCCTTTTGTGGATACCTCAACAACGTGGGCGTAACCCGGACCTTTGTGGCGGCGGTGAACCACGGGAAAAATCCTTGTCTCACGCGTGCTATTTACATTCTTGCATATTATTCTTGTGAGCTAGGGTTTCATCCCGATCTACTTTGTTGAGGAGTTCACGGCACATTCTATTGGATATATGTGATATATTTGTGTGCGAGGAACTTGGGATATTCACTTTCGATCTAAGTTTCGTTGCTTAGATTTCAAAGCTGCGGTTTGTGTTTTATGCCAGCGAGGCGGTGGCGCATGTGGCGGCGGCAGTGCGGCCTTGAGAGGCGGTGCCACACGGCGGCGGTGTATGAGACGAGCAGGGAGGTACACGCGGAGGCGAGGCGGTGATTGCAGCGTTGTTCAAAAGCGCCGAGTTTGTTTTACGGGTGATTTTAAGGTACAGGCCTATTCACCCCCCTCTAGGCCTCCTAGGCGACATCAAGGTCCTTACAAGTGGTATCAAAGCTAGGCTCTCAATTTGGGCTTAACCGCCTTGAGAGAAAGATGTCGACTAGTGAGGAGGTATCTCTAGAACTTTTACTTTTGATGGCTCAAACTATGCATCTTGGTGCGCTAGTGTGCTTGATATTTTTAGGGCCATGGGTCCTCATATAAGCGGTGTAGATGTGAGCATTTCACCTCCTAGTGATGATTTGGAGCATCTATCTAGAGAGGAAGTGAAATGCTTCAATACAATGCTCAAGCTTCTAATGTTTTATTTAGTGCTTTGAGTGAAGATGTATTTGATCTTTGTCATATTTGGAGATGGTGAACCTCTTGATGATGCTCATATCATTTGGACCACGCTCAAAGAAAGATATGACATGTCCAAATATGATGAGAAGGAGCTCTCATTGGAGGAACCACTTGAGGAGTGCTCAACTTCACCAACAAATGATGAGCCTCAAGTGATTCTCCCAAAAGGCATAATTGATCATGCCACAACCACTTCCTCACCAACACATGACTTAATGGATGGTAATGAAATGGTTGGTGAGAACAATGTTTTTACATGTGGTACTTCTACTTCCTCTAGTTCTTGTGAAACTAACATTTTGAAGGAAGAAGAAGCTTTGTGATCGGTGGAGGCCAAATGATGAATCCACCTCACCTAGAGGCACAACTCTCTATGACACATCTCATGTGTGCCTCATGGCAAAAAGGAGAGAAGGTAAAATCAAAAGCCAAACCTCCTCCACCTCCTAGTGATATCTCTAGTAGTGATCTAAGTGAAAGCTCTAGTGATAGTGAATCTAGTGATGATGAAGAGTATGCTAGACTCACCCCGGAATCTAGATCCTAAAACTAGAGTCTTTCTTGCTCAACTAATGGCGGATTTAGAGAGTACCCAAGCTGAGTTGAGTTAGCAACTAGAGATGAACAACTTGACAAGCTTGAAAAAGGTTGTATGTTGCTAACAAGGAAGCTCTTGCATTAAAAGGAAGTGAGGTGGACTCCTTGCACAAGGCTTTGGCGAAGAGCAAAGAGAACATGTTCTCTAACGAAGGCTAATATTGCACTCAATGACAAGTATTGTGTCTTAGTTGAAAAGCACAAGGAGATTGAGTTGCAATATAGTCATCTTAGGGAGAGCACCTCACAGACCCTCTAAGGCAAAGGACACCTCTACTCCCTCCACTAGCCAAGGTTGTGGAAAATGCTTTAATCTTGATTTGAATGTTTATGCCACTAACCTTGTTGATATGGAAGCTATGAGAAAGGAGATTGCTAGGCTCAATGAAATGATCAATGATGAGCTCGGGCACACAAAAAGAGGCCAATACAAATGCAAGCCAACCTTCCAGTGAGCATGTACTTGTAGAAACTTGTGATGATTCCATCACTAAAGAAAATGAAGAGCTCAAGGAAGAGGTTGAAAGGCTAAAAAGGGACTTGATTCGGTTGGAAGGAAATGCAATGCTCAACCTTCTCAAGACAACAAGTGCGAGAAATGGTGAATGGCTCGTGTGTGTGCGGTTTGAGAGGAAGGAGCAGATTGGTATAGTTCGGCTGCCTGCGGCCGGCGTCTTTGCGCCCCAAAGGCGGCAGTGCGCGCCCCAAAAAATGGGAAGGCTATCAATCGTCTCACGATCGAGACTAAGCTCATAACAAAGATGCCAAGGCATGATAGCAAAGATCCCAAGACCAGCAAGGTGCAACATCAATCAAAAAGACTCTCATCACGTGCTTCAAGTGCAAGAAAGAGGGTCACTATGTCAAAGATTGCATCTTGAGGAAAGTAAGGAGGGGCATGAGCAAGATCCAAAAAGAAGAAGAAGATGGCTCGTGCTAAGTACTCCAACATGGGACACAATGCCTCTACGTGTTCCAACAAGGTTGATGACCAAGCCACACTTTCAAAAGGCAAGAAGTGTTATGGATGCAATGAGAAAGGACATGAAATTAATTCATGTCCAAACAAGAAAAGTGAAGGCTTGTTATCATCAAGAAAGAGGCTCATCAACACGGTAGCAAGCAAAATGCAAAAAGAGAAGGCTAACAAGAACAAGAGCCGCCTATGCTACACTTGTAGAGGAAAGGGACATTTAAGTAAGGATTGTCCCATGGGTAACACTCCTAAGCTCAACTTGTCAATTAATTCAAATATGCTTAGGATGCCCAAAAATGCCACTTGTGCTAGAGATGATTGGTTCCACGTGCTAGCACAAAAGGCCATTTGGGTGCCTAAGTCTCTTGTGACTAACCTTGATGGACCCAACTTAGTTTGGGTACCACCAAGTTGTGCTTGATGAGTGTTGTAGGTACTTGGAGGTGATATGAAGCTTCGGGGGTGCTTGAGCAAGTCGATTGAAAATATTCACTCAAGCTATCAACCAACTTACATTATATACTTTTATATGGTTGACCTGAAAATGAATCAATGGAAATATTTCATACTTCATACTCACCTCGGTAACTAGTACCTAATCCTTCTTAGCTAGCCATTTGACTTGTGTAGTCTCTAGTAGTTCACAAATATATGTGTGTGTTTGTGAATTATTAGGAGTTGCTAGAGTGCTTCATGTTTAAATGAATTATTTGCCATATGATGCTTTTAATGGCTCTCTAGTAGAGCAAGATCTTATTCATGTTGTAGGTATTGAAGAACCACCTTGTGTTGCTGATCGGTCTTACATGCGATCTGTATTGATCTGGTCATAATTCCATCTTGGAAAGTGCAAATGACAATCCGTTTGTTGGGTTTGAAAGTTAACTTGATGAACTTTCATACCATGTGAAGCATGTACCAAGGAATATTGTAGATTGATACAGTTTTGCATTTGAAGTTGAGCATATGACAGACTGCAGACATTCTGACCAGTCTGTACTAAAACTGGTGTGCAGCCAAAATGAAGTTTGCAAACAGATCAGCAATGGTGGTATTGGAAACTAGACTTCATAAGCTTTCCAACAAGTGCTCATTGACCTTCATAGCCTTTGGGAATCAAAAGTTATGAATGGTTCTTCCACTACTCTGATTTTCACTGAAGTGATCTGTTTTTCAGTGAAGTGGTCCATTTTGATGAACTGATCAAATCTTAATAATGGTGGTGAGTTGACACTTAAGGAAGCTTAAATGGTTGAAATGTTATCACCAAAATAAGTAGAGGATCCTCAAGTTGCTGCTGCACCAAATTCGCCGACAACTTTCGATGTAGTGTAGGCTGCGGACCTCTGTTGCAACAACTGCGAGAGAGCGGCGATGCCGCACTGAGAGCGGCGGTGCGGCGCTGTGCGCATAGCAAAGAAGCGATTCGACTCTACTTCATGAACAAAAGCCTGCAACTTTCATATGAGCAAAGTAAAGATGAAGAGATCATCTTATTCATTACATTCAAGAAGGGTGGCAACATCTAAATCTCAAGTGCAAGTTATGTTCAAATTTTACTACTTTGTGTCTTGTGTAGCCACTTAGGAAAATAAAGCACTTGAGGATATTCTTTTGGTGGTTGTTCATGAAAGAAAAGTGTGATTGGAATTGAATAGATCATCTTCATGAAGCAAACATAGATGACTTGAGTTTCCTCCGTGGACTTCAAATCAAGAATTTCAAGTTGAAGAAAGTTTCTCTTCATTCATGCATACTATGAGTTGGTTTGAAGGATTTAGACTCTTGGTTTTCATATTGGAGAATACAAGAAAATTTGAAGAAGACCAAGAATAAAGAATCAAGCTCAAGTGAAGTAAATCCACTGATTACTCACAATTCAAGAACCTTCTACTTGATGGAATCTTGTCATACGGTAGATTGCCAAATTCTTATTCTTACATTATGGGCATCTACATGGTAGAATGGTTGTGAGTATCTCTTGGCATGCATAGTTTAATTTGATTATTCTATTGTTGCCATGACCTAGACATAGAGTGAAAATTCCAAGTTCTTAAATGAATAAAGTGCTATGTGAGAAATTCAAATACTTAGAGCACTTATCAAAAGGGAATTTACTCTATGGCTAGAGTTGTGAGACTAATCTTTTCTCTAAGTGAATTTTATAGTCTCATTAATTGAGAATGTGTTCCTCAAATGGAGTGTGCTATATATGAAGGCAATCAATCCAAAATCATGTGATGTATTCTCTCTCTAAGTTGATTTTGGAAGTTGATTTATCTATGTTAGCCACTCACCATAATATGGCTTAAATCTACCCTTTGGACTTAATTGACCAATCATGCATATTCACTTTTCATTCCACTCAAAAGAATGTGCATGAGACATCAAGGGAGATTTAGTCCATGTTATGAGGTTTCTCTAGTTAGTGACCCATTTGCCTTCCACACATACAAAGGGTTGCTAAATGAGAAACTAGTGCTTGTGTTACTAATGACCTCTTGTGTTTGAGATTATTCACAGAAAATTCATAAGAGGTTGTGCTTATCAAATTGGATACATCACAAGCATGATGGTTACTCTTCACCTAAAGAAAGATGAATTTTGCCAGAGGCCAGAGAGATCAAAATCTGAGATTAGGCAAAATCAAGTTTGAGGTTGAGATTGGATGAGCTAAATTGGAGAAATTCACAAGATTGCAACTTTTGATAAGAGGACTGAATGGATATAACATCTTGTGAGTATTCTCAACCAAATTCACCTCAAGATTGGACAAGAAGAAGAGCAATGAAGTGAATCATCAAATCTGTCCGAAATTCAGAATTTTTGAGTTGGCTGTCTTCAAGCATGGGTTTCAAAAGATCAAACACTGATGAGTTGACCTGAAACTTTGTGAGCATGATATACATGTATAGTACTTGTTGCTGAACAATTGACATGAAGATTTATTTGGAAGAAAATAAGTGTTGAGTTGATTTCTGTATTAAGCTTCAATATGGATTTTTCTCTGAGGATGACAAAATCTGAAAAAAAAAACTGACTAAATGGAATTGGAATGCATTGTGGCAACAAGATTGAGTTGGCTCTCTAGTTGGTCATGAAAGATTCATTGCAATTATGAAGCTTCAGTTTGATCTAAAAGAGTTTATATGAAAGTGAAAAATCTCATGTTGACTTGGCTGGACAAGTGAGCAATCTCATGTTGACTTGATTTGGACAAGTAAAGCGGCGGTAAAGGGCGCCTCAAGCGAGGCAGTGGTGCGCCCCCACTGTCTGATCGGCGAGGCACGGATGTAGGGGAGGCCCCTAATCACACAAGGGTCCAAATAAGTTGCAATAAAAGTACAAACAGTAACAAGTAATTGCAATTAGTTGGAACAAGAGGTGATCACCCAAGACTATTAGATTGCAAGAAGCTTGAAGGAATTGAGATCTGTTGAAGTATAGTGCAAAACTCTCCCTTGATTGTTAATGTGCCTAAGTGTACTTTGTGTACTCTTGCATGCACAAATTTAGGGAAGGTTAGCCTAAATCTTGTGTGACTATTGGTTTCCTTCAAGTGTATGATGTGCAGTCCCTCACATGAAAAATGAGGATGGATAGTTCCTTTGGATTCTCTAGGTGCCTCACGGCTATTCTAGAAGGTCTTGGTTTTCATAAACCAAGTTCTCCCAGTTGATGTTGAATGTGCCAACCATTTAGTGGAACTAGATTTGGAAGAGTTGGAGAAAACAATTGAAGAGGGACTTTCATTGTTAATTCTCCTCTCTAGAGCTCTTCAAGTGCTCATGATCCATCCCATTGATCACCCAGGATCTGGTCTACAAAGAGTGGTAACTCCTAGTTCACAATTTGCAAATTTCATGAGTTTTACCTTTTGCTCTCTATTTGGGCTGCCTTAGGTAAAGAAAGAACTAGGGACCTAATATGTGGATGATCATAAGAGCACTCTATCTCGCCACATTTCATCAAGTGAGAACTATGGCCATGCAAATCATTTGAAATCTCACTCATATCAATGTGATGACCTATCTACCTTGGTGGTGGTGCATTTCACAATGATTTGTGTAGTCTCATGGTGAGAATGAGTTTCTCCTGGGTATGCTACCTTAATTCAATCCAAATTGGTAAATTTATCTCTCATATTCATTTGGATTGCAACTTTATATCTTGAGTAGCTACTCTCCATAATATAGCTTAAATTCCCTTGTTTGGACTTAAGTGACCAAAAGTGCATATGTTCTTGCTTTCCACATAAATATATATATGCACTATCAACAAGGGGGAATTTAGTCTATATTATGAGGTTTTACAATTAGTGACTCACCATGCCTTCCACATCCAAAGGGTCACTAGTTGTGAAACTCTAGCTTGTGCAATTTAATGCTATCTCTTGTCTTTGTGAGCTTCAGCTAGGTGTCATTATGAGATATGAGCCTTATTCCAATTGGCATCAACTTGTGAAGATACTCTCAATAGAACAACACCTGAACTTATTGATCTTTGGGCTTGCCATTGGTTGGGATGGATAGCTCTCGACATAAGCTTTCCAGAAAGTCCAAGATCACCGGCATCGGAGTTTAGAGTGAAAAGTTATGGCATTTTTCGGTGAGGTGACTGTCTTTGTTTACGTGAGCTGCGGCGGCGATTAGACGTAAGGGCGGCGAGTGCAGCGCGCTGTACAGGTTATGACAGCTGGTTTATGAACTCTAATAGCTAGTTTTGGTTTTGGGTGCATATATACTCATTCTATATTTTGAGCTATCTGCCGACAACCAAAACATTGCAAACCTTCCATAAAGTCATATGAAGACTCTTTCCAAGTGATGTCAAAATTGCGAAGATCTTATTTCAGTTGATATTGATGGATAATCTTTAAATTTGATATATCAAGAAATATGTCTTCAGCTAGTATCTTAGTATGACAACAAGAGTTAGCAATGGATTTTCACTTGAAATGAAGCACAAGCTTGGGTTATCTCCTTGAAAATGATGATGTTGAGAGATGGGCACAAATGAAATTATCTTGAAGAAAGAATTACTAGTCCCATCAAAGCACTAAATTCAAATATTGAAATCATCTTCTTTGGGGAGATTGTGAGGCTTAGAACAAAAGGTATATCGCTCCATGAACTCTTGTACTACCTTTGTGCATCTAGGCCCTTACATGCTAGTGTGTGCATGTGTATGCAATATTTTTGAGTCACATCATGAGTATGTTCTTATGGTGACGATTAGAGATTTCTTTAGATATTTGGTTCATACCTCTTGCGGTGTTGGTATGAGTTAGTCTCATGTTCAAACTATCATCGTAGTGAGGTATGAGCTAAATATACTAACTTCTCAAGAATCTTGGCTTAAAGTGTTGCATACTTTGTTTGATAAGAAACTTAGGAGAGAAATCCTATATGCTAAACCTTTGCCTACTCTTGGTCTCACTTGTCTACCATCATATTTCTTCCTTTTTGGTGGAGAGATCCTTTTTGGAGATTAATGCCAAAGGGGAGAAATATTAAAGTGAGATTGATATGTTGTTGTAAAGGGGTAAAGGAGAGGCATGTAAGATTTTTCAAAATTTGTGTGGTGTGTGCGAGGATAGTTTAAATTTTTGCTCTCTAAGGACAATTTATGCTAGTGTGTGACTTTCATGCCTTGTATGGTGGATTGTTTATTTTCTGAGTGCATGAACTGTCATGAGCATCACGGTTATCATGTGACACCTTGCACCCATGCTAAGATATAGGTGAGTTCCCACACTTCTTCTTAAATATGTGCATTTGGCATTTGAGGCCAAAATTTGAATTCCTTCAATGCACACATTTAGGGGAGCTCACTATATCAAAGGATTCAAAATCTTAATGTATATCAATCTCTTGTAAGCTTTAATTGTGTTGTCATCAATCACCAAAAAGGGGAGATTGAAAGTGCATCTAGCCCTTTTGTGGGTTTTTGGTGAATTGAATGACAACATAATTAAAGGTCTAATAAGTTTGCCAAGTGTTGAACAGGAAACTAAGTCTATTGCATATACTTGTGAATTATGTATTAACAAGTATATCCAAGGTTCAACAAGGCAAACTTGATGGTATTTCACATAGTGTTGAAGCAAAGGCAAAATTGTGTATTGTTGTATTGGAAGATTATGGAAACAATCTAGTTCAAGCAAAAGACAACAATGCAAATGGAATCAATGAAATGGCTTATATGTTGTGGGATATCATAGCATCATGTGAGAGCAAGCATGTTTGGCAAAGCGACAAATGAGACATGAGTTGATGATCTTGGATCGGTCTCTATAATGGCTTGCTTTCCATGAATAGAAGATTGAAGTAAGTGTTTGGAGTGTCAAGCCAAAATGGATATGATATAAGGAACCGTGAATTGGCTTGACCATATTGATGTTGATCCATGTATGTCTCTATGTGAGTCAAACCGAAGCTTGATTGATATACATTCATATCTAGAAGATAATCAAGCAAGGATCATAATATTGAAGAAATAGTTATTCAATGGTTGCTTGATATGATGTGACTTGAGTGTATCTTGATAAGGTGAAGATAGCAAGGAAAGGGCTTGAGGTACTAAGCGAAGGTGAAGGGCAAGCGTTGGCTTGGGACCGAGGTACCATGGCTAAGGTGAAGAAGAGAGTACTTGCATTTAGTCGAGGAACTAATCAAGCTATGAGGAGTCATATTGTGTTGAGGATCAAATCATTAGTGTGAGTGACTTGAAGCCATGGAGGTGAACTCATATTTGTGGAAATGGTTCAAGTCACATGCACAAGATATATTTGCTCTAAGAGATGAGACAAAGATGATAGAGGATGATGTACGGGTTGATGGAACCTTCAAGTGCAACGGATGGCAACCTAGACTCATGGAGGTTTAATTTCATTTATGTTTTGAATCTTGAGTTTAGGACATGCCGTACTATTAAGAGGGATCCTAGGACCTTTGGCTACATGTGAACTAAATGCTCAAACCTCATTTCAGCCAAAAACATCACCTCCACGGCCAAAGCAGATGACAGTAGAGACACTTTTTACACTTTCTTTGTTACGGCGCAAAGTTGGCCGCTGGCGTAAAGTGAGGCGGTCTTGCAGCGGCGGCAAAGTCTTGGCGTGTTAGGTGCGGCGGCGGTCGAACACTTAATCCGACCGTTGGGCCCGGTCGGGTATAAATACCATTCCTACCCCTCCACAACGGTCATCCGGCTCACTTCATCTCCTACCTCGCGGACAAAGACTAAAACAGAGACCTCTTGCTCTCTCTCACTCCTCCATTGTTGCTCCTCCTTCCCCAAGCCAAGATTTCAATTCCACCATCAAATCTTGAGGGAAAAGGCAAACAAAGCGCTTGTGGAGGCGGATCTACTACTTCCCCAACTTGAAAGAGCATTTGGTTCACGTTTGGTAGGAACCCTAGGGTTCTTTTCCTCTTGGAGCTTGCTCCTAGGCGGCTAGGCGTCGCCCTTGAGCTTGCCTCTTCGTGTGGCAGCCTTGAGAGGTTTGTAACCTCACTCAAAATCAAGAAAATCACCCCTCATCTCAAGGGTTCACTCCCTTGACTTGAGAACGAGGAAGGGGCGGCTTGTGTGGCGAATCCCAATCCTTTTGTGGATACCTCAACAACGTGGGCGTAACCCGACCTTTGTGGCGGCGGTGAACCACGGGGAAAAATCCTTGTCTCCACAGCGTGCTATTTACATTCTTGCATATTATTCTTGTGAGCTAGGGTTTCATCCCGATCTACTTTGTTGAGGAGTTCTGGCACATTCTATTGGATATATGTGATATATTTGTGTGCGAGGAACTTGGGATATTCACTCGATCTAAGTTTCGTTGCTTAGATTTCAAACTGCGGTTTGTGTTTGTGCACCAGCGCAGGCGGTCTTGCGTAGCGGCAAGCGGCCCTTGACGAGGCGGTGCCACACGAAGGCGAGGCGGTGCCGCGCGCAGATGAGGCGGTCTGCGCGGAGGCGGCGGTGTAGCGCCTGTTCAAAAAACCGCCGAGTTTGTTTTACGGGTGATTTTAAGGTACAGGCCTATTCACCCCCTCTAGGCCTCCCAGGCGACATCAAGGTCCTTACGGTATGCACGCGGGTTACGGTCCGTTTAGCGTAGGGGCCGCTTCCCTGCACTGACTCTACAGGCCCCTACGCGGGCTTCTCCGTGCCGTTCCAGCCAATTTTGCTCGCCTCTTACGAGGATTGTATCTTTGGGACGTTGCCCGTGCCCAAGATTTGGAGAGACGCCGTCCCGACGTTTGAAGCTTCGTTGGGGATCCGATGGCTCGCAAGATGTCGATGTTACGTATGAGCCGGGTCCGTCGAAGATGACCCGAGGGTATGTTTTGACGAGCTCCGCCAAAAGGGTTACATCCGGTGCCAATTGGCGAGGTGAAGCTTCCTCGGGAGGCCGTTGCTCGAGCTCTTTGGAGCCGCGGCAGTGGGGGTATCGTTTTCAAGGATTTCTTCACGTGGCCTCCGCCGCCTTTACCTTTCGTTCTTGCGCACGGTCGTGGAGTCCTTCGGCGTCCAAGTTCATCAGCTCACCCCCACGCGTTTTTCGCCTTGTCGAAGTTTGTGTGGGCTCGTGAGTCCTACGGTGGGGAGGCGGAGACTAATACCTTCGTCGGCTTTTATGAGCTTCACAAGCAACCGAAGTCCCGCAAGATGCCCGCGGGGAGCGAGAAGAAGCTGCAGTTCGGGTCTTTGCACATTCAGCCCCGCCGCCACGATGGCGAGGAGAAGGTGGAGATCTCCTATGCCTAGAAAAATAAGTGGGAGCCCGGTGGATGGACTATTGGTTCTATACCAAGTCCTCACGGACGGAGAGGACTGTTGGACGGGTTGAAATTTGCCGATATCCTTTCGCGTCGAAGCTTGTTCCGTCGACATCGTCTCCGCCGGATCCTAACGATAATCAGTCCAGAGAAGCAAGAGAAGAGCCGCGAAGCTTTCCTCTGGCGCGTGCCGGGTACTCACGGAGGCCGCGATCTAGTGGAGGAGATCTGGCAGCGCGGCGGTACTCGCCCTTTGCGGCGTCACAAGGACCCGTTTGAGGTGGAAAGGGTCAACCTTCCCGTGTTCGGGACGCGAGATGGTTTCGCATCCGCGCCTTGGCGTCCAACGCTCCGAAGGTGTTGGCGCGGATGCCTTTGTTATGACGGTGGAGATGGAGGCCCGTGAGATATTGGGCCCTATTACAACAAAGGAGTTTCTGGTGCGAAGGTCTCAGGCGGGGACCATGCCCCGCCTAAACCGCATTTTCGAGGAGATGGGGGTCACATATGGCAAACCATAAGGTCCCCCGGCAAGGTTCTGGCGGACATTGAGCGGCACGAATCCGAGGAGGCCGCAAAATTGGCGAAGGCGGCCTCCGCGGTTCCTGCCCCGGGCGAGAAGAGGAAGGAGCCTCCTCTTACTCGGGAGAAGACCAAGAGGAGTAAACGGAGGAGGGGACCTCTGCGCCCCCCGCCCCCTCCGTCGCGCTATGGCCAAGGAGGGGCCAAGAAGAAGAAGGAGGCGACCCGCAAGCGTGGCAAGAATGATCGGTGAGAAGTGCAGACTCATGATCGCTGGCGGTGATGAGGCGGGTGGTGATGAGGGTTCCATTTGCGCAGGTCCTCTGGTGCCGCGGCGGCTTTGGTCGGCGGTGGGGGGCTGGTTCGGCTATGAGGTCGGGACCTTTTTCCTACCGTTGGCGCCCGGTCGACGGGCTCTCGCCGGGCAAGTCGTCGTCGGAGGTGTCTAAGGCCATGGCCGATGTCATGGCTGATCTGCCTTGCTCCAGCGACAATTTCCGGAAGTCAAGTCGGGAGCGGCCGGGGAGCGAGCGATCCTGAGTCGCGGATTAATTAGCGGAGCCGGAAGGTAGTGGTCGGCCCTGCTTCGAAGATTCGTTCGTGCCTCCGTAGGCGTGAATCTTACCTACGCCCCAAATGCGGGAGCTCCGCACCATGCATGAGGCGTCTAAGGACGAAGAGATGCCGAGGTGGAGAGCTGGGGTGAAGGTGGTGAAGGCCGCGGAGGTGTTGGAGGTGCTACGTGCGGGGCTGCCTCTACTCACGCCCCGACGCGAAGGTTCACTTTTTATCTCCCCCTTTTTTTGTGTTTAAGTTTTGTTGTTTGGCTGTCTAGATGGCTTATTGTTCCTTGTTTGAGATGGTGGCGGAGCTGCATCGGGTCGGGTTTGAGCTCCCTCAGGTTCTTCTTTGAGGGCGACTTGAGTAAGTGTTTTAACTTGCTTCGTTCGCTTTGTTTTGTTTCAATATGATTGCGGGCTTACTTAGTCTTCAGATTAGACACTATACTTAAATATTTTTCAGAGGGCGATGTCTATGATGTCTTCGGCAAGGCCATAGACCAGAGTCTTTCGGTGCGAAGATGTTTTCACAGCGTTATACTTTTCACTTTGACTAGCTGGTGAAGATCTAACTATTCATTTTTATAGATGACCACTAGCCTCGAGTGTGTTCGGCGCCAAGGTTCATCGGGGAACTTGTGGCACGCGACAAGATCCTGGTGGACTTTAAAGGCGAAGGTCTCCGCCGGGCTAAGGAGAAGGCGTCTTTTGAGATCTTGGTCGCCAAAGAGGGGAGCTTCGCGGTAATGAAGTAGCCGCGCCAAGGAGGTGCAGGACGTGTTGACTGCCCGAGCGGAGATGGCTGAGAGGGCTCTCCGTGAAGTTGAAGCAAAGCTCGAGGAGGCCAACGCTAGTCTTACGCCGCCACGGGCCCGGTCTCGAGCGGCAGAGGCGCTTTGGGACGGGATTTATTCATCCCTGTACCTCGCCGCCGCGCCGACGCTGAGGCCATTACGCCTGTTGGCGCGGTGGTCACCCCATTTCCTACAGCGGTGGAAGCTCCGGCGTCTGGCGTGGATGGCGAGGAATGTTGCCAAGCTTCCGGGACGTTTCTACGGCGGCGTCTCCGACTTTGGAGCCCGGGCGGCTGCGACAAATATCACTCGCATTCTTTCTAGCGAGGGTGCGCAGATGTTGCCGGGTGAAGGAGAGCGCACCATCCATCGCACTGGCGGAGCTTGGAGGCGTGGCCTTGAAGTTTGTGGGCTCGTTCATGAAGAAATTACGGGCGATCCCATGGGCGAGCGGAGAGGCGGCGTCCCTTGCTCGTTCCTTTTCCGTAAGTTTGGTGTTCGCGGTTTATACTCCTAGTTTTTTGGCTTTCTTTACCGCTAGTTCTAACTATTTTTCTTGTGCAGGGTGGTGCTTTGCGAGGCTCCTGTTGATCAGGTCGGAGCTGCGGAGGATATGCTTAGGGATGTGCCTCCATACAGGCTCGAGACGCGGATGGGGCGCCGCGTGCGGCGACGATGATGATGCGGAGGTGTAGGAAGTTAGGAGTTTTATTTTTCTAACTTTGTGGCTTCGGGCCTTTTGCGCGGATATATGTTTCCGCTTGTAAAGAATTAATGAAATCTTGTTGAATGAAAGTCTAATATTTCGTTTCAATCAATGATTTCCGCGAGGTTCACGATGAGGTGCCCGCGAGAAGTTGATCCATTGTGTTTTTATCGTGACGGTGTTTATGTTGACGGAGGTCTCTGGTTATTTTGGAAGGACACCTTCGCTAACCCTAGCGTAGATGAAATGTATGAAGATGTTTTGTATGACTTAGGTGACGCTGGGCGAATGGCGTTTTCTGAACGATGTAGCTTGGGAGGGACCTCCGCTTTGGATCTCGACTAGGCTTATTGTGTAATGATACAATCTTTATCAATAAAGCGGAGCTTGTTCGATTGAATTCGACTCATTGTTTTGGTTATATTGCTTTTTATTTTTCTATTTTCCTCTCGAGTTTTATTCGGGACTTCGCTTGTGGATTTGATGGTGGAGGATAGTCACTTGTTTGCGGGCGCCAATTCGTTCCCTTCCGCCGCGAAGTACCCGCGTGGAGGGCGCTGGTCTTGCGTTGAGCCTCCGCTACCCGTGTGGGAAGCGTTTTTCACCGCTCCGCTTCACGGGTCTTGGCAAGGATCTCGCATTTGGATACTTTATAGGACTTTGAAACTCCGGGGGGATGTTACGAATTCTTACGCGGTCTCCCCCCTGAGGTTGTCGAAATGCTGGGATCATTACGACTTCTTACACGGTTTCTTCTTATTGGTGGTTATCTTTGGCGGAGGTTGACATCCGCACTCATCTGGCCGCTTTGTAGTTTTCCTCGTGTAATTTTTGCTTTGGAATGATGGAGTGTCGTATGGGGGGGAGGGGGTGGCTAGGCTTGTTTTATAGGGCTTGGACCATTAAGGGGACTTATTGATATTGTCCTTTGGTAGGTATGTTAGGTGGGTTGGGTTAGTATATAACCCATTCGTTTTCCCCCTTGGTTATCTCGGGTATGATGGGTCGGTCTAGCCGCGTGGCTTAGTGAGCGAGCATTGATACCGTGTAAGGGTTCGCAATTGATGGTCTAGGCCGTGTACTTGGTTATCCTCCTATTCGTTGGTCGGAAGCACTGGACTAGGACGTGCACGGAGCTATTAACTCTTGCCCATGCGCTATCAATTCTTGGCGATGAGCTTTGGTGGTTTCGGTGGCCACTTGTTCTGTTCTAGCGGTTTACTTCTTGAGTCGGACCTCCGCTAGGCGACTTCAGGTCTATTTTGTGCCCACTTGTCGGAGGTCGATTAGGATGAAGAGGTCCTATGGTGGTCGGGCTGGGCCGCACGAGGGGACGCGTCGGCCGGGCAAAGGCTCCCTTGTGCGCGGGCGTGAAGTTGTTGCCCTTCGTTGTAACATCCGTGTTTTTGCATCATTTTAAAATTCACTAAAAATTTGAACTTTTCCAATTACAACTAAAACTTGATTTATTTTCCGCTAAACCGAAAAACCTGTTTTCGAAAAACACGCATGTCATCATATAGAAAATCAGGTTTCTCTTTGTTTGTTGCATGCTGAGCTTTATGGTGACCAAGGATGCAAGGTAAGTTCTAGATTTTATTTATGGAAGTATGATGCATGAGAAATGGTTTACAAATTATCTCTGGGAATAATAATTGCCGACACGCGCATACCAAGACATGTGTACTAGGAATATATATGTATGAATATTTTATAAGCACAATAAATAAATATTCCCCACCATGAGAGTCATGGGAATATACAAGTGCTTGTATAAATATTTATAATATATATTACACATGAAATATCAATTTAGGGGGAGGGGAAGGTGTGTACACACATATGTATATATCTACATATATTTGTATAAGCCTCCTTGCACAAATATTCTCATAAATGTAAGTTAGAAGAATATGAGTCCAAGAGCTTATGCAAATAAATACAATAAATATATATACATATTTACACACATAAAAGAAATGGAAGAAAGAATAAAGGAGAAAGGAGAAATAGAAATAGGAGGAAGAAATTAGGAAAGGGAATAAAAGGGAAAGGAGCTCACAGGCCTAAACCTCCCCTCCTCTCCTTTCTAGCCGGCCAAAGACTCCCTCCCTCCTCCTTCTTCCCCGCCTTACGCCCAAGTGGGCCGGCCCCAGCCGGGCCAAGCCCAGCAACGAGGCCCAGCCAACAAGCCGACCGAGCGTGCCGCCTCTCTTTCCTCCTCCTTTCCTCGGACGACGACCGGGTCCCGCCATGCAACTGCGCGGGGCTTCCTCCGTCCGGGGCACAACACGCCGAGGCACGGTGGCCCCGCATCCCGTGGCGTGGACGAGCAATACGCTGGGCTCGACCGCCTCCGAGGTGTGTCACGCCGCACCACCATCGGTCACGCGACACGAGGACGCCGACAAAAGCGAAGTTTCAACGCCGTAACCGCATTCGCTGGCCACCCAACTGGCGGCCGGCGACCTTATAATGAGTAAGACGACGAGCCCGCATCGGGCGCGGGCGCGCGAGCGCCAAAGACATCGCTACGGTCCGGGCGCGGGGACTCAAGTCAAGAGACACGCTGGCGTAGGCCAACCCGGCAGCCCTGCCGCCATGGCGGACAACCACCGGCGGTGTAGATGACGAGACATCTCGATGAGCTCACCTCGCCGGCGATAGAAACGGGCCGCGGCATTCAATGGCGCGACAGCGGATCACGGCTAGAGCCACGAGGCTTCGGCGGGATGTCGGAAAAGATCGAGCGCGAGGAAAATATCTCCCCGGCGGGCACCCCTCGGCGAGGCTATAAATAGCCCCTACCGGAGCTCAATCCGCCACACCATTCTCCCCTCGAGCTCGCCCGCCTGGGGAGCGCGAGGTGCTCGCCCTTTTCCACCCTCTTTCCCCCTCTTCCGTGCCCGGCTCGATTTCCCCAAATCGGCTCTCCGCCGGCCCGCCCTAGGTCAAGAAGCGCCCGACGTATGAGCCACCGTCCCGTAGCAATTAGCAAGCCGATGCACGCCTCTCCCACCTTTTCCCTTTCTTTTTGCCTCACTAATATTGCACTATCGTCTTTGTGTAGCCCCCGCCCGAGCACCACCGCCGACCGGCTCGCCGGTGGCCGCCGCCATCGTAGCGAGGGCGTTCCCGCCGCCACCATCTACACCAACCGGCTCGGGCAACGCGAGGAGTCTTAGGGACCCTCCACGGCGAGCTTTGGGCAAGGGCGGCGTCACTCCGGCGAAACTCCGCGGAGCACCGTGGGGATGCGGCGGACGGAAACGGTTCGGCCCCCGTTCCCGCGGACGGCGTTACGCCCGTGGCCAACGGGAGAGCAACACGTGGCCCTCCTAACGGCCACCGCTCTCCCTACCGTCACGTGCCACCTCACCCGGTCCCAGGACCCACGTGGCGCCAACGTGGCAACCACGGTGGTGTCACGGAATTTGACCCACGTGTCGCCCACGTACACCTGAGGCAGTTCTATGTACACTTATTTAAATGCTAGGTCTACCCGGATATTGTACAACGAGTTCCAAAACTAGACCTTCCCATGTCAGAAAAATTCCCAGAAAATTTGTAAATTCATTACCATAATATTACCCTAATGATTTAATTAGGGATTAATATTATAAAATCCATATCTCATGCAAATGAACTCCGTTTCGTGTGAAACGACTTCCATAATTCATCTAAAATCTAGCTCTATGCATCTAACCCATTGCCACCATAATGTTCTATGCTTGTCTTGATTGCTCTAGTTCAAGCTAGGTTTATCGCCGGTCGCCCGATGGCAACCGGCGACCCGATTAGGAGTTTTTTCGTCCGAAGATAGCTAGAGGCGTTCGACGCCGTGCCGATTCGTAAGAACCTCCCAGGCAAGTCCTTACCCCCTAATCATGACCTTAATAATGTGATGATGATGATGATGATGATGATGATAATTGGACTAGTAAATAGTGGTATGAGCCTGATAACGTAGCTATGGAGCTAAGCCGGATGACGTAATCATCCACGTTATCTACGCTCATACGTTGTAATCAAGAGAAACATGAGAATGCCTAATGAACCCTAACCAACAAAAGAGGTGAGTAGTGGTAGTCTGGTAGAGCCTAAATACCACGTCGGGAATCGCCGCGAGGGGTTCCTGCGGAGAGATACTCGCCTCCCCTAAGGACCGGTTCATAGACCTTCTACCTAGTGTAATATTACGTACAGCCACACGCCGAGATGGGGCGGCTTGATTCCACACCCCATTGGGTTGAGGTATAATTGGAGCCAAGGTGGCGGCGTGAGGCGAACGATCTATCGGGAGCCGACTTTCGGATGCTATGTGATCTTCCGAGGTCGGGTTGGCGTGGTTGCTATGTGATCCTCCACGTAAAACAATTGGCGCTATGATATTGTATACACACTTATGAGTTGGCGGATGCTATGTGATCTTCCGCGATGCTATGTGCTAATGGGATGCTAAGTGATCTTCCCATTCCCCAACCCCCGAGAAGTAGTGGTGAGGATTATACCAATATATCCAGGAGGCATCCAAGCGGTACTGAAATCTCGTTGGGCTGTTTGAGCCAAGTCGAGGTGGTAAAGGCAAAGGCCTATCGTGTGGGGAAATTTGTACACCTCTGTAGAGTTATTTAAATCTATTGAATAGCCACGTCCTTGGAATGGGCAAGTGCTAGGCCTGAACATCTATGATTAGATATACACTTTGATGATGATCGACTGTGTTGCCATGGCGGCGATGATATGAGATAGCAGGGAACTAGCGAGAGCGATTTTTAGAGACTCGCTGGGGCCCAAACCCTTAATAATTACAACCCCAGTTTGGGACTTCTTCGAATACGTTTGTACTCACCCTCTATTTTTATAGATATCGGTACATGTGAAGGTAAGATCGACGGCAAGGTAGAGATCCGCGTATCGTAGGAGTTCGTAAGGTGTTTGCTTAGGAGAAGGGCGTTGAAGCCCAGATTTCATCCATGCACAAGTCGCTTTTGGAGTGCGGGCGGTGTCATAGTTAATCCACCGCTTCTCGGTTGGCCAACTCGATATTGTAACCCGACTTCGGTGACCCTTCGTCGCCCTTTGTAAGCCCCTTTCCATCCTATATATCTATAGCTCGGTTTACTATTAATTACATTTTACCATTATCATTTACTAATAGGCGTGTTTGTGGCGTGATCCCGGTGCAAACACGTGTGATTAACGACCCATTGAAAGTGGGGGCGTGACATTCGTCGAATACGTGGAGCGTTGCTAGTCACTTTCGACTTATGCTTTTCTTTTCTCGCTTTGGGGAAATTTCCTCTTTATATTTCGAGAGGATTTTACATTAGTCTTGCCTCGTTAAAAACCTCACCTCCGCTAGGAGTTCCCAATGAGGAAAAGAGTGCAAGACTTTGATTGAGATGTCAGTAAATCTACCGCTACTGCGGAAAAGTAAGGTAGTGGCTATCCTCCGCTTATATTTCGGGGGATAGCCTTACACATAGTACTTGCGCGGAGGTTGTCCACATTCCACGTGTGATCGGAGGTGTTGCCTTGCCCATCCGCCAGACGGAAGGCTCCTTGCCTTTTTGTTGCTCTTGCAATGAATGGACCCTCCCACTTTGCTTGCAGCTTTCCTATGGTTGAAGCATTTGGTTTTCTCTTGAGCACCAGGTCTCCGTCTTGAATGTTCTTCTTGCGGACCTTGCTGGCCCTCCATTTTTGGTCTCAGCTTGGTATTTTTGTATGTTTTCTACGGCTTCCAGCCTTGTGTGTTCCAAAGTGTTTCTTTGGCATATTCTTCATCTTACGCCATCTTCTCGCTTCATGACGCGGAGGCTTTTGTGCTTCAGACTCCTCGGTAGCATTGCTTCTTCTCCATACATGAGTTTGAATGGGGTGAAGCCGGTAGCTTCCTTGAAGACGTTGTGTTGTGAGACCAGATTACCTTGGGTAGTTCGTGCGCCCATTTGCCTTTGCTTGAGGAGGTTGAGCGAGGGTCTTTGATATTGCGGAGAATATTATTACATTTTGCTCTATCCTTCGCTCCGTTTGACTCGGGTGGTAGACCGACGCGAAGGCTATCTTTGTTCCCATTTGGGAGCAGAATTCTCGAACTTGTGCGAGTCAAATTGTTTGGCATTGTCGATTTGTTACCATTCTTGGTACCCCGAATCTGCAGATTATGTTACGCCAATAGAACTTGGTGATGGATTACGAGGTTATCTTCGCCAGGGGGGGCCGCCTCTATCCATCACGGTGAAGTATTCCACGGCTACAATCGCGAATTTGTTTCCTCCTTGTCTTTGTTGGTAGTGGATCGACAATGTCGATTCCCCACCTCTGTAGTGGCCAAGTTGGAGGTATCGGTTGCGTTTTGGCGAAGGGTTTTTCGGTGAGGTGCGAAGTTTTGGCAAGCTTCGCATGTTTTGACGATTTTCTTTGTCGTCCTTTATATCGTGGGCGGAAAAACCTTGGCGGATGGCCTTCCCGATAGTGCTCTTGGTGCGATGTGGGATCCCGCAGATGCCGGCATGTATTTCTTTTAGTAGTTCTAGACCTTCGCTTTGTGGGATGCATTTGAGCATTGGTCGGACCAGTCCCCTTTTGAATAGTTGGCCATCTATGAGAGTATAGTTTTCGCCATTTCGTGCCTGCGTCTCGGTGGCCTCCGCATCATCTTCAGGATAGCTTACGTTGTTGAGGTTGTCAACTATTGCTTGTCTCCGTCTTCGCCTTCCACCAAAGATGACTGTCTTGAATGCTTTTTCGGTGTTTATTTTGGTTTGTATACCACATTGTAGACGGTGTTCGGGGCATGCGGAGGTTATTTCTTTGCCGCTTTAGCTAGGGTGTATGCCGCCTCATTTGTTCGTTCTCGTGGGATGAACATTACGGTGAAGCCCCGGAATCTTCGTTCCATTGCTCACGACCACCGCGAGGTAGTTTACAAGTTCCGTTCTCTCGGCCATGCATTCTTTTTCCACTTGACCGCTACTAGCATTGAATGCGATTACGACCCGACCCGGTTTTGCGCCCGTAGGCCTTTGCTTTGGCGAGCCCTAGAATGAGTCCTTTCGTGATTCTCCGCCGTGTTGTTTGTCCGGGAGCATTCTAGTCGTGTGGCGAAGTATGACTTTACGCCTAGTGGTGACATTATCACCGCGGAGGCTCTGCTCCGTAATCCGCCCCATGCTCCATCTCGTATAGACTGTCCATACCTCCGACCGATCATTTTGCTCTTTCGCTTGTGTGGCGTCCATTACGCTACAAAGTCGGCTAGTACTTGGGATCGTATATTGCGGATCGTGCACGAATGTTATTTCGGCTGAGAGAGCTCCATTTGCCCATTTCTTGATCCTTCCCAAGGTTTCCTTATTTCCTAGGACCTCCGCTAGTGGGGCGTGAGGTGGGCACTATCACTTTGTATGAGTGAAAATAGTGCTTGAGTTTTACGGATGCTATCGAGGGCGTATGCTATTTTCTCTATTTACGTGTAGTTGATCTTGGCTCCTGTGAGTGCCTCTCGAGACATAGTATATTGGGAGTTGGATGAGGTGGTCATTTTCGATCTTCTCTTGAGCTATTCTTTGCGCTAATGGCGTAGTCCGATCTGCCGCGATGTAGAGGAGTATGGGTTTCTCTTAATTCTGCATCTTTATTCTTTGTTAAATTTGTTCTTGCAGATATTCTTTGAGTTTTGCAAAGGCCTCCGCCTGCTCTTCTCCCCATCTGATGTTTCCTCCTCCCCTTAGTGCTTGGAAGAATGGGAGGCTTTTTTCTGCTGACTTGGAAATGAATCATTTGAGAGCGCTATTACGCTTTTGTTAATTTTTGTACCTCTCTCTTTGTCTTAGGCTCCGCCATATCTCTAGTTGCCTTTGTTTTTTTTTCGGATTGGCTTTGACCCCTTCGTGGGCCGACAATGTATCCGAGTACTTTTGCTTTGGTTACTCGAAGACACACTTCTCGGGGTTTAGTTTGAGGCCGACTTTTTCAGATTGAAGAAGGTTTCTCGTAGGTCGGAGATGTGATCTTGTTCTTTCTTGCTCATGACTATGAGATCGTCAACATATGCAATCATGTTTTTGCGTAGTTGCCCCATCAGGACTTTGCCTGTCATTCTGGCGAAGGTTGCGCCAGCGTTTTTCAAGCCCTCCGGCATTCTGACGAAGCAGTATGTCCCGAATGGGGTAGTGAAGCTGGTCTTTTCTTCATCTTCTTTCCTTAGCCATATTTGGTGATATCCGAATAACAATCCAGCAATGAGAACCTTCGACACCCATTTGCCTTGTCGACAGAGGTGTCTATCCTTGGTAGGGGGTAATTGTCCTTTTTGGTTGCTTTGTTGAGATCTATGAAGTCTATGCACATCCTCATTTTCTTGGGAGGTCTTTTTTTGGAACTAGGACAACGTTTGCCAACCGGTCGGTGTATTTGACTTCTCTAATTACTTTGGCATCGGCGGTCTTTGGACCTCCGCTTGAGCTGGCGATATTACGTCTTCCGACATTTTCCTCTGTCATTTGCTTCTTTGGTCTCATTTTTGGGTTGATATCTAGGACATGCTCGATGGTGTCTCTATCAACCCCGCGGAGGTCTGGCTGGCGACCAGGCGAAGATTTCATTATTTTTGATAAGGAGCTCATGACTCTTTCTCTTCTTCCTCGGTAGATCTGATTGATTGTGACCGTGTGGTCGGGTCATCATCTATTCTTATCTTCTTGATTTTCTCTTGGCCCTTGGCGCTTGTTTGCTCTTTTTCATATCCGGTGGTTCGGACCTTTGCTCTCTGCTTGTCTTGAATTGATATTTCTATGGGCGCGGTATATGGCCTTTTCTATGTTTCTGGCTTCTTTCTGGCTTCCATACACGGTTATAATCCCGTGAAGCGCTGGGATTTTCATACACAAGTAACCCATATGTATTGCGGCGTTGAACTTGTTTGTGAATCCTCTGCCGAATATTGCGTTGTATGGGGAGTAGACATCAACTATGTCGAAGGTTATGTATTCGTTTCGGCGCTTTTTCATCTCCGCGAAGGACACTGGCAAGGTTATTTTTCCCAACGCCTTTGTACTTGCCTTCCACCAAATCCTATGAGTGGCGAGTCGATGGTCAGAATCGATTTTGTTGAAATTCATCTTGTCGGCGTTGGCAAAAATGATGTCTGCTGGAGCTTCCCGTGTCTATAAGTACTCTTTTCATTTCCCATGTTGCTACATTTGTTTCTATTACCATGGCGTCAACGTGCGGGTAGCTCTCCATTTGAGATCCGCTTACGAGAAGGTTATGGGAGTCTTCGACCACTCTCCGAACCTGACTGAAGGCTGAACCGCTACATTGTGGACCAAAGCGGAGGTGGTCTCTTTTACGTTTTTTGGTTTCATACTCTATTGATGACCCCCTGCGATTGGCATTATGGTTACGATGGATGGTAAGGGGCGTGGGGGTTGTATTGATTTTCTAGACTTGGCTCACTTTTCATGGGAGTATTTGGGTGGGGTCCTTGCGGAGGTGGTGGTAACCCCCGGTTTGAGACACGGTTGTGGGCTGCCTATTCGTGTGTTGAGGCTGTCCTATTTCGACATAGGTTAGGTGCTTTGCCTCGGGTTTGAGTAAGACATGCTCGATTCAGAGGAATAATTCTCTGGTGGTGGTGGAGGTGGCGAGGGTCTCCATCTTTGGTAGGAATTTGGGATAGTAGGCGTTTGCCAACGTTGATGGGTGTATCCGGTTTGATGTTAGAGAGGGGTAGACCGGCAAGATATTCTTTGGTGTTGGCCCCTGAGAGCTGCGGAGGCTCAGCGTGTGTATGTGTAAGCATTGTTGACCTCCCTCGTTAATTTTGTGGAGGTTGGTTTGTGGGAGGGTGATTGGTTAGTCCCTTGAGTGCCTTGTCTCTTTCTTCTTTGAATGGTGGGCAATCTCTTGTATAATGACCTTTCTCTTCGCCATGTATTGCCTGAGAACTGTTTTCTTGGCCTTCTGTTCCAGTTTTTTTGGGGCCCCTTTTCTTGGTGTGGCTTCCGATTGTCGGGTGGCCTTGCTCCCCGAGCATTGCGTTCTTGGCTAGGCTCCGCCGCTGATTCATTGTTAGTACTTGCTGCCCCTGGACTGCTTGGGTTGTTCTTTGCGGAGGTTCCGATTCTTTGGTTCCTCTTGTTGCCCTTGGCTTTCTTTGCTTGTCCATGTTTTGTTCTTCTAGTCTCTTTCGGTAGTCTTGATCGACCGGATCAGATTTCAAACCTGTTCACGAGCTCCTGCATTGTTCTTGGTTTTCTTTCGTGCGGTTCTCGTGAATGGTCCCAAAGCGGAGCCCCTCGATGGCTGCATCTATCGCCACTTGATCGGGGACGTCGGGAGCCTTCGCCTTGAGCTGTAAGAACCTCTGGAAATAATCTTTCGGTGGCTCATTGTAGCCTTGCTTGCATTGGAATAAGTCCATGGAGGTGAGTGATTATGCGACCCGGGCCTTTGAAATTTTCGGTATTTTTTTGTCGCGGGTTTTCCCATGAATATATGGTCTTTGGGCTTCAGCATGGAGTACCAAGCTAAAAGCGTCTCCTTCTGCGGCAATTATGAAAGCCTTCGCTGTACTCGTCGTTGCCACCGGCGAGGCCACCACGCCTCATAGCTCATTATGAACTGATGCGGATCTGTCTTCCCGTTGAATCTTGGGAGTTGGGTGGGCTTGTACTGGTCGACCATGGTGTCATTTGTATTCCTTCTAATAGCGGAGATTTGGGATCGAAAGGTCTTCGATCACGTGGGACATCATGGACGATCGATGGGGTTGAAAATTTAAACTTCGGGTCAATGTTCATCGCCATGTGACTCGATATGGGGATGGACGGGATGATCAAGGGTGGTTGAGTTGGCGGAGGCTGGTTGGACGAACTGCATGCTCACGAATCTTCGCTGCGGGGCGCAATCTAGCCGTCGATCTCGGCCGCCGCGCCGATGCTGTTTGTAATTTGAGGATCTCGCATAAGCGGCGACCGCTTTGTCTCTTTCTTCTTCGCAACTTTGTGGGTGAGGCTGCGGTGGCGCGCAACTCCTGCGTGCGGGCGGGGACTCCACCCCGGGCTCATTTGTCTCTTCACCTCCACGACACCCCGGGAGTTCACGCCTCCTACTCTAGAGGGCTGGCCGAACGACCACATCGACGCTTTGAGGGCTATGCAACTCGCATGGACCTCGAGTCACTTCACCGTGTCGACCTCTTCGTCGGTGGCTTACATGACACACTTCGTATGGTGCTCGAGTTGTTCGAGCCACGTTCGATGGAGGAGGCCATCAACCGTGCTCGCCGCTACGATGACGACGAGCTGCCAAACACCGATGTAGAAGACGCCGGCGACCACCGCAACGATAGCGTCGCCGACACCGACACCGACATCGACGCAGCTCGACTGCACGGGCGCCAGGCCGACAACGCTTGTCCATCGCCATGGAGGCGATCGATGACGGACATCGGCGACCTCCTCACCGAGCCACACTGGTACCTCGACGAACCAGAGCTTCGGCATCATCGCAAGTGCCATTGAGCTTTAGGCGCACCCGAAAGTGGAACCTCTACAACGGTATTGTGAGGTACTTCCACCGCTACTACGTCCCTCGCAGCCTCAGAGCTCCACAAGAACCTTCTCCACGAAGGTGGCGTCCCTCCGCATGGCGTTGCGGTGGGCTTCCACCTCCCGACTCGTCCATGTGAGGAGCAGGCCTTCCCGGTAGTGTGGTCCTCCTCATGGCGCACCCGAACGTCGACTTCGGCGGCGCCATGGTGCTTCTCGCCGACTACAACGGCCAAGAGCACCTCTGCATTGACAACGTCGGCGTCAATCGCGGTGGGCGCCCCGGCGCCCAGTCGGGCCGCCCGTCAAGATGACCAACGACCTCCTCTCACGGTCGTCTCCTTCGCCTCACATCGTCTCCGGTCGTCTCTACTCCACATGTGTTCTATAGACACATCCACGCTCAGTACCGATTGTCGTGCACCTACTACTTCCGGCACCCCGGTACCGCACGCCCGGACATTGGAGGCATGCGGCATCCTCAGTGCCTTGATCATGAGGCACGCATGGATGGATCGGCCCTTTGTGCAGCCTCCGTGAGCTATAAGTTCAGCATCTACGCCCGGCAGCCCGCACCTCGACTTCTCCTTCAACAATGAGGATGCTACGATCTACAACGGCGCCAATGACAACTTCGGGTGCCCTCATCACCGGCCACGTCGCGGCGTTGCGACTTCCCGATTGGCATCGCATTCACGCCAACTGGTGGGTTGGCGGCGTGTGGACTCGCCGCCTCATCGAGCGGTGGGGAGATGTCACGTGCTAAATTGGGCTGTCATGTCGGGCTAGGACAGCCCAATCGGCGACAGCCGGCCTATGAGTGGGGGGGGGGCGTGGGGGGGGGGGTAGGGGCCGCCACCGCCACGTCATCATTTGTTTCCATCTTAAACCGTCATCAAGATAGGATTATTGTAGGACTTTTTGGTGTGCAAGGGATATTCCAACTCTATAAGGAAAACCCTTATTAGAAAATAAATAGGATTGATTGTAAAAGGTGTTCCAACCCATATAAGGAAACCTTTAGAGATTGCTTGGATTACAAGTTCCACTAGGAGGGCTATATAAGTAAGGGGTGCGCCAATCTCTTGGGGAGACAAGCAATAAAGAAATAATCCGCTTCCGTTTCTGGCTCCCAGCGTGCCGCCGCCGCCCCACCATTGCCGCCGGCCATTTGCCACGGTGGCCACCGCCGCCACGTCGCCATCTCCTCCCTCCATCCCTCCTTCCCAACCGCCCCGCCCGCCTCCCCCTTGTTCCCCCATCGCCCGAGTGCCGCCGTTCGTGTCACGGACCGTCGAAATCGATCCGTCTCTGTGACACAAAGTGATAATTTATAAAATTATTATGATTCAAAATTAATATAATTTAAAATACCCATAAAGTCTCTATATAGGACATGCAATACACATCTTATCCCAGCAAACAACAAAGCATCCTAGAGCCTCAACAAGCAACATCCCTTGATGCCCCACACCGAAGGACTAAACGGCGACAAGAGGGGGGGGGGGGTGGGGGGGGGTGAATGGGAGCCTTGAGAAATTCTTTCAAATTATCGACCTTGTAGCTCTCACAACCCCTCAAGGAAAAACAACCAACTCACGGTATGATCACGACCTTGATTGCAAGGTGGATGACCTTGGGATTGCCCTAGAGTCTGCCGGATCAATAGGAGACACCACAAAGGGATCACATGAACAAGCGAGAGAAAACAACAACACTTCAGCAAATACCGGACATGTCGGGTTGAATACGGACTTGTCGGGTTGGCTTTCAGACGCTACACTTCAGCAAATACCGGACATGTCGAGTTGAATACCGGACATGTCGGTTGAAATTAGCACAAAATCACTTCATGGGAAAAATCGAAAACCCCATCAAGCGATCAAGAAAAATCATGAGATTTTAACCCTAGCCTCTAGCTACTTGTGGACAACCTCTCCACAAAATTTTATCCGCAAACTCGAAGTTTAGGAATACGGACATGTCCGGTATTGTCGGGCTGAAATAGAAAAACTGCTAAAACTCAAAACGCCTCAAGTAAAAATCTGATCGGAACTTCCTCAACACTTGATCTTTGGTCACAATTTTTAAGCCATAGAATCATGGCATGTAGGTGACAAGATCCTCCCAAGAAATTTTGCAAAAGATCAAGTAAATCACCGGGGAATTCCAAATCTCCTCTCTCACCAAAAACCCAAGCTCGAACACAAAATCGCCCAAATTCGATGACACAAGAGGTTTCGATGAATTCCTTCGGTGAAACTCTTGGGTTATTGGTCGAGATTGAATTGGGACAAAAAGAATCCCTTCAAACCAACAAGAATTGAGCGAATCAAAGATTAGAAGGGGAAGGAGGAAACCGACCAAAATAGAAGGCAAGGACACGATTCAAAACACATGAACACACTTCTCTCGATCCCAAAGCCACGAGGGCATGCACACACTAAGGGGTGTGCTTCCTATGAACAAATTCCCAAAATAGTTGTCTAGACCTCTCCCACTCGAACAACTACTGGTTGGGGAAACCCTAAGCGAAATTGGAAACTACAGGAGGCAAGTGCGGGGGAAGGGGCTGCCTTGATATTTATAGCCCAAGTCCTAGTGATTGTGCTATTACTACTCTACCCCTATGGATACAATTGTCGAAACCACTTAGCCAGGGGCATAATGGTCGGACTTGGATATCTTCTGATCCGACGACCACCGCGCCTCCTCATCTGTAGCATCGCTCCACCAATCTCCCAGATGCCGCTACGTGCCGTCCTTCCATCTATTGAAACGTCGTCTCGGGTTTTGAGGCTCAAACCCGTGAAACCTGTCATCGATGGTTTTGAGGCCCAAACCACCAAACCTACGCCCGTGGTTTTGGGGCCCAAACCACGAAACCAGCGCGCCGATGGTTTTGAGGGCAAACCACCAAACCTCCTCGACCGCGTGTCATCACCGTCTTGACCGCCCGAGTCGCCAAGTCATCCGAGCCGCCCACTCCACTTGCATGCTCGCCGTCTTGACCCGATCGACACGGTCCGTCACGTCCTCTTGCATTTGTCGATGTCTTAGATGTCAGCCACCATGGCTAGCCACCCGGCCCGATCCGGTCCCTTGTTCCAAGCCTCACATCCGTCCTTCACCTCCGTAGTCCGTCGGCCCGACACGTCTTCCTTGGCTCCCGCACCTCGTCGTTAGCTACCATCTCTGAGCTTCACACCTGTAGAACACAAACCAAGAGATACGTCTTCGACACACTCTATGTGTGCCGGTGAACATAGCCAAAGCATAAAAGATAAACGAAAATAGAAGTAAAATGTTATTTGTTGACAATCACTCAATCACAAAACCGAACACATTTGACCTAAATCAACCATGTGCTCACAACACCACGCCTCACCAAAAATATCCATGGATGTATGTATGGACATCCTATGGGGACACCACACATCCACATATCAATACAATCCACCAAAGGATTAGAGTATTACTTTACAACGAGGATTTGAACTTATACAAATCTCTAGACCATGGCCCTACCATCATCATTGGGAATACACAGTCCAATACTCATTTCTAGTCACAAAACACCATCATAATAGCTATAGCGCTATATTGGCCATAACTAAACCCCTTACCCAATGTTGTGGTCATGTAGCAATGTATTCATGGGAAAAAAGTGAAGGAGAAAGTGCATTGTGAGTGGTGGAACATGTCACATTTGCGGACATGGTATGTGGGTTTACATGTGTAGACCTAGGGATTGGTGACTATTTCTTTGGCTGGCTTAGCTTAATCCACTACTACAAAAGTGATTTTATATATAACACATATACACAATCGTCTTCTCAACTATTGTAGAGAAGTCATTCGCGGGATTCCATTAACAGACTGCCACATAAAACATCTTCTAGATCGAGCTTATAGGTGTTATGGGTTGTTGGTAGTCTTTGCAAATGTGTTTCGAGAAATAAACAACGTGGTTGAATATCTAGTTATTTAAATTAACATTTATTAATTATTATTAATAATTTAATTAGAACAAGAGAGAAAGATTAATGGGCCTGGCCCGTTAGCAATTGTAAACCCCTCGTATAAATATGAGGGAAGACTTTTGGGAATAATCGAAAAGAATAATTTAGGGTTTATCCCTAGGCCTCGTCGTCCTCCGCGCCGCCACCCCCCGCATCCGCGCCCCCCGCCCGTGCCGCTCGCGGCGCCCTAGGGGCTGCAGGTCGAGCCACGTCACGCCCCTCATCATCCCCTCCGGTTGATCGGTCGGACGAGCTATGCGGATTGGTATCAGGAGACCGGGCGATCCGATGGTTTCCAATTGGAGCAAGCAATTCATGGAGGAGCTTCAGAATGACATCAACGAGTACATCGCAGCCATGGAGGCCAGATCCACGATCATCACTCTCCGCTGAAAAGTATGTACCCCGTCAAAATGCTCTCCTCTTCCTGTGGACAACGGCGACTTCACTATCCGCCATGCTTACGGTCTCCACAAATCCATAGTCGACTGACACCAATAAGCAGCCCCTGGATCTACCAAAATGGCAGTTCAACACACTTCTAAGGGCTCATGTAAGACAAGAGGTCATATTTCCATAGTGTTTATCCCAAGGCCTCTGTCCTCCAGCCGCCGCCCCTTAATCCACGCCCGCCCGTGTGCCTCGCCCTCGCGCCGCCCACCATCGCGCCCGCCGCTTGTGTGCCCTAGTGCGCGGATCGAGCCGTGTCACACTCCTCGTCATCCCCTCGCGTTGACCGGTCAGGCGAGCCTTGACAAACACCAACAACCCTATAGACCTCATTTTTTTTTGAGGTAGTTGGTAAGATAGCAGATCTTTGGAAATTGGCTCGTCTTCCAAAATAAAGTCACAACAAGATAAAATTTATATCAAAACTATACAGCTCATGTAAATTAAAACGTAGTCCCTCTATCTAGAAAGAATACAATTCTAGCACACTATCATATTTTAGTATTTTAAACCCATTATAGATAAGAAAAGTAACAATTTATGGTATCAAATAATACTTGTAGAAGTTATTAAGACAAAATACTACTCCCTTGGTTCCAAACTATAAGATATTTTTGTTTTTAAATATGTAGTTTTTGAGTGATTGTGTTGTGTGGTAAAAGCGCTCATGCAAGACAAGAGGTCGTATGTCCATACCGTTTTCTATATATTAATTTTGCACGTTTTAAAACACTTCCAAGGATGGTTTGCTAACCCTATATTGCATATCCTCCCTCAAAAAAAAAAAAAAAAAACCCTATATATTGCATATCCACTCCTAAACATGTTTAGTTTCTGTGGGGATCCATTATTTAGAAACTTTCACATAATGAAGAACCGTGCATTGCAGACTTTCGAAAAAAAATATTTAAAAACTTGTTTTTGTTTCTACTTTCTAGAGACATTTGATAGAGGTGATTGTGAATATCACCTCTAAAAATAGGAAATGCTTCTGATATGTGGATCCATTATTTTTTTCGAAAGGATTTATGGATCCATTTGGTCTCTAAATTTGAGTTGTTCCATATACCTACAGCTGGAAAGCGGAAATGACCCAACGCCCGACTCATCGGGCTGCTTAGCAGCAGGGCGCCTTCATCTGTACTATTTTTTTATATATAAAACGGTAAAGTTTTGGTCACTGGCTCGTGCTCGTCACGACCGCTTCTGCTCTGCCGCAATCATTTGTGTACAATTGTAAATATCCCATCGGTCAACACCGCAATCAACCGCGACGTCGCCGCCGGTATTAAACAAGTACTCAAATTGGCATGCTCCGGCACTTGGAAAATGTCAAACACACACGCACTCCTACGATAATCCTCTGATCGACTCCAGCGAAACAGTCTGAGCGCGTGCCCATCGCTCGCTCGAGACTATAAAAGCTGCCGCATCCGCCCATCCCTCTCGCATCCTCGGCTCTCTCCTCTCTGCAAGACTGTGCAACTGCAAGCTCCGTCTGCAGCAATCCCCGGCAATCAACCAGCTTCGAATTCGATCTCCTTGCATTCCCTGTTAGTATAGTAGCCATCAGCCAGCTTCGATCTCATTGCATTCCCTGTGAGTAGTAGCCATCAACTAGCTTCGATCTCTAGCACGTGTATCAGCTCCGACCAGCATGGCGGCCGCTTCCTCTCGAGTCTCGTCTCTCGGGTTGCTGATAGCCGCGCAGTGCGCGCTCTTGCTCGCTTTGGCTGGAGCTGCTCACAGTTACGCTCCTAGCGGCGGCGTGGCGCTGAGCTCCGCGTTCTACGACGAGTCGTGCCCCAGCGCCTACGACGTCGTCCGGCGCGTCATCCAGAACGCCCGGGTCTCCGACCCGCGCATCCCGGCCAGCCTCATCCGCCTCCACTTCCATGACTGCTTCGTCAACGTGAGTGCCAATGCTTGTTTGTGTGCCCGTGGCTGATGTTACTCCTACCTACGTACACGGCAGCTCAGTGCGTTCGTTGCATCATCTGACATGAATGAACGGCCAAATGTTTCAGGGTTGCGACGGCTCGCTCCTGCTGGACGACGATCTCCCAGCGATCCAGTCCGAGAAACACGTGCCCGCCAACGACAAATCAGCGCGTGGCTTCGAGGTGGTCGATGACATCAAGTGCGCACTGGAGGAAACGTGCCCTGGCATCGTTTCCTGCGCCGACATCCTCGCGCTGGCAGCCGAGATCTCCGTCGAACTCGTAAGAACCCCATACCATCAGCTGGCTTCTTCTAGTGATTGATCAACAAGTGCTCCACTTTAGTTTTCCATGTCAACGGCCAACTGACGGAATCATGAACGGCGTGCTTGCAGGCTGGAGGGCCACGATGGAGGGTGCTGCTCGGCCGGCGAGACGGCACTACCACTAACATCGAGAGCGCCAAGAACCTACCGAGGCCCTTTCGACGACCTCGAGACGCTCCAGGAAAAGTTCAGAAACTTTAACCTGGACGCCACTGACCTCGTCGCCCTCCAAGGTAATCAATCTACCTACTGACTTAGCAACAACACGAAGAGTTCAAACTTTGAAACCTGAAGACAGTGTGTGTGCGGTGCCTTGTCCCAAATCTCAACATATTTGTAATTTATATTCCATTCAGGAGCGCACACATTTGGCAAAGTACAGTGCCAGTTCACGCAGCAGAATTGCACGGCCGGCCAGTCTGCTGGCACACTGGAGAACCTCGACCAGGTCACACCCAAAGTGTTCGACAACGAGTACTACAACAGCCTCTTACAGGGCCGCGCTCAGCTCTCGTCTGACCAGGTTATGATATCTGGGCATTCTGCGGCAACGACCACTGCTCCCATTGTTCATCGGTTCGCAGGCAACCAACAGGATTTTTTCAGAAACTTTGCAGCATCCATGATTAAGATGGGAAACATTGGCCCACTAACAGGAAAGGATGGGGAGATCAGGAACAGCTGCCGGAGGGTTAACAAACGCTACTGAATCTGAATACATCGGTTCAATTTGATTGATTCCTTATTTTTCTTCACCAAATGCGAGGCCTGTGTAAATGATTCTTTTGTTTCCATTTCTCAATCTTTTGTAACCGTAAGGTGTTTATCTTACTTTTCCCCATTTTGTAAAGCAAATGTAAAAACATTTCACTCTGGTCATATGTCCATTTTCCCGAACACTGAGTTCATACTATTCTTTTATTACATAAATATTATTTTTGTGATTTAATCTATTATGTATGACTAATAAAATTTATTACCTTTACTAGACTCTGCCTATTTATTTCCTAACACAATGCTTACGTGGATACTTATAGTCTCTATTTCGTTGTGACAATTTATTAATTACTCCATTAAGCGACCAAACCTTTAAAATTATAATGACAAAGCATCTTTTTGAAGATTATTGTGGAAGTATTGCTAAGATACATGTTGACATACTTAGTTCAAACTTAAGTTTATGTTATCTGAGCCTTTGTAGTTGTTGCATCCCTTTTCCTTAACACCATGAAACTATATTTTGGTTTTTAAATTCTATCTTCTTTGTTTTATTATACTTTTGTCCACTTGAAACTCTATTGATTATCGCACCATTTATTCAAAATTTAGTTTCTATTTTACTAATTCATTTGTGTTTTATTTAAGAATGTTCTAAGTAATAGACTAAGTTTTCTTAGTTACTACAACAAAATAAATAGTCATTTCAGTCTACACCATGACACTTAAGATGTGGAATATTATAAAGCAATTATGTGTACGACGTGCATTAATATCATAATATTTTAGTTGAAATGCAAATTTTTACAAAGTGTCACGTGTGCGAATTGGGAGCCCAACCGGGCGACGGCCGACCCTAGGGGGTGGGTGGGTGGGTGGGTGGGTGCCGCCGCCACCGCCACGTCATCGTCGTTTCCATCTTCACTTCGTCATCAAGATAGGATTATTTAGGACTTTTTGGTGTGAAAGGGATATTCCAACTCTATAAGGAAAACCCTTATTAGAAAATAAATAAAATTGCTTGTAAAAGGTATTCCAACCATATAAAGGAAACCTTTAGAGATTGCTTAGATTACAAGTCCCACTTGGAGGGCTATATAAATAAAGGGTCTGTAATCTCTTGGGGAGATAAGCAATAAAGAAATAATATCAGGTTTCCGTTCCTGCCTCCCTCCCTCGCCCGTCGCACACGCCGCCCTTGAGCCGCCGTCTGCCCCACCGCCCGTCGCCACCACGTCACCATCTCCTCCCTCCCTTCCACCTTCCTAATCGCGCCCTAGCACCGCCGCCGCCTCCTCCTCCTTCTTTCCGGTTCGCCCGAGTTCGCGCCGTTTATGTCACCGACCGCCCGGATTCGATCTAGTATGTGCCGGCTGGTATCCGGAGATCGGGGCGATTCCCACCACCGATGGCTTCGAGATGGCGAATTCAACAAGAAGGAGCTCCTCAGCGACAACCACGCCAAGATCGTCGTCGCCGGCGACATCGAAACGCGCGTCTTCGCTGCACGGAGCACTTCTACACCACGCCCGAAGATTAAGCTACCTCCTCTCGCTCCACGGCGGCGGCGACCGCCTTTGGAGGAGGATAGCCCGGTAGCCGCCGCCGCTGGCCGGGGGCGTGCCGGCGCTACCTCGGGCGCCTCCGCGACCCGGCGATGCCATCGGCGACGACTCCGACCTGTCATCCTCCAACCGGGCGAGGGCGTGGCGTTGTTCGAGGGGTGACGCATCGGCTGTCATCGACAACATCGCGGCACCGGCTGCTTCATCCTCTCCACCAACGCCTGAAACCGCGTAGGAGCCCCGGCAGCTCCGGGCGCCACCTGCGGCGCCCCTGCCCGGTCACTGGACCTACTCCCTCTCACGTGGTAGGCCTCGGCGTCCCGGTGCGGCGATAACGACAACCACGACCTCTGGATTCATAAGATGGAGCTGCTGTTCGAGCTGAAGGGCGACATCGATCCCGAGTTTTACGCCCGGTATGCGCTTTCCATCTAATAGGTCCTGCTGCAGTCTGGTTCCACAGACTGTCTCGGAGTGGGACGCGTTCACCCACTACCTGTGACGCGACTTCGGACCCCCATCATCACCGACACCACCGGGGAGTTCACGCCTCCTGCTCTGGAGGGTGGGCTGAACGACTACATCGACGCTTTTGAGGGCTATACAACTCGCATGGACCTCGTGAGCTAGCTTCACCGCATCAGCCTCTTCGTCGGTGGGTTACGCGACACACTTCATACGGTGATCGAGTGGTTCGAGCCACGCTCGATGGAGGAGGCCATTGACCTTGCTCACCGCTACGATGACGCGCTGTCAGCGCCAGTAGCAGCGGACGCCGGCGACCACCGCAACGACAACGTCGCCAACGCTGACACCGACATCGACGCAGCTCTGACAGACCAGGCGCCAGGCTGACAGCGCTTGGCCACTGCCTTCATCTTTACTATTTTTTTAATTTAATATATAAAATGGTACAGGTTTGGTCACTGGCTCGTGCTCGTCACGACCGCTTCTGCTCTGCCGCAATCATTTGTGTACAATTGTAAATATCCCTCATCGGTCAACACCGCAATCATACGTGAGGCAACCGCGTGCCGCGACGTCGCCGCCGGTACTAAACAAGTACTCAAATTGGCATGCTCCGGCACTTGGAAAATGTCAAACACACACGCACTCCTACGATAATCCTCCGATCGACTCCAGCGAAACAGTCTGAGCGCGTGCCCATCGCTCGCTCGAGACTATAAAGCTGCCGCATCCGCCCATCCCTCTCGCATCCTCGGCTCTCTCTTCTCTGCAAGACTGCAACTGCAAAGCTCCGTCTGCAGCAACCCCCGGCAATCAACCAGCTTCGAATTCGATCTCCCTGCATTCCCTGTTACTATAGTAGCCATCAGCCAGCTTCGATCTCACTGCATTCCCTGTGAGTAGTAGCCATCAACTAGCTTCGATCTCTTGCACGTGTATCAACTCCGACCAGCATGGCGGCCGCTTCCTCTCGCGTCTCGTCTCTCGGGTTGCTGATAGCCGCGCAGTGCGCGCTCTTGCTCGCTTTGGCTGGAGCTGCTCACGGTTACGCTCCTAGCGGCGGCGTGGCGCTGAGCTCCGCGTTCTACGACGAGTCGTGCCCGAGCGCCTACGACGTTGTCCGGCGCGTCATCCAGAACGCCCGGGTCTCCGACCCGCGCATCCCGGCCAGCCTCATCCGCCTCCACTTCCATGACTGCTTCGTCAACGTGAGTGCCATTGCTTGTTTGTGTGCCCGTGGCTGATGTTACTCCTACGTACACGGCAGCTCAGTGCGTTCGTTGCATCATCTGACATGAATGAACGGCCAAATGTTTCAGGGTTGCGACGGCTCGCTCCTGCTGGACGACGATCTCCCGGCGATCCAGTCCGAGAAACACGTGCCCGCGAACGACAAATCAGCGCGTGGCTTCGAGGTGGTCGATGACATCAAGTGCGCCCTTGAGGAAGCGTGCCCTGGCATCGTCTCCTGCGCCGACATCCTCGCCCTGGCAGCCGAGATCTCCGTCGAACTCGTAAGAACCCCATACCCTCAGCTGGCTTCTTCTAGTGATTGATCAACTAGTGCTTCACGTTAGTTTTTCCATGTCAACGGACAACTGACGGACTCATGAACTGCGTGCTTGCAGGCTGGAGGGCCACGATGGAGGGTGCTGCTCGGTCGGCGAGACGGCACTACCACTAACATCGAGAGCGCCAAGAACCTACCGAGCCCTTTCGACGACCTCGAGACGCTCCAGGAAAAGTTCAGAAACTTTGACCTGGACGCCACTGACCTCGTCGCCCTCCAAGGTAATCAATCTACCTACTGACTAAGCAACAACACGAACAGTTCAAACTTTGAAACCTGAAGACAGTGTGTGTGTGCCTTACATATTTGTAATTTATACTCCATTCAGGAGCGCACACATTTGGCAAAGTACAGTGCCAGTTCACGCAGCAGAATTGCACGGCTGGCCAGTCTGCCGGCACACTGGAGAACCTCGACCAGATCACACCCAAAGTGTTCGACAACGAGTACTACAACAGCCTCTTACAGGGCCGCGCTCAGCTCTCGTCTGACCAGGTTATGATATCTGGGCATTCTGCAGCAACGACCACTGCTCCCATTGTTCATCGGTTCGCAGGCAACCAACAGGATTTTTTCAGAAACTTTGCGGCATCCATGATTAAGATGGGAAACATTAGCCCGCTAACAGGAAAGGATGGGGAAATCAGGAACAGCTGCCGGAGAGTTAACAAACGCTACTGATTCTGAATATATTGATTCAATTTGATTGATTCCATTTGTCTCTTTATAACCGAAATGCCAGGCTTTGTGTAAATGATTCTTCTGCTTCCATTTCTCAAACTTTGTAACTGTAAGGTGTTTATCTTACATTTTTCTCTCTTTCTATAAAGCAAATGTAAAATTGTTATCACGTCCATTTCACAAAAATTGAGTTTATATCAGAAGTTTTGTGTGGCTTTTGGCATTAGACTGCCCCGTGTCTCCCTCCCACGCTTGGCGGCTCAGGCGGCCAAACCCTAGCCGCCGTGCCCCTCCACCCTTCCGCCCCTCTCCCGCCCCGCCGCCGCGGAGTAGGCCACCGGCAGGGCTCAGTGGCCTGCCGTGATGGTGGCGGCAAGGCTCTCCCGGTTGATTGCAGTGAAGGGGTGGCGTGGGCACTCCTTCCCTCTCCTGTTTCTCCCCCATCAATGAAGGCGCTGGAGGCGGTCGGTGGGGTCGCTCAAGGTCCGCTAAATCGACGCCTTTGGGTGGCCAGAGGCGCCACAAGGGTGAAGACGATGTCCGCGCAACGCCGTGGCTGCGCGAATGGCCCGATGAGTGCCCGATCCGACCTATACGATGACGAAGTTTGCGAGATCAGCTCGCCATGGATGCTTCCGCAGCGCAGCAGGGCATGCGAGGGGCGGCACAAAGGCCATCTCCTCCGACCGCTTCATGGCGCGGCGGAGTCGACAGGTGCCTATAGGCGCCCAGGTGCATGGTCGCCCGGAATCCAGCGGGTTGGCGGCTGCGGCGGCGCCATGATGCGATGGTGGTGTAGCAGGAGCACGGCGGTATGGCGGTGGTGCAACAGGTGCACGGATGAAGGCGGGACGACAGTGGTCCGTGTTGGTGTTCGAGGGTGGTGCTTCTCTACCTGTTCCTTCCCACCTTGTTG
Source organism: Hyparrhenia diplandra (assembly GCA_015847255.1). Taxonomy (NCBI): domain Eukaryota; kingdom Viridiplantae; phylum Streptophyta; class Magnoliopsida; order Poales; family Poaceae; genus Hyparrhenia; species Hyparrhenia diplandra. The sequence goes on from JADLZK010007404.1 coordinate 167,927, forward strand.
TACCGCTGCAGCGGTGGGTAGCGCCCGTCTTGGTGATTTAAACGTTTGCAGGAGACGGCTTTGTCGGGGCCGCCCAGCTTTTTCCGGATTTGATAGTTGGATCAGCAATGGTTCATGTCGCTAGCATATGGCCTAACGACATGGCTCTTGGAGGCGATGGCGGTGCTACCATGTTTTGACGACGGTGACGCTTGTGGGCGTCATTTTCCTCGCTGGAGGCGTCGTCTTGTCCTTCATGAGGATCTCTCCGGGTGTAAACCCAACAACAGTATATCTTGCTGGGCGATGATGGCGTCTTTGAATGTCATTTTTCGTTGGAGATGTCACTTTTAGAAGATCACATGGGTTGTCGGCTTTGGTGCCATCATCGAAGTTGGAGGATCCCTTGCACATGTACGGGTGCTTCATACCGTTGCCACAATATTCGAAGTCTCTAATGGTGGTCGGCGTTCTACGATCTTTTAGTATCCTCTAGATCTGGCAGACGTGTTTTGGCGGTGATTTATCGGTTTGGTGGTCATATCCTTTTGCAGTTGGTTTCACAGGGCAAGTCAGAGTTCTTATTGGAGATGTAACTTTCTTAATTGATTTTTTTAGTTGTACCGGTGTTGTCAGGTGAACATAGGTCTTACTTGTATCACTGTTTACCTTTTGTAATATTTATAACACGATGCATCCGGAAATATATTTTCCATTATAAAAAAAATCAGAAGTTTTGTGTCCGTTAGGTGCTTTATCTTATATTATAATGCTTGTTGTACGACATTTATTTTTAGCAAATTGGCCTATCTCTCCAGCACAGCGTAAGTTTCGACTTTGAAGTTTTGTGAATTAATCTAGTATGTATAACTAAAATCAGGGGAAGACTTTCGTCAACTTTGGAAGAATTCCCGTTCTTAATTGATCAATTTGTCCTTATGTACTAATGAAATTGACAAAATTGTAGATCATCACATATATAATACAGTCTGTTTCACTATCCTACTGCCTCCTGTATTTCCATTTCCCCAAACATTTACAAGATTACTGGGCTAAAAAATATTTGCTCATGAAAGAATCAGGCTTTAGGTAGGAAGCATCCGATTTGATTCTCCTTCATTAGTACCACCAGAACTGGAATTGAATTTGCTTCCCCCAGGTGTGTTCATGCGAGCTTGCCGCTTTGTCACAACGATGGGGTTCTTCTCTTCCTCGTCCATGGCGACAACCTTATATATATCATTTTTCTGGAAGACTGGATGCACATAAGCACCCTTTAGGTACTCTCTTAAATTTAAAGTCGGATCATGCGCTCGTTCCAATGTGTCCTTTACCATAGCATCCTGCCAAATAGAGGCATATGGCAACTTATGTTAGAATAGGTCCCATTTTTCTATGCTTTTCGTACTATTAGAGCTTAACACTGATTTGTTATGACACTATTCAGATATATTTGTGAGCTAATATTTTGGACTTACCTGCAAGGGAAACCTCACATACGCTGGCTCAAATCGGCCCTTGCAAACATAGTGGAACCATATGGAAAGGACAGGAAGTGGGAGAAGGGCAACGGTGGACTTCTCTGCTTCCTGTGTACTCAGAAGTCCCAGTAGGAGGATTTGTGATACTATCAACGCAATGATTAGTCGCATGTGCACATCTGGCCAGAATTGTGCACCACTTTCGTAGTGCTGAGTATATACGTTAATTATCTTGCAAAAAAAGAGAGAATTATATTATGGTCCCATGTAAGAGAAGAACGATAATAGAACATGGCACTTGAAGTATCAAATGAAATATTAGCATTCTAAAAAAAAAAAATGTTGGCAAATTCGTAGCAAAAGTTGATGTTCTTTATGGAAAGTGAATAAGATTCAAACAAACATAATGGTGATTTAAATGCAAACAGAGTAGTACCTGATGTCTGAAAACAAGATATGCAAGGCTGAAGAACACTATGATGAAGGGAAGAAGCATGGGTGTGACAACTGCATATACAAGCCCAAGCAGAAAATACAGCTGTAATCGTGGTTCTGAGTTGTAAAAATCCAGGCTTCCAGGATCCATGGCCTGCTCGCGGTCGTGCTCTGTTCTGACCAAGAAAGCATTCTTTATATGGAATATGACTAATGCCTTCAACCGAAGAACTTCAGCAGCTATACCAGACCAGCCATCAACCATTATGTATGTCATGAAAAATGTTGCCTTCATAGGAATGGACTCTCCAATAACCTCTGGAATTCTTGAGGTGACACAAGTGAAAATGACAGAGTAAGCTAATGCATTTGTTAGGTAGAATAACAAATTTGACCAAAACTTAATGCAAGAAATGATTTTTTTTTTAATTCAGCGTACTTATTAGCGGACTGATGGATGAAGTTGTCTAGTTGTTGGAATGCTGTTCCAGTTATTACACTCCCCAAGAACACATTTACGAAAAAGGAAAATGTAGTACTTCATTGCTGTTCTCCTGTCCAATCCAGAGAGCGATGTGTGTCCTTCAATCTTGCTCATGGCCATTAGAATTGTTGGGAGAAGTATAAGAAAGATTTTCAATATGATTCCTGGCAAGAAGCCTTGGATAACTGGCGCTAGGGAATTTCTGCATGGCATTTGCACGATAGAATTGAGATCCATTAGACAACAATTATCTTGTAAACAATTTACCATACAAAAAGGTGTTGGATTTTATGTATTATGCATTCCAAAAAAAACCTTTGTAAATCGACAAATAATATTTTCTTCAAGCGAACATAACTGCAACATTCAATAATTCAAGATACAATATTTGCATCTAAAGGTAGAATGCGATTATAACTTAATAGCTTACTATACTAATAAGGTTAGGTCCAATCTGCTTCCTAGAAGTGGTAGCCAAAGCTAATTAATTATAATCAAAAGCTACCCAGACAAGCATTAATTGAGTCAAATGGTTTAGCAAGAATGCATTAAAATCACAAAATCTACATCAGAGGCTCTGCTAAAGCTCTGAAGCTCTTTAAACTGATGTCTACTAATAGATTTCAAACATTGATCGCCTTATTTTAAAATAATCCCACTGTTGTGGAAAAAAACCAAACAAGCCCACTTTACCTTAAAAAAAAATCCCACTTGGACACCATATTGATAAATGATAATGAGTCACTGAAGTCAGCATGACAATAGATAGTTTGCAAGATTAGAGGAGTAAGAGAAATTTACAAGTACAATAGCATGCCAAAAATGCTTTTTCATGATACTTAACTGTAAACTAACGAATATTAACACTCACCTTTCTATTATAGGTTTCAAGAAAGGAAGCACCTTCTCGATATCATCTAGGTTTGCCAACGATTGGACAATAGCAATTGGTATCATGAAGAAAAAGGTCAGAAAGAAGAAGACAACTGCTACAATAAGCCTCCTAACTGAGAGCTCAACAAAAGGGATTGAGAGATTAGCCCAGAAAAAACATCACGAGGTTCTGGAGCCCAGTCAGTTAACCACACGGTGGGATTACTTGTTTGTTGTGTTTGAGCACAAACCGCGGCCCCCCACTGTGTTTTGAAAGACACAAATGCTGCTGGCATGATATAGTTTGGATCAGTGATCACCTTTTGCCTCTCCTCATCCTCCTGCGATGCATGTGAAAATGTTGTATAAATGCTACCAAGTAAATTGGTTGTAGAATTGAAGGAAGCATGGAGTATTATAAATGTAATCAAGTAAGTAAATTGGTTGTATAATTCAAAGGAAGCAAGGAGGGTTCCTGACAGACTGACGATAGTATCAACTGATGAAGAGGTGGTTGTTGCTTTAATATACCTGTTTACATAAATCCTCAATTTCTTTTTGGTAGTATTCTATGGCATCCACCCTTTGTCCCCAAAGACCCCACAGTCCTGTCTGTAAGAAATTTACTGGAGTCATACCACTTGCAATCTTTTATGAATCCATTGAATAGCATTTTAGATGACAAAAGTCGTTCAGTGCAAGAGAATGTCTGAAATAGAGAAGTTGTACCTTTATTTTTGGCCTTTTTGCAGGGTTTTTAGCATGCTTGTTTTCGTAGTAGATTAACCAGTTTTGCAGGCCTTTTTTTTCTTCTCAACCAAGCCAGAAAGGTGGTTTGCATTGTATACAATCTGTTGACCAGATTTATAAAGTTACTCTATAAGCATAATTTGAACTGGAATGGGCATGTGATCTCTCTAAAAAAAAGAACAAGACAGGAAAAGAAGCAACTCTTTCTGCATGAGTTGACGAGTTAAGAAGTACAATCAAAGAAAAAAATTGAAATACAAACAATTATTTATTTATTTTTTAATTGCCTGATCATATAAATCATCATGACAGTACTACAGTACACATAATCAAATGAAAGGTATAACCTGGTGACTAAGGTAATGATCCCGGTGATTCACAGCAAAGAAGTGCTCAACGTGCTCACTAACTGTTTCATCTGGGTCTGGAGGTACATTTCGCACAAGAACCTAAATAAATAGGAAAAGGGTCAGGACATAGGTGTGGAAATTAGAAAATTTTACAGTTCAACAAGTTTCCTGAAATAAATAATGTTTTCATTGAAAAAGACGCGGACTTAACAAATAAATACAGTAAAACTGATACGTTTATTGAAGTTGTAAGGATAGAACATTTACTGTGTATTGATCAGGTCGACGATTTTGATTAGCAAGGAAGCGCAATCTCATCGTTGTCACAACCTTGTACTCGTGATACAACACAAAGAATGTCCAAAATGTAAACACATAGGACATCGCTATGTGTGCCCAAAACCTATGAAAATAGTTCAAGAATTTAGTAGATGTATCTTTTCCCTCAAAAGACAAAAAAAGAGAAAATTTATCAGACTGTGTGAAGTCATAGGGGAAATGAAAGAATATATCAATCCTCAACTATATAAATGCACAGATGCTTGATTTTTTTTGAAAAATATCAGAAATGATTGTGTTTCTTTTGATCATAATATTACAAACTGCAGTCAATCTTTTTTGTGTTCTAATTAAGATTATATGCTAATCACCAACAAGACTAATAAAATGGATATAGATATTTAAAAATGAGAGGTTAGAACAAGCCTAATCCAAATGCAGTGTATCATGCAGCACAAAACTATCTCAATAAAAAAAAAAGAGGCACGCTCAATTCTAGCACTGCAAGATGCACTAAACAACACATATCATAAGCAAAGTATTAGAATAAGTTCAAACCTTTTTGAACCTTTTCCTAGATTTGATATTGAAAGCTTGTCAATTTCGTCATAAGTTAGTCCCTTTTCCTTTTCCAGTGTTCCACTAGTCCAATTGACAGGAACTAGAACAGCAAATGCTAGCAACGCAATTGGCACAAATATTTTCAAACTGCAAATGAAGAACATGATTCAGCATCAGGAAATATAATGTACTAATGCTATAAATATATTGGTTTTCCAGTGTATATATATGTTCCAACAAGTCAAATGATCATGTTCTAACATCAAGCTGGAAGTCTAACTAATTATTTTTAACTTGAAAGACATGAAACTAAAAACAATTGCGCAATGTGAAAATTGATAAAGACGAATATCATGCTCACCCAAGAAGATAAATGCGAACATATACTGCAGAGTCTAGTCCTGCATGCTCAATAAGTTCAGGTTCAGGCATTTTCAGTGCTGCAGGCATCCAGTTTAGAAACCGGATGTATGTTGACAAATCTGCATTCACAAACTTTGAGAAGACAGTTCCTCCCAATTGCCTTGGGCTGCTTCTTGTCCCTTTGAGGTACCATTTTGGAAAGTATACCCGATCATTAATAGGTTGTATCCTGAGAACAGCAAATGCAAGAAGGAAACCCACTGCAGATAGTATGTTTAGTCCCGCAGAAACTCCAATGTCAGTGAGGGAACCCATATCTCTGTTATGGGATTCACTCCTGAATAAGCATCATAGAGTATTATTAGCAAGCTGTTGAAGCAAAAGGCTGCAAATAAACAAACAAACAGTCAAGAGAAGTAGGACATTGATACGTTTGCAATAATAAATCTAGGTCATAGATTTGGTAACACAACAATAGTTAGTGTCAAGCCCCTTGATCAATGATCTGAAGATGATGATCCAAAATGGAAGAGAACATATAAAAGCCACGGCAGATGCTAGGTGCCATCATCCATATAGAGGCCGCAGAGTCAGTGGCAGAGCTAGTAAATTCTCATGCCTATCTAGGGCCTAGGGCCAACATTTAAGCCCATAAATCACCACAGTGAGCCATGTTTTGACGGATAACGAAAAAGCACAAAATGAATGACATGTACTCTACAATATTTCAATCCCACGCTTAATTGAACAACAAACATAATGCAACTGAAAATCAAAATACCTAAGTAATGACCCTTCGGTTTAACCTCACCTCTCATATCTTGAGTTTACCGAATGTCAACCTACACTACAAGTTGGACACACATAACAAAAGTTAGGGATGCAATATGCAAAATACAAAAACTAGGGATGCAATCTAGGCCATCCTTTTCTCATACAATTCTACAAATTCTAGTAAGGTGAAACAATCTGTGCAATTGAATTATAGATGCGACTTGGGGGCGTGTGATGGGAAAATGCCGTGGGGATTTTGCAACTAACCTGCTGGGTGGTGCTGCCAGGATGCGTCGCTGCCTTGCCGGCGCACGGCATGCTGCGCGATGTGGCCACTGCCACCGGCCTACCGCACTCCCGATCGTTATGCCTGATGAGGTACCCGGTGGATGTGAAAGCGGACGGCAGGGTGGAGCCGATGCCGGGGCACGAGCCGTCTCCGGTCTCCTGGCGGCGGCCAAGGATCGCGCGCGCCGCGCGATGGCGTCGTCGCGACAGTCGGCGGCGAGACCGGCAGCGTCGCAGCGAGCAAGGATCGCGCGAGATCCTTCTGTCGATTCAACTCCCCGTCCCGCAAGCTGGGCCGCCGTGAGCCGTGAATCCTTCTTCGACCGGAGCCTCCGTGCCAAGGTGGTGGCGATAGGCTCGGCAAATCTCTCCTCCTCGCGTTCTCCGCACCAGCAATTGGCCGATCAAAGCGGTCGTGACCGTGGCGAAGGGTGGAGGCCAGAGGGATGCGTTTACGAGGCCAAGCACACGAGATTGGACAAATGACAAATTGTATAAGCCGGCCGTGCCGTCCCCGGCCAGCAAATTTTAAAGATCCATGATCAGTTCAGCATGATTTATTCAGAGTTATATACAGATGAGTCGGGTCCCACTTTCTTGTCCGGCGGACCACCGAAGCCACGCAAACGGGGAGGCAAGTCGTGTGCACTTTCCACAGCTCGTGAGTCGTGATCGTGAGCACCATACCTGCTGCCAAGTGTGTGGCTATCTTTTTCACCAGATGTATCTGAAGTATCTAATAATAGAATAGAAAGACTACTGATTTTTTTTTTCATAATCGATGACACCAAGATGTTTGAAGAATGCATCCCTTACATTATCACCTGTGTGACTACACTCAGCGGGTACATTCATGCTCCCGGATGCAAAGCCAACTAGGCGGATGGTTGATGTGCAAGGTTGATGCGGCCTGCCCCATCGTTCGGTCGTCCTACTGTCAGGATACCCAATGCTGATGAAGCTGGAGATAATGCCGAGTTGTCGGACGACACTGTTGAAGTTTCCGGCAAGCAGAGCAAAGTGAAGAAGGGAGTCAATGACAGGCCGACTTCGTCCAGGCCCAAGCGGAACCGCAAGCCCAACAGCAAATATGCAGGGCCCAACTGGGTGTGAGCTGTCTCCACCATCGTCTTCGTCAAAAGGGAAAGGAGAACTGGTTTTGGGGACAAGTTGAATCTATTAGGCATAGACAGGCCGGCTGCGTCCGGAGTCGACGGCGGCGAGCTCGTTGCTCTGTCCGACCGGTGTATCCAGTTACTCCTTGTAAACCCTGTTAAATCCGTTCGTTAATGTTCATCGTTGGATCCTGAATCTATATCTGTTAGTTGTTTGTATTGCGGATGCTTACATTTGGTACCGGAGCTGTTGATCCTCGGCCGAAAATTTCGCCCGGGCGAGGTTGGCTGTGTCGCTAGCTTAACGGCTTCACGTCCGGATTATCTTCTCCGCCCCTCGCACCAGACTCGCGAGCAGAAGAAGTTGGTGGCGATGGAGTCCCAACTTCGAAGATCTCGCGGCGTTGTTGAAGCGGATGGAATCCAAATTCGACACCAAGTTTGAAGAGCAGAAGAACTCCATGAAGCAATCGCTCGACGCCAACACTTCGGCCCTCCAGGAGTTTGTGACTTGGAAGCCCAAGGTACAAGCCGATGTGGTTCAGCTGCAGGGCAGTGTCAAGGAACTCAACGCCAAGTTGGATCGCTTCATCCTGAATCAGAATCAATGTCTGAACCCTGCTTACAAGGTATTCGATGTTGAGCATGAACTTTCCATCTAAACCACCGTGATTGTTGAGGAATGGGGGATCTATCGCTAGTGGTTACGGATCTCTTTGGAGTGGTTGGTGATCAAGATCATCCGGTCTCTGGTCATGGTGTGGTGACAGCAGTGATTCATACTCCACCACCAGGTCATTCACCATCAGGTGCTGTTGCTCCAACTCTTCCCTCTCCAGTATCCCCAATACCATTCTACCTTGGTAACCCTATGTACACTGATGGTAGCCATATTCCTGCTAATCATGCATTACCTCTAGTGGAATTTCCCGAATTTGATGGTAGCAGTCCCAAGGTTTGGGTTCAGAAGTGTGAGAATTATTTTGACATGTATTTTGTGCCTGAGCATCTTAAGTCTAGGCTGGCTTCTATGAGGTTCTCTGGCAATGCTAATTTCTGGTCTCAGTCCTTGGACACCCCACAGACATAAAATACCTTGGCCCAAACTCGGTGCAATGATCTCGTGAAAGGTTTGAGAAAGATCAAGACAATTCTCTTCTCGTGCAATTTTTCAAGATTAAGCGTATTTGACATTAATTTGTCGATTATGTGGAGAGATTTGATACATTAGTACATCAAATTCGGCCCATGACCCCCAATTCAAGATCGCAACCATAACCAATGTGATTCATTGATGGTTTAAGGGATGATATTAGAGCTGTGGTGTTAGTGCATAACCCTCCTAATTTGATGTTGCTAGTCACCTTGCATTATTGCGGGGAAGAAACAAAGGAGAATGTTTATAATCCTAAGAAAGATTTCAAGAAATCGACAATAGCGATTTCAAGTTCATCGGCAAGCCCGGTATTACCCCCAATGGGGAATTCTTCCCGCAAGCTCTAATTCCAAGAGAAATTCTGATCATAACAGTAAAAACAGCCATGCTAATGACAAAGCATCGCTCTTATGCAAAGCATTTAAAGGCTAAAGGATTGTGTTACAAGTGTGGGCAAAAGTGGCACCCTGGCCACAAGTGTGCAAATTCTGTATCCTTGCATGTAGTTGAAGAAATGTGGGATATCTTTGTGGGAGATCAGCCATCAAATGAATGGAGTTCCGCATCGATAGTGATTCCGATTCGGATGAGTTATGTGTTTTCGCAACTAAGAAGGTGGGCAACAAACCGTCGCCTAATGCATTTCGGGGTATAGATGATCCAACAAAAACACTGAGAATGGTTGGTTGTGTGGGAGGCAAAGATGTTATTATCCTGATTGACTCTGGCAGCACCAACACTTTTATCAGTGAATCTCTGGCTTCTAAATGGAGAGAATGGACACCATTGAACAGAACCATGGAAGTGGAAGTAGCAAATGGGGAAATGTTGAAGTGCACTCATGAAGTTATGGCTGTCCTCTATGGATCGGTGGCCATCCTTTTCGATTAGCACTCAAAGTACTACCCCGCAATGTTATGATATTATTCTTGGAATGGATTGGTTGGAAACTCACGTCCCATGGTCGTTGATTGGAAAGCAAAGTGGATGTCATTTGATTATCGTGGTAGCAGAATTATGTTACAAGGTATATTACCTCGAGCAAGATCTTGTACACCCATTCTCTCCAATGAACTGGCTACTCGATTTGTCAAGACCAAATTTGGTGTATGGTTGAGTTACACAAATTGGATGTTGCCAAGGCCATGTGTACAAAACCAAAAGAGATTCAAGAACTATCGATGAATTTGCTGGTCTTTTCTTACCACCAACCGGGTTACCTCCCAAAAGAGCAATCTGTCCATCGATACCTTTGGTACGGGTGCCCAACCATTCAGAATTCGGCCTTATAGATATAATTACGCACAAAAGGATGAAATTGAACAACAAATCAAATTTTGCTACAAAATGGCCGGATTCAAGAAAGTCGAGTCCATATGCCTCACCCTGTGTTATTGGTTAAGAAAAAAAGACGAGGGAGATTGGAGATTGTGTGTGGACTATAGGAAACTTAATGCTTTGACAGTCAAGAACAAGTTTCCATTGCCTGTCATTGATGAACTACTTGATGAGTTAGTGGGAGCCAAATATTTTACCACTCTTGATTTGTCATCCGGTTTTCATCAAATTTTAGTGGCAGAAAATGATGTTGCTAAGACAGCTTTTTCGGACTCATAGTGGACATTATGAGTACAAAGTCATGCCCTATGGAGTTACTGGGGGCCCTGCCACTTTTCAATATGAAATGAACACTGTCTTGGCTCCAGTTCTCAGAAAATTTGCTGTGGTGTTTATTGATGATGTTTTGATCTACAAAGAAGACCTGGTCCGAAAGCACCTCCAAAGATATCGATCTGTTTTCTCTTTGCTCCAGCAAAGATCGGTTGAAGGTTAAACTGTCTAAGTGTTCTTTTGCTCAAAAGGAACTCTCTTATTTGGGACATGTCATCGGTGAGGGGGAGTGGCTCTGAGATCCAACCAAGGTTGAGATTATCAAAAATTGGCCAACACCTTGTAATGCTAAAGAGGTCGAAGCTTTCTTGGCCTAGCTGGATATTACAGAAAGTTTGTGCAAAATTTTGGCACTATCAGCAAGCCACTCACTTCTCTTCTCAAGAAAGGAGCAATGTTTGTTTGGACTGAAGAACAAGATATTTCATTCAGTTCCCTTAAGACAAAGATTAGTCACTTTCCTGCATCTGGCTTTACCTGACCTTAAGAAGCCTTTTCTGATTGAAACTGATGCCTCTGATAAGGGCATTGGAGCTGTACTTCAACAGGATGGGCATCCTATAGCATTTGTGAGTAGAGCATTGGGCACTAAAAAATCGACATTGTCCACCTACTTAAAAGGAATGTCTAGCAATTCTCCTAGCAGTAGAACATTGGAAAGCTTATCTCCAAGAAGAGTTCATTATCAAAACTGATCAGAAAAGTCTTGTCCATTTAGATGATCAAAGACTGACTACACCTATACAACACAAGGCATTGACCAAGTTAATGGGATTGAAATTCAAAATTTCCTACAAGAAAGGTGTAGAGAACAAAGTAGCGGATGCTCTGTCTGAATGCCCCCAATCGTTGGACAATATGTCTTAGCAGACCGCACTCCAACCGGTCCGGCTTCAAGAGTTGGTCGATGGTTACCGTAGATGAAACAACTGTCAAACTTCTTTCTAAACCGGCAAAGAGCATCTCCACAGGGGACATTTTACCTTGCAGCAAGGTATTATCGATACAAGGGCAAGGTTTGGGTGGGCAATAACAAAAACATTCAAATCAAGATTCTCAAATCACTCCATGAAAGCCCAATTGCTTTGGTCACTCGAGGTTTTCCAAGAACCTATAAAAGAATCGAAATCTCTTTGCTTGGCCAGGTATGAAAGCTATGATTCACCACTTTGTTACTCATTGTACAAATTGTCGGCCGGGCTAAACATGAAAGAGTCAAGTATCCCGGTCTTTTGCAACCACGCGCCCCCCCGAATTTGCTTGGCAAGTTGTCACATTAGATTTCATTGAAGGATTACCAAATTCTCATAACTTTGACTCTATATTTGGTAGTGGTTGATAAGTTTTCCAAATATGCTCACTTTGTGCCACTTAAACACCCTTATCTTTGCTATGGATGTTGCAATGGCTTATCCGACAATGTGTTCAAGTTGCATGGTTTTTCGAAACGGATGGTTTTACGAGGGGATAGGGTATTTGCCAAGAAAGTCTAGAAAGCATTATTCAAGATAGTCAAAACTGAACTTCATATGAGTACTTCTTATCACCCCCGGTCGGATGGCCAAACCGAGCGAAAGTGAATCGGTGCTTAGAAGCTTATCTTCGATGTTTTGTCCATAATTGTCCTCAACAATGGAAGAAGTGGCTATCATTGGCGAAATTTTGGTATAATTCTAGCTATCATTCCTCTCTTAATGCTACCCCATTTGAGATTCTTTATGGACAACCCCCTAGGCACCTTGGCATTGATATTGTTGAATCTTGTGCTGTCCCCCGACCTTGATGAATGGCTAACACGAGAGACACATGATGGTGAAACTGTTGCAACAGCAGTTGATTAGAGCACAGCAAAGGCAAAAGCATCAGGCTGACAAGCATAGAACCGAAAGGCATTTCAATGTGGGGGATTCTGTGTTTGTCAAACTCCAACCTTATGTCCAGACATCTGTGGTTACAAGAGCAAATCACAAACTCTCTTTCAGATATTTTGGGCCTTATCTCATCCTCGAGAAAATTGGTACAAGAGCTTACAAGCTTTCAACTTCCTAACTCTGCTCGAGTTCATCCAGTTTTTCATGTCAGCCAGCTCAAGAAGGCTCTACCTCCAGCAGTACAGGTTACATCTAATCTCCCCAACTTGTCCGAGGCCGATGCATTTCGCGTTTTTCCTGTCAAGATCTTACAACAGCCGCCTTAAGCCTCAAGTCGATCACTTGGCTGCCGAGGTACTGGTGAAATGGTCTTCCTGGCCAACCTCTATGGCTACCTGGGAACTTGAGGACGAACTGAAGAAGATGTTTCCAGCAGCACCGGCTTGGGGTCAAGCCGGTTTTCAACAACCGGGGAATGTCAGGATACCCAATGCTGATGAAGCTGGAGATAATGCCGAGTTGTCAGACGACACTGTTGAAGTTTCCGGCAAGCAGAGCAAAGTGAAGAAGGGAGTCAATGACGGGCCGACTTCGTCCAGGCCCAAGCGGAACCGCAAGCCCAACAACAAATATGCAGGGCCCAACTGGGTGTGAGCTGTCTCCACCATCGTCTTCGTCAAAAGGGAAAGGAGAACTGGTTTTGGGGACAAGTTGAATCTATTAGGCATAGACAGGCCGGCTGCGTCCGGAGTCGACGGCGGCGAGCTCGTTGCTCTGTCCGACCGGTGTATCCAGTTACTCCTTGTAAAACCCTGTTAAATCCGTTCGTTAATGTTCATCGTTGGATCCTGAATCTATATCTGTTAGTTGTTTGTATTGCGGATGCTTACACCTACCCATACGACAGGAGACACATACAGCCCTGTTTGGAAGCTCGGTATTTGTCTCAAAACCATTGTAAATTACTGGTCCTAATTTTTTTCCTACCCAAGATGCTATTCGTTATTTGGATGACTGGTGAGGCTACTAAATTTACATCTGGTTTAGTGCAAAACCGTTGGAAAAAGGTGTTGCCTCCTCTGGCCTGAGAAAAAATACGGCAGATGTCGGGCTCTCCAGATCACGATCTCGAACCTCCGCTCAAATCCCGCCGCCGCCCTGGCCCAACTCGATCCCAATGGTCTGCTGCTTCCCCATGGCGAGTGGCACGCTGAGTCGGGGACGAAGCGGTTGTTATAATCGGTGACGACAGGAAACGATGAACAAGAAAATCAAACCACAGAGAGACACAAGATTTAACGTGGAAAACCCTCCCAATGCGGGAGAGTAAAAAACCATGGGCGCCAGCCAGCAAACACTCCTCACTATTATCAAGAGTCGGTTACAACACCGATGCGGCGGCTTACAAGAGAATGAGACGATGCTCCAGGTGAAACCCTAGACCGGGTATATATACCGTACCGCTGGGGGCCGAAGCCCCCCCGCCCCCGAGTGAGTGCGGACGGGCGACGGGCCCAAGCCTCCTTATGGGCCTGAATTTGGAACATACTCAACAGCGGTAGCCTGGACATGTTGTCACCAATCGCCTCCTTGTGCCGCACCTCAGCCATCGGCGCCGCCGCGCGCCAAGACACCGCGGCACGGGCCGGGCGGCGTCCGACGAGTCCTCGACCACGGCGTGCACGAGCGTCTTGCTGCCAGAGGCGCGGAGGTGGCTGATGTGGTAGCGGACGATGAGGAGAGGCAGCCTAGCTGATGGGGCATGGGTCGATGGCGGAGAGGCCAGGGTGCTAGGCTCACTGAGTTTGTTATCCGGGCAGCATTGGAGGCCATAGAGAGGTGCCATGCCAATATCTTAGACCTGGACCACTATGGATGACTATAGCGTATAGAGAAGACTCTAATCGAGGTGCAAACACCAGGAATCGATGGATGCATGCTCAGGCTGCTCGAATTTGCTCGTGTGAGCTTGAGCGGCAATGGTGGCTGTAACTTGGTTTCTTTGTCCATGGCGTCCCTATCTTGGATATAATCCAACAAGATACCGCTCTGGAGGCTAGCAGCTGGTGAGGCGGCGAGGCATCATAAACGAGCAACAATGGAATAGCACTATGGACATCATCGAATTTAGTAGGCGGCCAGCGAATTCCTGATACTGTGCTTCCAAACAATATTCCACAAGCGAATGGTTATCCTCCACCGGTGTTCTTGTGCACATCAGATTACAAGTGTAATCAATTTACGGCTGTATATATTTTCATAACATCCAAACAAAGCATCCCTGAGGTCCATACGACAGGAGTGAGGTACCACAAAAGTTTTTTTTAATTTTTTTTTGACCATAACAACGTTCATAATAACCCAGTAGCAAAGCAGGGAATTTAACATTCAAGTCTTACAACATCAGGTGTTGTAGATCACAGACAATCGACAGATAGTTCAAACCAACACAGCCTGGTAGATCACACAGCTCACATGATAATGGCATCACCATTGGCCAAAAGCAGCAGCACCAGTCTAAGCATGGTAACAAGACTACTTGCATCATAATCTAAATCCACCGCATGATACTAGACATGATACAAGGTTGCTGGTACTCACGGAGTTCCACGGGTCGATGATTCCTCTCGCGGCAACTCGACGACACGACTTGGAATCGAAGGTGGCACGGGGCCGATTTGGTTGTATTGATTGTAGAATATACTTACAATTGCCAAGGGTTTAATATTTATACCCTAGACTTGATATGAGTCCTAATAGACCACGATTACAAAGAAGGAAAACCTAGCTAAAAGATAACTTGGACTCCAAGTCTTTTCAGAGTCGTTGATGATGTGTACATCGTGGGACCTTTCCTCTCAGACGGCTTGCCTCAACGCCTGTCAGCTTGCCGAATCATCTCTGATAACTGCCCGCACGAAGCTCTGCCGAATCCGTGACTCAACCGAACAGTGATAGCTTCCCGAATACTGTAGCGCTACCGAACACTCTGTACGGGTAGGGATGAAAATGGTACGGATATTAATTGACCGTCCGTTCGGCCGAACAAATGTGAACTAAATTTGGATAGTTATACGGATATCCGCATATTTTATTCAAATACGGATACAAATACGGATATCTTAGACAGATATCAAATACAAATATGATATCATGATTATCCGCCGGATATGGGATAATCCGGTAATTTATCGGATATATCCGACACGCCAAAAACGGATGTATCCGAACAGAGCTGGCCAACAAAGCAATTCGCTGCCCCGGCACCACTTGACAAGGAGACACCACTAAAACCGTGAGCTAGGTCAATTCCGGGGATCCTCGGATCGGCAATGTAAATGCTAATATGGGTGAAGTTCTCAATGCAAATGACCCATGAGTCCATGACCCACGACCACGAGCATGTTGCTTTTTACTCAATATCCGAATAGATATTTGTATTCGACATTCTCGAATCCGTTTCATACCGTATTCGATACTTATTATCATTATCCATAACCGAGACAATCCGTATTCGTATATGTATCCGGCCCTATCCGTGTCCGAATCCGGATCCGATAGAAATATGAAAACAAATACAATATGAGTGATATCCGTTCAGATCCGATCTGTTTTCATGGCTATGTACGGGCTGCTGCCTGCCGAATGCCCTCTTACTGAATATCTCTCATTAGCATTTTGTACTGGCCTTTATTAGCATCTTGCACCGCCCACCTGTCATCAGGGCTTACCAAATTTCGGTGTTAACAAAAGTACTATATTATCTACTGTTATTAGATCTGTTTATGCATGATGCACAATCAAAACGTGGTAAAAAAAAAAATGGCAGAACTGAATGACAAGGTAAGCCAATAGGTAGACAAAATTATCAGATCACATTAGCTTCAAGCATCCTAACTTCCATTGATCAAACACATATTGGTAACATTTTGACACGTACTTGAAACCATGACTGCCTACAGAATCCTATAAACTACTACTAGATCCAGCCCAATGCCCCAATCCAAACAGATCTGAGGAAAAATTTAAATTAAGACAACCTAACTGACTCGCTCCATACAGTTCAAATTTTTGTTGCGGTATTAACACATCTAAGGTAAATCAACCTAGAAATGTGAACAGTTACGAACATATATGGCCAACGTAACTAAAATTAACTGATCCAAACTAGGAGATCTATATGATATACAATATAAATAAGCCGAACAAAAGGAACTCTGCCGCTCAGTTCCGTGCACGATTCTTTTCAGTTAGATCTCTATGTATTCAAGAGGTTTAGATTTGCACGCTAGCGAGCTTACAAGTTCAACAGAGATCTCAGCCGCGAGGGCAAGGATATCAGCGCAGGAGACTGGGCACGCTTCCTCCAGCGCGCGTTTGATGCCGTCGACCACCGGGAAGCCGCGCGCCGAGTTGTTGTTGGCTGGCACGTTCTTCTCGGTCTGCATCGCCGGGAGATCGTCGTCCAGAAGAAGGGAGCCATCACAACCCTGAAACATTATTCGACGTTCATTCTTGCTAGCGTCAAATGTTTCAAATTTTAAACGAACACGAACACCGCAATCGTCGTCCAAATTTTAAACGAACACGAACACGAAGCACCCTGAAACGGTCAGGCAGTAGTGGCCAAGGGGATTGGGTGCTTCGTGTTCGTTTGACTGGCACACCGCAGCATGTCCATTTGAACGGTTTAGTTTAGCACTTGGCCACTACTACCTATGGCTGCTATCCATGCATTCGGCACGTTGCGATGCTAAAATATTTCCAGGATTGATCCATGCATGCATGAATGATAGCGGCATGAGAAAAGCGAATTGATGATTGCGCGTGCTTGCGTATGCTCGCCGGAATTCGCCGCAAACGGCCGGCTTGGGAGCCGGGAAGGTGTGGCCTGTTCCATTTCTTCCGAGTAGTAGCAAAGGGGACGAACTGTAGGCTGCAATTGTATAATAGGATAGGATCACGGATGCTTTGCCATCCCTGCCGACTGCTGGCGACCGGACCGACCATGCCTTGCAGCTGCGAGGAAACGGCCGGTCATGTGGCCGGGTCAAAGAGGGTCTCTCAGATGATAAGATATAGACCCCAGGCCCAGAACCATCAGTATTTTTAACGCTCTTCAGTTGGGTTGCCTGTCGGCCGCATTCAGCCCGTGATGTAGGGAGAATAAAAATATCTGTTGTTAGGTATAGTGGGCTTGTTGCAAATATTTTTTAGAAAAGAGAATATACTAATATCCTAGCTAGCTTAAGCTTGTTGCAAATATATATAGTCCTCGATCTTTCTTTAGTATACCTGTATATAAAATGCACTAGTTTAACTCTTTGCTACGTCCATATGTATAAAATTTTTGTTTGGGCATATTTTATTTTGCTTTTTGAAAAGCTAGAGTTGGTGGGTTGATGTATAAAACTCAACTTTCGAACGTATGTACTTGTAGATTACTGGCTTTTTAATGAATGAAATGCATGTATATTGTTAAGTACTCTTGGCTCCACACATCTCTCACTAGTCCAGAGATTCAGCAGTTATGGTTATATCTCAGTCCGGCATCAGATCATTGCTACATTGGATCCACTGAAGGGTCATCAGCAGTACGGTGATAGGCGATCGAGCCTATCACACTGCTAGTTCAAAGTTAGTCCTAACATTAATAGCATAAATAAGGACCACTGCTGGATAGATAGACGAAAATAGTGATAAATATTGTGGGCGTGAGTACTGTTTTAGTGGCTTCAAATTACTGTCAACATATTTCTCACAATATTTAATAACAAATTCATTTATCACCGAGAATACATGAAAGAATCAGATAGGTACCACACAACATATAAGGATTATATACTGGTTCAGGTACGTGGCACCCTACTTCCAATTTGAAGTGGATCTCTATGTATTCCTATGCTCGGTTACAGGACGTTGATGTAGGTTATGTGCTAGAAAGCAAAGAAATAACCGGGTCCCTGCCCCTCTTTATATAGCCTGAGGGTAGGGTCATAATACATCCAGTCAGTTGACAAATGTGTTTTCTAGTTTATTACTCACTCCGTTCCAAAAAAAGTATCGTTTTTTTACTTCCAGACATTATGTTTGACCACTTCGTCTTATTATAAATTTTTATGTTAATTATAAAATCAATATGTCGTGGTCGTGATACCACGGTCACAAAGAACCGACCGGGCTAATGTGTGCAACGATGACCTAACTCAAAGATAATGACACAAGGGTTTATCTTGGTTCGGGCAATCGAAAGCACCCTAGTCGGTGTGTGGCACTATCGAGCTCAAACTGCTCAGATCGGGGTGAATACAAGCGGGCGAGAGAGGGAGATGAGCTCCCGTGTCTCGGTGTGTGCGTGGGATTGGATGGTTCGTGGTGTCGCGTTTTGAGTGTGCAGGAGAGCCTGTCCTCTGCCGGTGGCGAGCCCCTCCCTTTTATAGTCTCAAGGGGAGCTCACAGGGTGCCACCGAGCCGAGGACTGTGAGGTGGAAGAAATACAAGTAGAAGGGGTGAAGGAGAAGATATCTTTTGCCATGTCGGGCATGCCGGGCTGTTCGGCATGCCCTTCCGATCGCCGCCCTATTTTGTGGCACGCCCGGTCGCCGTAGAGTAGGATAGGGCGTCCGTATCCCGTATACGTAGTATCGGGCGCCGAGCTCGGAGTTCGCCGGTTGGTGTAGAGGGGGGCAATGAGCTGCGCCTCGCCGCCGCCGTCTCCCGCACCATGCCGCTGTCAGCACGCCCGGCGCCCACGGTCGGGGGTCGTGGGCGCCGCCGAGCCTTAAATGCTCGTAATTGGTGTCGCAGGAAAACGCGTGTGGCCAGAGAACTTGGCGGAGTTTGTCTCAAATCGCCGAGGTCGTTCTTGTCGTGTAGCGCTTGTCCTTTGTGCCTGGCATTACCCGGCGCGGGTCCGACAGTCCCATGCCGCGTACAAGCCGTCGGTGATCTCGCCGCAGCAGCAGATCCGATCGTAGGTTCGGCGCCCGGAGGCGTAGCCTGTGATCTCGCGCCCCAGTCATCATGCCCCGGATTCTCCCGATCGTCCTTGGGTCCGGGCCACGGGAGCTCGCTCGAGACGGGGAAGTGAGCTCGCCGACGAGGTCGAGCTTCGCCATACCCTTATGTCTCTACGGGGAGCTCGCTCGAGGGGCGGACAGCTATCTCCCTAGGGCGAAGCTCGAGCTCGTCCGGCTTTGCGGTCTCGCGGGAACTCGTTCGAGACGAGGGCGTCTTCCCCAGGCATAATCTCCTTTCAACGCGTGCGGGGGGGACAGATTAGGTTGTTTGATTTTGTCCGAATATCTGTGTCCCACACAATAAATCAGTATTAAAGTATCTCTAATGATAAATAAGTCATTAAAAATAAATGATATTTATAATTTTTTTGAATAAGACATGATCAAACATAATATATGAAAAACCTAAAACGACAATCTATGCTAAAATGGACGGATTGACATATCTTTGCCAATCATGACTCGTGGGGTAATATCGTACAAACTTTGCGGAGTGAAATGAAACTGATATAATAGTTGTGCTTAAGGTCACAAGCGGTTTGGACCTTTTTTATTAATTGGTTCAATGGATGGTTTGGGTTATGTATAATGTTGATGTTAATTAATTATATCTAATGCACCTAGTGGTGCTAACCATAACCTTAGCAACTTAGGCTTAATAAATAAATATGAGGCGATTTTAAGCTTTTTTGTGGATTAAGGACTCCTCATTTGAATGCGCTCTATATTTTTTAGGAGCGGACTCTAGAGTATAATTTTTCATTCTAGCGTCTAAAACGATAGATTGGCACCTAGATCGGAGGATGGTTGTGATTGTGTGCAGCTTATGCCCAAGCCTAAGGAATGCTTATGCGTGCTGCGCTGGCTTATCCAAAGCCTCCTTTAAGCACCTCTTGGAGCATAAAATCTAATATACGATCGGCCGTGCCCATGCACCACCGCCAAAGAATAAGAAGATAGCGGAATGCCGGCATTAAGGTTTCAATATAAGGAGATCTATTACCTGGCGGCCTTAAAGGGGGTTGGCAAGCGGCAAATGTGTGGCACAACGATTGTGGCAGGCGATATGGCTTACGGCAAGCAGTGGGGGTTGTGGGAGACAGTGTTTGGGCAAGCTGGTGGTAGGGCGTCGCAATGAACTTCATCGGCGCCCTATATGTTTAAGGTAGGGTGGGTTTGAGGGGAGGGGGCGCGAGGTGGGTGGCGCTGCCAGACGTTGGGAGTCGCTGACTGTCGGTGGTGGAGAGGGGGGTGTGAGCGAGGACAACGATGGCAACGGGGAAGATCACCGCCCTATGTTGAGAGGAGGGTGGGGTCAATGGGCAGGGAGCGAGAGGCGGGTGGCATGGCAAAATGGTGGGATCCAGGGAGGAGGTGGGGGCGAGGACAGCATTGACGAGGAGGAAGAATAAGATGGGAGGGAACGGGCGCGACGGAGGAGAGTGACGATAGATCGTGATATTTCTGAAACGCTCCATGGCCCTCTTGGAAGCGTGGCAGGCTATATGTGTGATGAATTGGCTACATCCTACACTTATTCAATATAATATATAGTGCGCATTTTTGAACCTATACACTGTGCATTTTACAGAGGTATAATCAAGAAAAGATTGACAGGTATATTTGCAACAATCTAGCACTGATTAACAAGATACTTGCCATACACGATCGGCTGTTTCCTAGCAGCTGCAAACCATGGCACATGGTTGGTCGTCAGCAGTCGGCAGTGATGGCAAGCACCCGTGAACCGACACAATTGCACACTACGGTTCGTCTCCTTTTTCCTGTTTCTCGGAAGCAATGGAGGCCGGAGTTTTGGGCACCTTCCCCGGCCAACAGCCTGCCGCCGGCGCCTAATTTCGGCAAGCATACGCAAGCGCGCAATAATCATTCAGTTCAACGTGATCCCTTTTCCCCTGCCTCTATCATGCATGGATAACAATATATATTTTAGCATCGCAACGTGCCGAATGGAAGGTGCACGCAGCAGCAACAACCTGCCATAGATAGTGTGGCCCAGACGGCTAGTGTTAAACTAAACCATTCAAACGGACATGCTCCGGTCAAACGAGAGCACCCACCCAATCCGAGCCCATGCCAAAGAAAAGTCCGCGAGCTTATCAGTCGAGTCGAGACTCTATAAATACGCGCAGAGAGTCCATTCCTCACATCCAACCAGTCCTCTCACAATCATCCAAGTATCCAACCAGTCCGCGACGCTGTCAGTAGCGAGCTGCTGCAAAGCCCTCCCAGTGACATCCAAGATCGTAGCAGCTCGATCGGCGTCGTGCAAGCCCGCGCGCATGGCGGCTTCCTCTCGCGTCTCGTCTCCAGGGTGGCTGTTAGCCGCGCACTGCGCTCTACTGCTCGCCCTGGCTGGAGCCGCCCGTGGCGCGGCGCGCTGAGCTCCGCGTTCTACGACAAGTCGTGCCCCGGCGCCTACAACATCGTCCGTCGCGTCATCCAGGACGCGCGCGTCTCTGACCCGCGCATCCCGGCCAGCCTCATCCGTCTCCACTTCCATGACTGCTTCGTCAACGTACGTGAACTGATCCATAGCGCTCGTGTATATAGCATGTACGCGGCAGGCCCTTTGTTTCATCATCTGACATGAATGAACGTCGCATAATGTTTCAGGGTTGCGATGGCTCCCTTCTTCTGGACGACGATCTCCCAGCGATCCACACCGAGAAGAACGTGCCAGCGAACAACAACTCGGCGCGCGGCTTCCCGGTGGTCGATGGCATCAAACGCGCGCTGGAGGAAGCGTGCCCCGGCATCGTCTCATGCGCTGATATCCTTGCCCTCGCAGCCGAGATCTCCGTTGAACTCGTAAGCTTTGCTAGCGTGCAAATCGAAATCTCTTGCATTGATAACGACTATACATCTATATCTAGCTTGTTGCCTGAACTGAACCGACTGAAAAATTGGGCACGGAACTGGGCGCAGGCTGGAGGACCACGCTGGAGGGTGCTTCTTGGCCGGCGAGACGGCACGACGACCAACGTCCAAAGTGCCAACAACCTTCCCAGCCCTTTCGACTCTCTTGATAAGCTCCAGAAGAAGTTCAGAAATGTCAACCTGGATGACACTGATCTCGTCGCCCTCCAAGGTAACGTAAACATGCTAGAAAATATGTACTTTATATGTACAGTTCAAACTTACAAAAGTAAAATTTTTATATGGCGTGCATGCTGATATCAACAACAAATTTCTACTCCAGGAGCACACACATTTGGTAAAGTCAATGTCAATTCACTCGTCAGAACTGCTCTATGGGCCAACCAAAGGGTGCACTGGAGAATCTGGACGTGGATTTACACCCACCGTTTTTGACAACAAGTATTATGGGAACCTCTTGCATGGCCAAGCCCAGCTGCCGTCCGACCAGGTCATGCTATCTGACCCTACGGCGCCGACAAGCACTGCACCCATTGTTCAACGCTTCGCGAGCAATCAAAAGGATTTCTTCACAAACTTTGTGGCATCCATGATTAAGATGGGCAATATCAGCCCGCTGACAGGAAAGGATGGGAGATCAGAAAAAAGAACTGTCGGAGGGTCAATAGCAAAAGGCTATTGATGAAGATTCGCATTCAGTTTGATTGATTTTCCCCTTTTTGCAATGCTATTATGATGTTTGTAGAAGTCATTCATCATTCCCTTCAGTGCTAAGAATGTAGTTTTTTTTTTTTTCCTATTATTGGAAAGCAAATGTGAAAAGTGTTTTTTTACACCACCATTATTTAGATTAAGGAACGAAATATATACAGGTCTTCCACACTCACATATGAATGGGTACAACCAAACTGAAATGACAAAGGTCTAGAGAGCAAGCACAACTAAGCACACTCACCTTAAAACCAAACTGCATAAAAAACAAAAACGAGTTCTCTGTAGCGTCCAAGGACACCACTCAGGAAACAACGAAAGCAACTAGATCTCTAAAATCTAAACTCTTGTGTTGCTTCGGACCCAAACTTCTAAACACTTTTAACAACATTACTTCCAACTGCTTGCATCCATTCTTCAGAGTTCAAAGTCATTTTGTCTTTCTCTGTAGATAACTGTGACCACTATCAGATCCATTATATCCCCTAAAGATTACCGGTAAGAATTTAATATTTTTCTTGTCGAACATCATATCATTTCTGTTCAATCACAAAACACAACACATAGCCTAACTAACCCCACTAAAATTTGATTTCTCAATTTAGAAGTAGAACTCTAAAACCACAAACAAAACAAGTGAACATTATTTTTTGGTAATTGGATATTAAAAGTTATGAATAAAAGTGTTACACAAGAATCTAATGCCTTATAGTCAAAGAATTATAGTTGTCCTCCCCTTTTCCAACCCCTCTTAAGCAAATTATCTTTTGTCAATAAAACCCTCCACATTAGGTACCAAAGAGAATTTTTTTAATTTTTTAGGAAAAGCCTTGCCTTCATGATATTTTTCCACCAGTCTGTTTTGATTTCATGATCTCCCTCTACAACAATTGTGCTAAAAAGTCTATCTTTTTTTCTTAACTCGCCACAAGAATATTTTATTCTCATTCAAGGTAACGAACACTACCGGACTGACCAAATTCAGCCACAACTACTACACAAAATGATTTCGTGAGGCATTGCCCTGAGATTTCTGTAGGGGGCTGGACTTGGGCTTCTTTTGTTGATTGGTGGTGGGGCCTGCAGTAACAGGCGACTTCGGTTAACCTATTAACGGAGGCAGTTCTTCTTAGCTAGGCAACCCGCTATAATGGGCGATGAGCGGAGGTGATTGCCCCTTAGCTCCTCGGGTGCCAGTTCTTTAACTACACTGTTGCCTACAAATGCAACCCCCAACCACTCCCCATCTTCTTCCTCCACGAGCCCACCTATCCATTTGACGGGATTCAAGCTCTTTTAAACTCCAAAAAATTCACCATTTTTTTAGGGAAGGAGTTTTACTCTTGGATTCCTTGAAGGAGGACACAATAGAGGTTGTTATGTGCTGCTCCCACATCCTTACTCTTCTTTGTTTTTGAAGTTTTGGGTGATATAGATCAATGGTGGATGAGGGATAAACGCCTAGTTCTTCATTTGTAGCAATTTCTTTGTAATATTGCTATAATATATCTTGTTCGCTACATGTGCAGGTTAATTCGCATGGAAAGGCCAGGATGGATATACTAGATACCGTGCATACCTAATACCACATCGTGAAATCAGGTGAAAAGTTTTGTTGACATTGCTCAAAACCACTTCTAATTATGAAAACGGTAGAAAACGGATGTCCATGTTCTCACTGTAAAGAGAACAAGCTTTGTCCAAGAAGGCAGCAGTGAGGTGCATTCTCACTCTGATTAATTAAGTAGGATTTCAATGTAAGGATACATGTCTGAAGGTCTCACGGCGAAGCAGATGCAAGTGATGATGCATTTGGAGAAAACTCATGGACCATATTACTTTTTTCCCTTTTGCTTTCTCTCCTCCATGACAGCCGGCCCTCCATGAGGCGCTTTTTAAGCTTTTGTGTATAAAGAACTCCTCATTTGTAAGTGCTCTGTATATTTATGCGCTAAGTCAATTTTTGAGTATAATTTTTCTGCAACCTTATGGAATTTCATTCTAGCGTCCAGAATGATAGATTCATCACTCCTGGCTTAGAGGTCGGTTGCGGTTGTGTGCAACTTATGCACATGCCAATGGAAATCTTATGTGTCATGTGTTGGCTTATCCGAAGCCTCCTTAACCACCTCTTGGAAGCATGGAAAGTGCACTCTGAAATCCTCGAATTTGAAAGCTCATGTGATGTCTTGACCATAA
>JADLZK010007405.1:0-56072 GCA_015847255.1 Hyparrhenia diplandra
GTCTGGCTGAAGTCAAGGAAATCGGTCCGTCCGCTCCCATCTGACGGCTGCAAGAGATGAATATCGTTGCAGCTATTTGGTCGGCCCATGACGGCCTGTTTTTGCTCTCGATTTTTTCACCTCTCGTTTATTTGGCGCGGGTCCTGGTAATTTTGGCGCGTCCTGGTCGTGCTTTTGGCGCGAGCCGCGAGGGGAAGGCCGGCACAGGCGATCGTCTCGTCGTCCAGGTGCTCCATCGTCTCGATCTGCATTCTCACGTGTGTGCTCAGCTGCTGGCCATCCTCTCGATCTGCATCCTCACGTGCGTGCTCACGTACCCAGGTGCTCAGGCTCCGGCTTAATCTGATTGGTTCCTTTTGTCCTCTCTAGTGACTCATTCAATTGTTTAGGGTTTGATTCAATGGAAAATGCTTGATTGAGATGGAAAATCTGCATCAAAACTAAATCTGAATATTAAAGATGGAAGAGAAAAGGGTGTGTGTTACACCATGACTATTCTTTTTGTCCATTTGATCCCATAGTTGTTCAAATTTTTACTTGGCGTTAGACATAACATCTTTTCATTAATATTTCTATTTGTAGAGAGTGTTTCATTCATGGCTTATTACCTCAAGTTGGCATGGAATTCAGTAATCTAAATGAGGCATGGATGTTTTGGGTTAGTTATGGAGGTCAAAAAGGGCTTTGAGGTTAGAAAAGCGATACACAAACACAAGAAAATCGGATGGAAAGGTTAGATCCTCGCAGATATGTTTGTGCAAATGAGGGTCATAGAGTGGAAGATAAAAGAGTGCGTGATAATCAAGTGTCCAAGATTTGAAACTCGAACCGATTGTCAAGTTCGCATGGGTCTTGTCTTTGGACCGCAGAGAAGGGGAATTATAAAGTGACCGATTTGATTTTGGAACACAATCACATCCTTCATTTGCCACAAACCTCACACTTGATGGTGTCTCAAAGAAAAAATTTCAGATTTACAAGGGTTTGAGATTGAGACAGTAGATGATGCGGGAATTGACCCAAATTGGCACATGAGTTGGCTACTATCCAAGTGGTGGCTCACTAAATCTCGATTACACACTACGAGATCACAAGAACTATTTACGAGGCAAGCGACAACGGGAGATGGCATATGGTCAAGCAGGAAGCATGCTTATGTATTTTCAGGAGAAAATTGCTGAGAACCCGTCATTCCAATATGCATTGCAAATGGACCGAGAAGAACAAATAGCAAATATTTTCTGGGCTGATGCTAAAATGCTCACTGATTATGCATATTTTGGTGATGTTGTTAGTTTTGACACTACTTTTGGAACAAACAGGGAGAGTAGGCCTTTCGGTGTATTTGTTGGGTTCAATCATTTTAGGGAAACAGTGGTTTTTGGTGCTACTCTAATGTATGATGAGACATTTGAGTCATTCAAGTGGTTATTTTTGACCTTCTTGAAAGCACATAATGGAAAGCAACCAAAAACAATCTATACTGATCAAGATTATGCAATGGGAAAAGCAGTTAAGGAGGTGTTTTCGGAAGCATGGCATGGTTTGTGTACATTCCACATTATGCAGAATGCTGTCAAACATCTCGCTGAACCTGACAATGAAGAGTCAAGTGGTTCTCCTAAAAATATAGTTGAGGGCAGCAAGAAAAAAACAAGATCTTCAGCCAAAAATGTAGATGAAGGCAGCAAGGAGCCTAGTATTCTCACAGATTTTAGTGCATGTATGTATGAGTATGAAGATGAGGCAACATTTGATCATGAATTTAATATGATGAGGACAAAAACGAGCAAGCAATCTTGGTTGGATAGTATATATAAGTTGAAAGAAAAATGGGCTGAATGTTTCATGACGGATGTCTACACATTAGGTATGAGAAGCACACAATTGAGTGAGAGTCTAAATAGCGACCTAAAGAGACATTTCAAATCTGATTTTGATATAATTCGGTTTCTTAAGCATTTTGAAAGGTTGGTAGAAGATAAAAAGAAATAATGAGTGCATTCGAATTTCAATCAAGGAAAAATTACCTAGAATCAAAATGAGGACACCTATGCTAATCCAAGTTAGCAAGCTGTACACACCAGTAATATTCGAAGCTTTTCAAGGTGAATATGAAAGGTCCATGGCAGCACGCACCGTGACATTAGAAGGTAACCATGAATATCTTGTGTCAATTGGGAGTTTTGATGGAACTTGCACATTGGAGAAGGAGTATAAAGTTATTGGTGATCCTGTACAACAAACTAGTACATGCAGTTGTGGACAATTTAGTAGATTTGGAATATTGTGTGCACATGCTCTAAAAGTTCTTGATTTGATGAATATCAAATTACTGCCCACACAATATGTACTGAAGCGATGGACACGTGAAGCACGTAGCGGCACAATACAAGACATCAAAGGCCGAGACATAATAGAGAATCCAAGATTAGACTTAACCGATGCATTACAAAAGATATGTCTATGAAATTTCAGAATATAGCACATAGAGCAGCCGGCCATCCAGGGTGCATCTTGTTAGTAAACAATGCACTTGACATTCTTAGCAAGCAAGTTGAAGAAGAAATTAATAGTTCCACTAATAATGTGGAGGCAGTCACGGTTCCCTGAATATTACTCCCTCAAGTGATTTGGTGAGTACGGCACGCCCTGAAAAAAAAAGGATGTGCAAACAAAAACCTCAAAACAAAAAGAACTTGGCTTGATAAGAAGCGCAAATTTGTGAAGAAAGGCAACACGAAGAAGGATATGGGTTCAGCGGTATGTATCAGCACAAAAAAACATAACTTGTGTTTAGTTGTCAAAATATTCACTTGTGTGTAATTTTTATTCTCATTTATTGATAGGCACAAGAAACTACAAAATTCACACAAGAAACTATAACAGTACAGGATATGCCTCCTCCTCCTAGTACTTCATGGCCCAACAAAGGGATGACTGAATCATACTCGACAATCAATTCCTTCTCTGAACTATTGATGGTAATTTTTCAAAGTGATGATTTTTTTCATTTCAAGTGCAGAGTTTAATAACCTTGTCCTTTTATTCTGCAGAGAAAGCACTTGTGATCTTAATGTTGATTTCTAATAAGAGGGAGGTGCTTTTTGGAGCTTTTGGTTTGGTGATGAATTGCAAAGTACAACCAGGATCCATTTTGTGCAGCTTCATATGCCCTTGATAGTAGAAGCAGTAGTACATGGATCTCTATATTGTAGCATAATATATATAGTACAAGGACATCAGCAATGCCTTTTCTATATTGTAGCATAATATATTTCTGTTACTCTTATCATTCAGAACCATATATTCAGAACCATATGAATGTTGCTGGAATCTGGGAACATTCATTCAGAACCATACATGTATTCATTTGGATTCTGGGAACATACAAGCACGCACATACACACATTGCTTCCTACATGTAGTCACTTGTATTCTGGGAACATACAGGAAGGCACATACACACGGATTTCCCACACACACACATTGCTTTCTAAAAGAGACTGGTACAGTCTGATCACTACAACATTGCAGCGACAATCAATCATAATCTGCATGTCCTTCTCGCCCACTTCAGCGTTCAGTCCATCCATCGACTCAACAGGTTCAGTGCACTCATCAGTGTTAAGTGCAAGCATCCAGACACCCTGCAATCAAAAATAGAGGGTACAAATCAGAGAAGAATCAACAGCTGGCGTGGTGGCAGTGAGCGCCGGCGGGGGCAGGGACACCGGTGTGGCGCTCGCGCTCCGGCACGGGGCAAAGGCTTCAGCGCGGGTGGGGCTCCGGCACGGCGGGCACGTCCACCAGCGGGGGGCAGGGGCTCCGGCACGGCGGGCGCGTCCTCCAGAGGGGGACGGGGCTTCGGCGCGAGACGGTGGCGGGGGCTCCAGTGCGGCGGCCGGGGTTCTGCTGACGAGCAGGGGCTCCGGTGGGGAGCGCGTGCGCCGCCGGTGGCGAGGGGCGCGTGCTCCATTGGTGATTTGGTGGCGGAACGAGCGAAGAAGAGCAACTGGGAACGAAGTGTGCTCTGTTGGGCTTCAATGGGCCGGACTAGCTGCGTGGCTTGGAAGCGTGAAGAGTTGAACCATTGGATGTAAATGAACGGTTCGATTTTCTTGACTTCAGCCAGACGTCGTTTCCGTGAAGTCAGCCGATCCAAATCCAAAAAAGAGGCAGGCAGAGTCGGGTTTGGGCAGTATCGAGTATCCTAGTATCGTATCGTATATAGGTGGGACCGTAGAGCGGGCAGAGCTGGACGAAAAAAAGAGCTTTATTAGAGCAACTCAACCCACCTCCTATTCAAGCCCCTACCCTACTAAAAATCTAGGGGTTCGAAAAAATCAACTCCAATGGAGCCCCTTTAATGAGGCCTCAAATTTTAAAAACTCCTAAATTTTAGTTTGAACCCCTAGATGGATGGCCCCCTACCCGGTGGGACCCACACTACTTTTCCCCTTTTCCCGTCGTCTCCACCGGCTCGGCGCCGCATAGACGCGCCGCCCTCGCATCTCCGCCTGGTCGCACACGCTTTTACTTTTCGGCCGCGCGCGCGAGGCGCAGCTAGCCCGTGACCATGGCGTCCGCCTGAGGGGAGCCGGTAGGACGCCTCCCCCGAGAAGGCGCGGAGGATGGCCGCCGCGTATCAAGAACGCCGCCGGCGACAAAGAAGTGTCGGCGTGTGGGAGATCCGAAGGCTGCGGCGCGCCGGAAGGCGCCCGGCTGGCGATCCTTCGTGGGCTCCCGATGGGCGCGCAGGGCGCCATCTCTCCTGGTGTTCCCGCCGCTGCCGGGCAAAAGTCAGTGGAGGGGTCTGCCGACCGGACACCTCAAAGATGAAGCGCGGTGGGCGCTCCCGGCCATACGTGGTCGGAGCTGGCGTGGCGTGCATCCCGACCAGGGCTTCCGGGCGCGGTAGGCTGTGGCGGGCGGGCGCCGGCCGACGACGCCGCGCCCGGGACCGCCTCGCTCAGCGCCATCATGCGGCGGAGCCGGCGTGGTTCGCCCCGAGAAGACAACGCCATGGGCATCGGGTGACGCGCCATGGGCATCCCGTTCGCCGGGCATGTTTGTCATCACCGCCATCGATCATTGGCCTATGTGAGTTTCTTCTTGCTCTTGCTTTTGGTCCCGCTTCTCGCGAATTCGTCGTAGGAGAAATCGAAATCTCAATCTCTGCAGCAGACAAGGTTGATGATGATGAATGAATCTTGTATGTGTGGTGCGTGCCTGCATGCAAGCGTATTCCAGCTTAAATCTCGCCATCTACTTCTTTGGGACCGCAGAGGGTAGGGCGGTGTCTATCGCGTCGCTGGTGATGGGGTCGATGCTCCACGAGGCGGTCTTTGGTCGTCCGGCGTCTTGCCATGAGGCGAGAGAGCAGCCTAGCGGAGAGCTGCTTTGGCGGAACAGCGTGGAAGCAGCCTACCCGCGCCCCTTGGCATCGGGTCTGCCGGGCCAGCATTTCTTCTTCGTGGCTGCCAGATCTATTGCCGCGGTGGAGGCAGACGCGGATCTCGCTGGAGCTGCCGCGGCGCGCGGCTTCGAGGGCGCGCCCGCCGCCGCCGCGTCATGCGGCAGCCGCCTTGATCAGGAGGTGAGCCCCGACGACTTCGGGGGAGTAGAATCGCTCACGGGCGGTGGCGGGGTCGCCGCAGATCACTGACTTCTGGCGATGGCGGCTAGGGAGCGGTGCCCGCGCCGACGCCGGCGCGAGGAGCGCCGCAGTGGACGGAGGCGCGTGGTGGTGAGGAGTGCGCGACGGTAGTTTTTTTTTTTTTTGGGAGGGGAGGAGATAGGGTCTCGACGCCTTTGTTCCACTCGAGTTGGAAGCCAGTTTAAGCCCCTAATTCTTTTGTTCTCCGGTAAATAAAAATTTAAGGGCCTAATTTAGAGGCTGTGTTGGAGATGCTCTTAGTAGGTATAGATTAGATAATGAAGCATTTTTCTACAGGCGCATCCTGATTGTGTGTGTATGTGAACTGGTAAGTAACAACAGCGTAGGAGAGCTAAAAAGGACATTGCTAAGTTCTATCAGTTGTGTATAACCGAAGTGACGGAAATTTTTTTATTACACATTGATTCTATAGTTGAAACAGAGTAAGCCCTTTGGACAGTTTCCGATTGCCGCCTTTCGAATTGATAGACATCATCAACACCGGTCACCTCAAGTCTCAACAGATCGATGCGTCTATTTCTATTGGAACTGGAAGATTGTGTCTGGGCTCCAGCATCCTGCACCACCGTATCGCACCTAACCCATCTGTCCGACGATTCGCTCTGTGCGTCCGAACCCGGCACGCCGACCCGACGAGCCTGCTGCGCCCAGCCTGGCCCGTGACCGCGACGCGCCAGAGAGCAACGGGCACGGGCTCTTCGCCGCCTCGAGTGCGAGGCCACCCGCCGCCCCGTGATTTTGCCACCCCGCCGCCCGCCCGCTGGCTGGATCGTCGCTTTGGCATTGCGTTTTGCGCGGGTAACCAACCAATCGTGCCGATCCCTTTCCGCTCATCAATTCCCGTCCAACTCCTGCAAGCGAAAGGCCGGGAGGTGGGCTGCGCCGGGCCTGCGCCGGCCGTTCGCGTCCGCGCAAGCTGAGCCGGTTTCTGCCAAACGGAGATGCCCGCCGCGCGGGCTCAGGCAGAGCAGCCAAGGTTGAACCTGAACGCTGCCTGAGCTTTCATCGCGCGTCTCTGAAACGAAATGAATGCTCGGGGGCGAGACAATGATTTCGCGGCAATTCTCCCGGCTGCGATGCGACGTGTGGTGTGGGCGACGGCGAGTGCTGTGCTTGCAAGCCCGCTGCTATGACTGGTGGTGCTAGTCTAGTCTACTCGCTCGCTCCCCGAGATCTCCCTCCTGGCTCCTGTGCATGTGGGCTGTGGTCCTGGCGAGATGGACGAGACTGAAATGATCTCTTTGCAGTTTGCTTCTGCAGGTGACACTGTAGGTCCGGCAGAAACATCAGAGTTAAATCTCGTCTGCTTCGTGATAAGCTCGGAATGAATTCTGATAAGCTAGCTCTCATGGAGGAGGAGGAGGACTCACCATCAGCTTCAACGTCAAAAGAAACTAACTGCTATGTACGCAGCAGACTGGGATACCCGGCCGGACATGGATGGAGATGGAGTAGTGGAAACTTGCACCTGTTTATACGAAGCAATTTCCCAGTGTGAAGAGTGGGGAAGCCGGCCATGGAAAGTTGGAAACAGGCAGTGGCCAATTATGAAGATCTGCTAGAGATTAAACGCAGTAGAGAGTGTAGACGACTTTTAGTTTAATAACACGGAGGTACTATCAGTTCATGTTTAGTGGTACGGAAATGAGACGTTTGTCTCATCCCCCCAACACACACACACACACACACGCACGCACGCACGCATAAGATGCAGCTCAGTCAAATGAAGTGCTCCTTCATTTCTTCAGGAAGGAGCAAACAAATGAAGCACGGCGGCGGACCATTACGCCGTGAAACTTTCAACTCGTCACGACTCAGGGAAAGCAACGGAGATAAACTTGTTACGAAATTGCGACGGAAATGTTAGTGTATTAACTGCTACAATGGTTAGGAATCCCAGATCAGAAAATAATAATCTACAGAGACAGTGACTTTCTTTCAGAGCAGAAACGCTTGCTGTCAGTTGCTGTAGAAGTCTACATACCAGTATGTATGATCGATCATGATCATAGATGATTGGCCATCATTTCATCCTACTACTGATATTTCCGCCTCTGCCCATACAGAAAGATGGTTCTTTTTTACCTATGGAACTGTCCTGAGAAAAAGCTACAGTACCATATTATTATCCCGTTCATGCATGGTACTATATACCTGACAAAAAGTATATTCAGATTCAGATTTTAGTGTACTAGGACTAGGAGTAGGTGATAAAACAGATTGTGTACATCACTGTCTCGAGATCAGGGAAGATATATGCAGATATGGACAGATTTTGAATCTTAGAACGGGTGACGTGTTTTCTTTTTGGGGAGGGAGTAGCTTGGTGTATATACTATGAGCAGGAGTATTATTTACGTGTGGTGTCGTATCAACATACGTGATTACCCTGAAGTCGACACAAATTCAGTGCAAATTTTGAACGGCACAACTCGGTGAATGCAGCAGCATCAATCCTATCGACGCAGTTAGCCCAGAATTCTGAAGCACGCTTTCATTCAGAAAAGCATGTCCAACTTCCTTATAACCCTGATGTCACCGTAGTAACATCAACATTTATAGGCCAAAATTGACTGCAAACTGCGATTTTTCTTCCACAGCACCGGAAGGAAACAGGTGGTGTGCAAACCTTTCAGTTATGCAGCACAAGTCATTGAAGTCAACAACCAGCAAGGTAGCCTAGCCCTAGCTCACTGAACTCCTTCCGACAGGCTAAATCTCAAATAGTACGTTTCACCTATATGATTATGAACATGTAAAATTGAAGTAGCAAGTCTAAGAGAAACTGAAAGGAATGATAAACAAGTTCAGGGAGTGTCGTGTTCGATCAAGCCTTCAAGGTAACAAAACTCAAGCACTGCGATTCATATACATCAAAAAACTGTCAAAAAGATTACTACCACTGTATGAAAATGCTTCATGAGTGTGCATCTCCGATCCAAGAAATGTACCCTCATCTAATTAAAACATGTAATCCATGCGATTTGATTCATGAATGAACTATTCATTCATTCACAAAAACATAAGACTATACTATAGGGGCAATGGTCAGGCTTCTGCACCACTACCTTATCTGACCCAATTGCGCGTGCTGCGCTGCTGCGGCTGCTGCGTCCTCAGCTGCTCGTGGAACCACATGATGAACTCGTCGGCGCGCCTGTCCACCGCGCTCTTCTGTTCCTCGTTGTCCTCCTCCCTGGCAAGGTACGGCGAGTCCGTGATCCGCACCTGCCGTGGCGCATACCCGACCGCCGCAAGCGCCGGCCACCCCGCCGCGGCGTCCAGGTCGACGTCCAGATCGCCGTCATCGTAGTAGCCGACGACGTCCGCAGCCTCGCCCTCGGCCACCTCCTCAACGTCCATGAGCGCGAACAGCCTCGTCACCGCCGCGGCCGAGCCGTAGTATTGCTCAGGCTCCGACGACGGGTGGTGGTGGTCGTGTCCCCTTGTCGGCGGCGGCGGCGCGGCTCTGAAGGCGCAGGCGGCGCTTTTCCTCGCGCCGGCGCTTGTGCATTGGCGTGCTCTTGCAACTGAACTCCACCTCGCGGGGACGGTACTGGTACTTGCACACGGCCACGGCGGGGTCCATGGACCGGCACGACAGCGATGGCGCCGCGTGCCTCGACGACGACGCGCGGCGGTGGCCGTGGCCGCGCGGGTACGGGTGCACCACCGCGGCGGCGGGGTCCATGGACCGGCACGACAGCGCAGACAGGTACATCAGCGCCGGATTCTCCTCCCGCTCCCACGCGGCGAGGCTGCTGCGGCGGCGGTGGCGGCGCTTGCTGCTGGTGAGGAGGCTGTGCAGGTGGACGCCGAGCGCGGCGAGCTTCGGCTGGTGCTTCTTGACGAGGACGAGGTAGACGGCTTGCATCCCGCGCCACAGCTTCTTGGGGCTCGCCCCGTGGCGTCGTCGCCATGCGGACATGCTCCACGGCTTGACTCCATCGGCGACGACGACTGCCCACTGCTCATCGACGATCTCGCCCGTTTCTTTTCTCGTTTTGGAAACCGCTGGCGATCTTGGCCTTGTCTTTCAGGAAACGGTGCGTGTATGACGGAATGGAATGAATGACTGCAACGATAGGAGGGTGAGAGACGTATTTAAAGGCAGGAGGCGACATTAGCGGTGGCCGTTGGGCCGCTCTCTCCATTTTTTTTATTTCTTTTTTTTTTTGGGTAATCTAGATCCGAATGCTCAAAGATTTGCCTAAAAAAAAAAATGCGCAAAATTGTTCCCAATGAGCCAAGAGCCCAAAAGATGTTGCACGCCGACAAGCAACAGAATTCGGTAGTACTAGCATGAATAACCAACACGTAGTCTAAAAACGTCTTTCCATATACTAGCTATAGTTCATTATTTTTCAAATTTTATTATCGCAATTGTGTATCCCATTCCTAGTTGGCGTTTTCTCAATTATTGTTTACTTTCTTTTCCCTCTATATTAATGTGTATTAGAGCTGAGCTAAAAATAAATCTTTTTTTCTAGATAAAAATGCCGAGTTATATATATGGTGTCATATTTATCTCAACATGTATATGGTGAGTCATAATATTGTATACTACACTATTTTTATGGTCTTGAAATCCATTATAAACTTGTTTCAAGATATCTTTTATAGCTCTACAAGACAACAGATGGGTCTCTCATGTAATCCCAATCCAATCTCCAGATGAGATAAAGGAATTCGTTAATCTTTGGGAGGAAATCCACCTAGTTCAACTGGATACATCTTGTGAAGACTCCATTCGGTGGAAGTGCATGTCAGACGGAGAGTATACATCCCAAAGTGTGCATCGCATACAATTTGAAGAAAGTTTTGCTAAAAACTCAAGATAGCTCCAATTTGGAAAGCGAGTGTTGAACCTAAATGTCGTTTCTTGCATGGACTTTGCTGAATAGAAATATCCTAATGGCCAACAACATGCTTAAAAGAAACTGGCTGGCAGACCCAATCTGCAAGCTGTGTGGTACGGCTCTGGAGACACTAGATCACCTATGTTTGAACTGTCCCTTCGCTAAACAAGTATAGACATACCTAAAGCAATGGCTAAATCTGTCAGTGATCGATACGATTCAGATGTCAGGGACGGTTTATGGTTATTGGAGAAAGTGTAGGGTGAAGGTGGAGAAAAGACAGAGGAGGAAGCTTGATGATTTCATTCTATTTAAGAATTTATATGGTTAATACACAATTTGTTTAGAATTTGTTTGGTTCATGATTGAGATTGGTTCTCCCACAATCTATCCTTATGTATTCTACTATGTATTTAGACATTGGGTATCTATATGTATTTAGAAAACCCAAAATATCGTACAATTTGGAATATAAAGTACTACTTTTTAAAAAATGAACACTAACACAAACGAAACAAACAATTTGCAAAAAAAAAAAAAAAAAAAAAAAAACAGCCGTACTAAATTAAATGTTTTAATGATTATTTTTGTAAAATATATATGAATGTATTACTGAAAAAAAAATCTGTAAAATGTATTGTAGTGAGACGATGTCCACATCTTAAAACACCATTGCATGAGGAGCTAGTAGTGTCCTATGTTGATTTCCTGACGACAGAGCAACAAAATAATCATGTTCTGACTAGTTCTATCTAGAGGTTGCTCGAAAAGAACCAGAGAACTGTATGTGTCTATATGAGCTGCCGCGCCCTTACATGCATGATTTCACCATCATAATCCTTGGGTGAAGATACAGTGGGTATATTTGTCATCAAGCAAGCGTTGGAGCATACTAGATGGCATCATGATCTGTATATGGTGACAAGAAGATTGTCAAAAGCTTGCATTGTTTCGGCCCGTTGATAGGAATATGATGAGAAGGGCTCATGAACTTTTCTCGTTAACTAGTGTGATTAGTCCATATGGCAGCAGGAATCATCATGATGGATATTCATGACCACTCATGAACACTAAATACGACGTATAGGCATTTCTGTGAGGACCTTAGAACGCGCTTGTTTCAAAAGGTTTTTTTTCCCACTATCATTTTACAGCGGGACACTAGGTTACGGTACTTATTATTTGATTGGCACGTAATCGGTTGACGCGTCATCTATCGGATACGAGCCACCAGTTCCTCCCCGGAGACGCGTGAAGAGCAATCAGCAAGGTCGTCCCAGACGAGGATGCGGCTGTGCCTGGGATGACGAACAGCACAGTGCTCGATCTGCGCCTTGGAGCGGGAGAGTGGGCTATCATCGCCTACCTGCTCGCCAACGGCGCCGAACGCGCCATCGCCGGGTGGGGTTGCCTGGCGTCGTCCAGATACGGTCGCCGTCACCCTGATGACCTTGCCTGATCCGCCGTGTTCGCCGCTCGGGCGGCGCCAAAACAGAGAAAAAGAAGAACGGGGGGGAACAAAAAACGGGGTGACAGGAAGGATGGATACGCGCTTCTTCGCGAAAAGTTACAGAGTTCGAGAAGCCTTGTCAACTTCTTTAGTTTCTTTAATTTGACTGAAAACTTCTTTAGTTTTAATGAGCTTCTTTACCAAGCTGTTGTAAATCATATATAGGGAGTTCACTGCACTGCACTTTACCAGGCAGGCATGGATGGGAGCCATACAATTCAGGTCGTTGTTCAGTATACTACGTTCTAATTTTCAGACGATTTGTAATGGGAGATCGAGGAACCCATAAGATCGATATCACTGTCCAAAATTAATAGTAACAGCTAGCCGACCAATAATACACAGCCGATGGCCAGCTGAAATCAACAGCGATGAGTATGACCAGCAGCATGCATGAGGATGCACCTATTCCCACGGTAGATCGGAGCCCACATACTAACTGAATCATTGTTCAGTAGCTTTTCTGTACAAAAACTTCTTTTTTTGGTCTTGTTTCCGTCTAATAAAAGTTGCGGCAAAGTTTTTGCCGTCCTTTCAAAAGAAAATCATTTTCATTCAAAAGATGATTCGTGTACAGCAGAGTCCGAAGTTTCTGTGGTACTCATACGGTTTCAAGCAGTAACGACTCGGATTCTTGCTGAAAGTTGCATGTAACTAACTCTACAAATGTATCTACTCCATCCAATCCTATAAAACATGCATGTATGGCTCGACAACTTGGATACCGTTTCTCTCTGGAGAATGCATGTACGCTTCAGCCGGATATCTGCTTGGTTCATTCAAGTCTATCTCGATCTAGACCCATAATAGCGACAGGTGCCCCGGTGCTGACCAATAAGTGACTGATTGTACCCTTTCATTCAGTAGTACCGAAAATAACCCAAGTTTGGCTGATTCTAAGCTAACGCGGCCAGTCTAGATTTGTGTCTTGGGCAACGAATTTTTTGTTGGCAAACTTAAATTGGTCCCTTGGCTTTTAGTATTCGCTGGTGAATAAAATAAATACTTTAATTCGGTTGGGTTCTCTTAGCAGAGTTTTTTTGTCGAGCTTCTTTACCAACTTAGTAAAAAGCCATGTCGAAAATGCACACACGAGAAAAAGGATTCTAAAGCCTAAAAACCAAGTGAACAAATCTATTTTTTTCTTTCGAAGCTAAAGCCACCAAACACATGTTTTTCCTGGCATCGCCGTTTTGAAAAAAAGAGTTAAGACCCTGCCAGAAAAAGAGACTCGCAATACTGTTAGGCTGATTCGCGTAGGCGTAACCCCAAAGGCCCAAACGAAACCACTGTTTACTCAATCTTGAGGATTGTTTAAACGTGAGCTCGAACTTTATTTATATCACTTTCACCAAAAAGAGTTTAGCTAGTGTATTGTTTCACTTTATCTCTCCTTTCTTTTTCAGATTGCATAGAGTCATGTTCCTCTCCGAACTTTAATGATGTGCCATTTCCCGTTGAAAGGAAGTGCTTAGTTCTGTTGCTGCGCTTAACCTAAACTAATCTTTTTCATGACTCTATCCTTTTCTCGGAAAAATATGCCCCCACACAGACCTTTAGTGGAGGGCCTAAGAACAACTCAAAAAAGACTCTATTTTCTTTCTACTTATTAGTATTAGTTATTAATTCTCCAATCGTTTCTCTATTGGATATCCAAATGTACTCATCCTTCATTCAAGATTTTTCGCGAGCCAATAGACAATGACCTTTTAGAGTACAGACAAGATCTAAAAACCATTGAAGGATGCAAAATATAGAAAAAACGAATTTTACTCATATGATTTTAAATGGTGATAGTAGATTGAAATACTCTTTGTAGATTCTCTGTTTGCATGTTTTTTTTTTTTTTTTTTGTTTTTTGTTTTTTGTTTTGATGAGAACCTTGAAATGGGCCTCAAGAGAAAAAAAAAAAATAGGAAAATTGTTGGCGTGGTTGTTTTGGCCCACCGTTAGACCTCAGTTTATTAGAGCTTCATTCATCCTTTGAGTACCTTGGCAGGCACCACCTCCCTTCTTCGAAAAAAGATTGGCCCAATACTAGTAAATATTCCATCTGATTTTTTAAGAGACCAGTTGCCCAAAAAAAAAAAATAGATGCCTCCACAACCTGGGACCCCGAGAAAAAAAAAAAAGAAGTTGAAACAACACAAGACCGTAATCAAACGACACGCTCTTCAGTTTCTGTTGGAGTTCCTCTGGGACCTACCTCGAAAAAAAAAAAAAAAAAAAAAAAAAGAAAAAAAAAACCTGGGACCTGCATCGCTGTTTTTGAAAAAGAGTTAAGACCCTGCCAGAAAAGAGACTCGCAATACTGTTAGGCTGATTCGCGTAGGCGTAACCCCAAAGGCCCAAACGAAACCACTGTTTACTCAATCTTGAGGATTGTTTAAACGTGAGCTCGAACTTTATTTATATCACTTTCACCAAAAAGAGTTTAGCTAGTG
This sequence comes from Hyparrhenia diplandra, assembly GCA_015847255.1. NCBI lineage: Eukaryota > Viridiplantae > Streptophyta > Magnoliopsida > Poales > Poaceae > Hyparrhenia > Hyparrhenia diplandra. The sequence continues at coordinate 14,494 of JADLZK010007405.1, forward strand.
TATTGTTTCACTTTATCTCTCCTTTCTTTTTTTCAGATTGCATAGAGTCATGTTCCCTCCGAACTTTAATGATGTGCCATTTCCCGTTGAAAGGAAGTGCTTAGTTCTGTTGCTGCGCTTAACCTAAACTAATCTTTTTCATGACTCTATCCTTTTCTCGAAAACATATGCCCCCACACAGACCTTTAGTGGAGGGCCTAAGAACAACTCCAAAAAGACTCTATTTTCTTTCTACTTATTAGTATTAGTTATTAATTCTCCAATCGTTTCTCTAATTGATATCCAAATGTACTCATCCTTCATTCAAGATTTTTTCGCGAGCCAATAGACAATGACCTTTTTAGAGTACAGACAAGATCTAAAAAACCATTGAAGGATGCAAAAAATATAAAAAAAACGAATTTTACTCATATGATTTTAAATGGTGATAGTAGATTGAAATACTCTTGTAGATTCTCTAATGTTTGCATGTGTGTTTTTTTTGTTTTTTGTTTTTTTGTTTTTGATGAGAACCTTGCATGGGCCGTAGTTCGAATAGGAAAATTATTACACCGTGTTTTTGGCCCACCACATAGCAGGCTCCTCTTCACTTTGTTGGCCCAATACTAGCCCGACCCAGTTGCCCGGCCTAAACATACAGCCTCCCCCGAGAAAAAAAAAAAAAAAGAAGAGTTGTTTCCACAAGACCGTAATAACGACAGGAGTCAACGCAACCTGGGACCTTACCTCAAAAAAAAAAAAAAAAAAAAAATGCAACCTGGGACCTGCTGAAAGACACAGACAGAGATTGATCATGTACAATACAAATTATACAATACAGTACCTGGGTCGGATGCGAACAAAGTCGAACAAACTTTTGTACGGCGTATATACTTACATCACAGTACCACCTAGAGTATATGATATAACGTACAGTATGTGGATGTATGCATGCTAGCCAACAACCACACCTGAATATCTGATCTCTGATGCTGCTGCATCTTTCTTGTAGCATATAGCATGGATGTGTGCATGCTACCTACTAGTAGCTGACCTGAATATACGATGACACGCGTCCTGCTGGCACCATGCAGGTCGCGTGATAGTGGTACTATATATTGCATGTATACGTGTACGTATATATGTACATCATATTCACGTTGGTCTATATATATGCATGCATGCGGCATGCATGTATAAGGCCCCCGACAACCCAAAGTAGCAGAGATAGAGGTAGTAGCAGCCTGTGCACAGCATGCCGCCGGCGTCGAGGTCGAGCGCGCGCTCGCGCTCGCGCTCCGGTGTCAGACGTAAGGGAGGGCGCAGCTATTGGCGCGGCTGAGCTTATCACCGCCGCAGGCGGACGGCGGTGTGGCGGTGGCGCCACCTCCGCCACCGGCCCCACCATCGACGCTGTTCCTCCGGCTCCGGTGCATGCTGCTCTTGCGCGCGATGTCGCGCATGGAGCTGGCGAGTGACAGCTTGGGGGTTGAGCCGGACGGTGGAGTTGAAGCGCTCGCACATGGCCGCGTGCGCCGCCACGGCGGCGCCCACGGTGAGCGCCGGCTCCCGCGCCTGCCGCTCCTGACGGCCTCGGCGCACAGCCCGCACACCCACTTCCCCTGGAACCGTTCCCGGACGCGCCCGATGTACGTCGGCGTGCACTCCTCCGCCATCCCGCAGCACTCGCACCGCACGCTCCGCGCCTCCACGCCGACGACGCCGTCCGCCACCTGGTCCCCGAACTCCGACGAGCCCCACCGCTGCAAAGGCAAAAGAAAACCACCTCGTCCAGGTCAGTACAACAATACCAGTTAATTTGTTGCTTGTTACTACGGTGGTGATCACTACGTACCGTGGGAGCGGATTCCGTCTGTCTACTAGCTAGACGCCACGGCATTGTTGAGCAACAACGGAAACGGCCTCTCTCGAAGCTTCTTTTAACCGACTGTTACAGTGTCGTGTGAACTGTGAAGGAAGCAGGTAGTTAGCCTGACCGATCAGTCAGTCACTTCTGCGCACACGGGTAGCAAAGGCTATCACCCACACCTACTTGTGTACTGTCGTGCGCACGGGCTGGCCGGCTATGGGTGGCGAGGCCATCTTCCCGGGGCCTATTTATAGGCGCGGCGCCGGCGGCACAGGCTAGGTTTGGTCCCGCCCACAGTATCAGATTCAGAGTAGTATCACAGGAAAATCGGCTCTCCTGCAAATCCTGTGTGCGCGTGCGGCCGGCGCGGAAAAGGGGCCGGGAGGAAGAACCAGCCTCCTGGCGACGCTCGAGCAACTAGGGCCAGGAGATTGTTACCCCAAAAAGTGCATCGATCTCTTCCCCCACGGGATCAAAATATCCTCTGCTCTACAGATCTTTGTGCCTTTATTTGCCGGTAATTAAAGTGCATGCAACGCCACGATGTAGATCGTCTTTGCGATCAATCCATCCATCAGCCTTCCCCGGCCAAAAAACCTATCTATCTACCTGTGGAGAGGAGATCGAGTGATTATCTGTCGTTGCAGCACATGATCGAACACTGACGTAGTATTGTGCACACTTGCAACCTGCAGGTTCGATCATCAGATCTCTCCCATTTGCAAGCATGACGATGGATCGGCCGAGAGTAGCGGGTTGTCGAAATCGATTGCCTGTGATCGGCTCACGGGATGCGCATCGCCGGAGCGGGGCCGTGCCATGACAGAGCTCCAGGGCCTAACATCATCATCTCTCCTGCAGGACAGTGAGTGGCTTTCCCTGTTCATCTCTTTCCTTTTCCTTTTCAGACCACTCTGTCGGTCGTCGTCGTTCATCTGTCCTACTGTACATGTGCTTGCTGCTTGCCTCGGTGATGAGTGATGACTAGCCTACGATGACGACACCAAGAACAACCACTAGCATAGGATCGATCGGAGAAGAGAAGAGAGCTGAGCTAGAACTGAGTGTAGTGATCAGATCAGTGTCCCAAGTGGCATGGAGGAGCTCCTGCAATTGGATAGATGCTGCAACAGTAGCAGATATTCTTTGCTGCTTGTGCCTTGTGGTGCATGGTAATACTAGTGACGTTTTATGCAGATCACGCCATCCAGCAAAGAGCAATAGGGAAAGCATATACATGTATGATGCTTGTTCATGTACCGTCACAAACAGCATCCCATCATTTGGAATCACATGGCAACGCATGCAAAATGAGAAAAACACGTGGAACATATATGGACGCTAATTAACTGGGCATGCATTGTGTGGGCAGTGTAGAAGAGACTATTGTTTTGTATCAACAACTTCTACATGGATCATCTAATTTACATTTTTTTCTGGACTTGTATCCCTACCAGGCTACCACGGTGTTCACCACTGAATCGTCCGCCAAGCCGGTGCTGAAAGCAATTTTCACCGTTGGTTTGTTAGCCGGTGAAATTTGTTTTCAATATATACCAATGTCACACTCATATATCACAATGTCACTCCATCACTACACCCCCACCCCACACCAAACTGTTAGATTTTACATCCCTAACACCATAGCCTTGATAATATAAATCCGTCCACTAAACTTTTCAATATAACGCTTCCGTTATGTAACACTATAAGAGCAACTACAATGTTGGATGCTAGGGGTGCCATGGGTTGTCAGAACATACACATATGATTCTACGATTGGCAGAAGTTACATGATGAGGAAGATGAGATTTTTTTCTTATTCACACATTGGACACATCTGCCAGGAAACTGAGTTCATACACTTGTAGTTGTTTAATTCATTATCATACCAACATAAATTGACATGTCCTGTTTGTTAGTTTCTAAAAAGTATATACGTCATGACTGCCTTATGATGTTTTTAAGCTTTTGGACAACTTTTTTTAGGATGAACAAAAACCAAATTCTCCTAAGAAGGCAAGATGGCGGGCAAAAGCCAAAACACTACCATGGTTTTAATTTAGGATTCAGATGACTACATATAAAGGAATGTGTCATTTCCATTAGACAAACTATTTATGGCTACCGTGGCTTAAATCTTTTAGTTGTAGTAGAACAATTGTACTTAAAATCAGTCATGCAGATATTAATGTAATGCAACTTCTAGTAATTGTGTGACTATCTAAAAATATTCAGATATGCTTTCAAACATTTGTTGAGATCCATATTCATTGTCTAATACTACATGTTTGCTAGCTATATATTGATCCAGACTTATGTGGCCAACATAAAAAAAAAAAAAAAAAATTTGAAAAGAGGATTAATAGAAGTAAAACTCAAGTTGCATAAACATTAATTAAAATAGTACATGTGAAAGGCAAAACCACATCTAATAAAGTTTGCAATCCTTCTCACATATCGCCCATGGTATCATGGTAGTGAGATAGTCCCATAAGTGGTTGAATTAAACTCCTAGTACAATAAGAGTGTGACAACAACAGCCAAGATTGTGTCGAATCTCGGTAGTCCTAAAAGTAGTCGTCATAGACTCCTACTAGGTATAAAGAGAGACATAAAAAAGGTGGTCAAGATTATGTGGAGTCCATGGTCTAGACAAAAGTGGGTTGGCTTTAGATTCCACATGGATAAGATACAATGTAGTTCGTATAAAACCTTTGATTTAAAATATAGGCATGCCAACCTAATGATTGCATGATGCCTTTATTGTTCATAGGATATGTATACTCGTGATAAGGTAAATCTTAGGTACATGTGTCATATATAAGCATCGACATGCGACATGCGTATATACACACAAATCGATTCTTGTCTAGGCATAAAACAATTCATAATATAAGGGCATTCTCAACCGTTGAGTCAGCTGCTAGCTTATATGAACCATACCATTGTCATTCATCATATGAACTCCACATGTAATTGATATTTTATTCTACATTTTCTCTCCCTTCTCTCTCAGCCTCTTCTCTTTTCTATCTTCTCTCTCTTCCACATAAGAAAAATATTGACATGGACTTGCTATGATCTAGCCGACTTATCGTTGTTGGGGGACGCCTCAAGTGTAGGGCTAGGGAAAGCGGATCACGAGATATATTTGGTGACAAATATATGTCTCTTTACACTCACTTTCTTCACTTTATTTGAAGTGGTCATGAGATATCTCCTGTTCCTCCCACCTACAATGATGCTACCACTCCAAGGAAAGAAAAAAGAGAAAGAAAAACCGCTATCACAAAATGGTGTGCTAGCTCTCCTCTGGTTGGGCGGCAGGGCAGAGATAAAACCACCAGATAATTACTCCTAATTCACTAGCAGGCCTTCTCTGCTGGGCCGAAAGTAGCGGCTTGTGCTTAAGCCGCCTGAGCAGCTAGCAACTTTTCGTGGGCTTTTAGTCTCTTCCTGTAAGATTTCAGAACCAAAACACATTTGCCGATTTTCCGCATGTTCTCACATTTTCAGAGTAGAGACCGACGCCTTATTTTTTGTTCCCTAGCTTTTTCCAGGAAACTCATGGGAACCGATTCCCAGCTCGATCACGAACGCCTGATGTGATGAATTTTCGAGAGCATTATTTTCCGGTAGACTGTGACCTTTCTGGCGTTGTCTCATCAGTTTCGTGGTGCCACTGAAGATGATTGGACTGAAGTATAGTGATGGAATCGAAGCATTCAGAGGCAGGTCACGTATAGGAGCCGGCTCTGGGTTCAGTGAACACGCACACCGTCGCCTGGTACGGTGTATTGCAGATTTGCTGTACTGGATACGCAGCCACGAAGGCACGGCACGGGACGGTTAAAGGCCGGCGTCAGTCAGTCACGGACGCGCGGCACGGGAAAGCTGCCGCGACGCCCGCCATGGACTCCCTCGCCCCGCTGCTATAGCTATACCTGCTGGCTGCTAGGCGGCGCTGGTCGCGTGCGTAGCTAGCTCATAGGTTACGCGCCCCTCTGCCGCAGAGTGGGCTGGTGGCTGGCCGCCCCGCGCGTCGTTACGTGTGCTCAGGTGCTCAGAAGCAGAGTCACGCGAAGGCCGACGCCGCGCGTGCCTCCGCTACGCTTCGCAAGCCGCGGCCCGGTGTCCGCAGGGCGCAGGGGCAGGCGAGAGCAACGTGTTACGTGAGCGTCCAGGCGACAGGCCGAGGCCTCGAGGGGTCCAACAGCGGAACGCGGCCGCTTGGCATGTTGCGTGCTGGCCGCTGCCGACTTGCCGACTCCCACCACTTCCACCGAAATATGTGAAAGAAACGGGCCGCGGCACGTCTGCGGGTGGCGAAGTTGGCAACATGTGAAACGGCCGTCAGCCCTTTGATGACCAAATGATCTGCTTGGCACGGCCCGGCCAGAAACCATCAAGGCACGGAGTAACTATTTTTTAGAAAACGAATCAAAAAAAAAAAGTAGATAGAAAAAAATAAATGATTTTGATAGATAGTTTACCGTAGGTACTAAGGAAAAACTTCCAAATACTAATGTCTTTGCAAGAGCGTGGTTTATTGGACTAGTTGATGTAAATAAACCTATTTCATATGGCGTCGTCTCTTACAAATTCTGAATTCCTATAACTATGTTGTCAAAATGTGAACATGTGAAATGTTGGTCATATGTTGTTTTCTAGTACCCCTTCCATCCCAAAAAATAGTATCGTAACAGTATTCGTGCCAATAAAAAGTTTATTAACTTTGACTAAGTGTAAATATATTAGCAATATTTGTATTTTAAAATAAATTTAGTGTCAAAATAGATTCAAGAGATGTATCTAATGCAACTATAAATTTTAGTAGTTTCTTATATATATTTGGTCAAAATTTAAATCATTTTAATGCTTTCTTGAGAAACGAGAACGGTAACACTTTATTTTAGCACGGGAACTAAAAAGGCGTATGGTACTACGTTTGTTCTTATTTTATTACCAGAGGTAGTACCCGCTAGCGGCATGGAGATATGACTATGAGTCTATGAGTTTTGGCCCCCGTAAAACTCTCATGCATCCTAACAGACGCAGATATATATATTGGTGGATGACAGATGATGCATACCTGTAAACCCAATGCCATTTTTTCTGGTTGTGCATCAACTGTCTTCCGTTGGTGGAACGAGAAATCCGGCCACTGTGTTCCCCCAGCGCTGACTGAATTTGAATTTCCCCTGCGCACGTAGCTATCTATCTCCATGACTTCTTCGCTTCAAACAGCTGATTCCTACTACCTGCACGGCAATGATGGATGGATGGGCATCGATCGTCCGAAAATCACATACACATACTATTCAGTACTCGATCGTAGAAGAAACTTTCATCCAACTATCTGATCCCTGAATAAACGGTGGCATGCATCAAAGTGCTGAAAGCTCTCCCTGCATGCTGCATGCTCTTTGGTCATGAGTTTTTTTTTTTTTTTTTTTTTTTTTTTTTTTTGGGACAGGAATTTGGTCATAGAGTTAGACAGTGGTGCGGTACCCACCACCATAAAACTCTCCCGAAAACCGATACTGCTACTCCTATCATCCCTGTGCCCTACATGGTGCTTACTCACAACTGTCCTGAGAGTGAAGTCGGCCTGTACGTACGGTGAATGTAATAAGCCGGTATATGAAGGTATCCAGGACATTCACTATTGTCACTACTACGTTTCTTCGCTTGTACGATAAGGAGCAAGCGGGTTTTTCCTAAATTGTACCGTGTGTACAAACATACCGTGGCAGACCATCTTTAGTTCTTCACGAACCACTACTAATACTACTTATGAACGTAGTGGACACCAACATCTTGCGGTACGCGCGCGATTCACAGGTGTTTTTGAAGATAATAGCTCAGTAAATTCAGGTCTACTATACAACTACACAAGTACAGTAACACAAGCAGCGCGCTAGCTGTTTCTCTTTCTCTCCATGCATTGCATAGAAATAATAAAGGGAGTGAGTGCCTTTGCTTCAGGCGAAATCTATCAGACGTCAATAGATGCCTCGGCGTCAGGACATGCCTGTCCTGGCCTGGCCTGCAGGTGGCCCTTCCCTTGCACTGTATGCACTGTCATGTGACATTACATTTACCGGTGGCCGCCGCCCTGTGCAGTGTGCGAGTGCACAGGCGTCAGGGCTTTGGCAAAGTCGTCATCACATCACATCAAGTCGAGGACAGTAGTAGTATCAGCAACGCATGCATCCAATAGGTAATTCGAAGCTTTCGGTGGTCAGGTACGCACCGGTCGATCCGTCCCAAAAATGGGCCCGAACGAGGAGGATCAATCCAACAGCGCCGGACCAAACTTTTTTTTTACAGCAGCGAAGTGGTTGGAATTGGATCCAATGCTTGCTCTCGTCTGAGGCCGGCCTGCAACCATATCCAAACCCCACATGGCATACCACGCTGCTGCATGTACACGATGTCAGTATACTTGCCCTGCTCACTGAGGATGCTGCTCAACTGCCTGGCATGTGGACCCTTGCAATATATACATCCCGGTAATCACTGTGTACTTGATGCTTTTTGTATTTTTTTAGGGTCTTGGGGGGTAAAAGAAGGCCGAGCCATTTGTACTAAGCAAAAGCAAAGGGATGGATGATGAACTTGACCATTGAGCAGCATGCATGAGGTGTGGTTTGTTTTTGCACTGCGAGATTCCGATGATCACGTGCATCTTTTTCACCCTATTGCTACTAGCTACGAGTGGTGGTGCTCCGTACTTGGGTTTGGTTGCACACACCACACTCACACTCGCAGTCACGCAGTCATCACGCTTGTGAACTTTGTGAGCTGTGAATTTGTGACAGTTTGTGCGCACCGGCCTGTGCTGCCTCCTTATCATAACAGCGATCGATTCAGCACTGAGAGCGAATCATCTTGCTCGCCGAAATGCAGACAAGATTGGGATTCACATAAACAAGTAGCAAGTCTCACACTAGCTTTCAAGTTTGAACTTAAGAACTGCTTAATTGTTTACTCTTCCTCTAGGAGCTCTGCATTATACAAAATCAAAAGGATGCTAACAGAGAGAGCTAGGAAAATAAAAAAGAGAAAAAAAAAACAACTCCCTAGAATTATTTTTCTAAGGTGTCAAAAACTCAAAATCCTGAGAAGTGTCTAAGAAAAAAAAAAAGCTCAAAAAAGAAGATGAGAAATCAAAATAAAGATTACGGAAAAGACTGTCGACTGATGAAAATATAAAGAAAAACTGGAGAAAAAAAAAAAAAAAAGATCAGTTTTTTTGGTTTTGCTGAATTATTCCTGGGCTGGGCTATTGGATCAACTCTAGAGCGAGCAAATTAAAGAGCAGAAGAAGACGACGACGTCCCTAGATGAGCTGACGGAAGTCCGGCCCTATGTGGTGGTTGTGGATCAAGAAGTCGTCGCCGATGATGAGCGGCGCCGACGGCCCGTCGAACAAGGGCGGGTTCGGCGCGTGCATCAAGGCCGGCCCGCCGCCACCGAAGTGGGCGAGCGCCGGCGGCTGCGGCTGGGCTGGTGCTGGTACTGGCGGTGCGAGTGCGGGTGCGGGTGCAGGTGGGCCTCCTTCTGGCGGCGCAGCCCATCACCTTGCGGTGGGAGTTGGAATGCTTGGACACCACGAACGTCGGGCTCGCCGCCGGGCGGTACTCCGGCACGAGGCGGCCCGACTTGAAGCGCACGCCGCACGCGTTGCACAGCGTCTTGGGGCCCAACGGCCCGTCCTCCACTGAGGCGTCTTGTCGGTCTCGCAGTGCAGGCACCGCCTCGTGGCCTCCAGGGCGGCGCACGCGGCGACGTTGTTGTTGTTTGGCAGCGGCGGCGTCGGCGTCTCCTTCTTCTTCGCAGGCTTCGACACCTTCTTGGCCGGGAACGCCGGCGGCGACGCGGTGGCGGACTCGGACGGCGAGATGGCCGCGGACGCCGGGGACGGTGGCGACGCCGGAGATGGCGGGAGCACGAGCAGGCGGGACGCCCAGCTGCATGGCGCGATGCGCGACCGCTTGCTGCGCGCCTTGCCTGGCACGGGCGCCTCCGGTGGCAACACGCCGCCGGCTGGCTGTGCCTGTGCTGCGACGGTGACCGCAGGAGCGGGCGCCGTGGCGGTGCCGGTGCCGGACGGCGGAATGCCGGTGATGAGCTGCAGCTTCTTGAGGTCCTCCGTGGGAAGTTGTCCTCGCCCATGTAGTTGGACAGCCATTCCAGCTCCGCCAGTTGGTCGTACTGCGCAGGGATTCATCAGAGCAAAAGAAAAAAAGAATCAATCACTCAGCAGCAATGGCGCCGTTAAAAGTCAATGAATCAGTCGTTGAGCACCGGCACTATTTTCGGGCGGCTGCAGAGTGCAGTGGCGAGCGTTTAGGGCGCCGCTATTTTTGGGCTGCAGGTCGCATCAGTTAACTTACTATTCACGGGACGTTTGCCCTCCATTCAAGGAGAACTTTAATGGGTGACGGTGGTGGAAGTCGGACAAGTTATCGGAACCGTTAATTCTTTCTTCGAAGAAACGCGCAAAGAAATCGAGCAGTTCGCCGGAATTCATGGCAAGAAAAGACGAAAGAAAAACTAGGACGCGAGGCGAGGAATTTACCGGCTCGCACAGCCCGCCGGAGAAGTCCCCGTCGGCGAGTCCGGAAACGGAGAGGGAATTGCTGCAGCTGTCCAGCGCAGTAGTCACCGCCGACGACGAGTCGTTCGACGCGTTACCGGCGGCGGCACCCTCCTGCTCCCCGCCGGCGGCGCCACAAGAAACCCGGCCGCCGTCCAACACCGCAACACCCTGCTGCTTACTCGTCCCCGTCCCCGTCTCCAGCGCCCACCACCACCTCCTCGTCATCGTCGCACGGCAGGTCGAGGAGGTCGTCGACGACGAAGAGGTCGGCCTCCTTCTTGACCCTCACGCCGCCCCCGCGCCGCACTCGGCCGAAACCTCCATTCCACCGCAAAGAAATCGTCTTTTGTTCCCTTCCTCCTCCTCTCCTCCTCCTCTCCCTCCCCTCCACTTATTTTTTCTGCGTGCGTAGAGAGAGGCGCTGGCGGAAATAACAAGAGAGAACGAGAGAGTAGGGTTTAATTGGCACGCGTCCGGGGCGTTGGAGAGCGGAGTGGAGGAAGACGAGGCCGGGCCGGCTCGCGAGGGAGGGAGGTCAGCAGAGATGAACGCTTCTTAAGGAGTAAATAAAGGCACAGCCGCCCACAGCCACTCCCTCCCTGGCTGGGGAACTAGTATAGGGCAGCTTTAATGGCCTGTTAAAAAATGAGAGATATCTCTTTTTTTATTTGTAGCAGTAAAAAATCCCAGATATTAATGGGGCAGTAAAAATGTAGGGCCAAAAAAAAAAATCAGGACATAGTCAGAGTCTGAAAATGACAACTGTAGTGGTGCTGCACAACAGAAGAAAAAAAACAAGGTGAAATTGATAGCAGATGGAAGTAATGGGTTTCCTCGTTTTTTTTTTTGTTGTGTTTACCACGTGGGTAATTGTTGCAATGCGGTGATTTTTCCTGTGCTCTCTGCTGCAAGTTAAATCTCATACTTGTTCCTATCACACAAAGGCTCTTGGCACATACTATCAACAAGCACGGTTTATAAATGACAATTTTTTTAATCTAACATGAGACTTTAACAATAAATGTTTATAGAAAAGGCTATATTTTTTTTGAGAATTATATAGAAAAGGTTATATAGTATAAATACAAGAACCTTTACAATGAAGCTAGTAGCCTAGTAGTGGCAATTTTGTGTTGTAAATCTATATACAATTTGTTTAAAAAAACAATGGTCCAATTTTAAAATTTTGAATTAATTAAGAGTCGAATGGATTTATATTTATGAGCGTGCGTGGAATGGATGACATCAAAATAGATTCAATCAGCAGCTCTAGTCCTCTCTCAATCGTGTGCCAGATATGCCAAAGTCGAACAAATTATTGTATATATACAAACAAGTTAATTCTTCTCTTGTGAAACGTTTTCGTGTGCAAGTTTTATGCATATTCAACATGAGGTACATTTTGTTTTCCTGATATTGGACCATGCATGAATTTGGATTTGATTGACACATATATGTGGGGCTGGTACGGAAATTTGAGCACAGAGCTGGGCTATTGTGCCTGCGCACTCGAGAGGGGAGCACCATCATATAAAAGTAGCATCACATGCTGGGTCATCATAGCACGGTACATCATGTCACACTATCATGGACTTTACACCAAAAAAAATGCAGCTATCAAGGTTAATCAAACCTACCATCCTGTGTTACTGTGCAATGCTACTACATTGACCCCATCAATTCTTTATGGTTAAATGTGAAAAAAAGTACCTTAAAAACCCATCTACTAGAGTGAATCATGAGCACATCGGTACTTGATGAGTTGTACTCCCTCCGTCCAGAACACGTAATGCAATTATGGGATCTGTGGTAGTCAAAGTAGCTCAAGTTTTGGTAGAAAATGTTATATTTATGTTTTCAAATAAATTTGTTATAAAAATATATTCTATGACTAATCTGATGATACTAGTTTTGTATTATGAATGTTAGTAATTTTTAATATGAATTTGATCAAACTTAATTTAAACTGATTGACTTATAAGAAAACGAGAGTTGTATTTCTTCAATCGATGGAGGAGTATATAGAGAGATCTTTTTCGAACTCTAGAGCCTAGCAACTTAGCGAGTACTCTCCTACGTCCCATGGAGTTCGTCGTTTTTGACTTTCAACTTACGTGTTTTGACCATCCGTCTTATTCAAAATATTTATGCAAATCATAAAATAAATTAATCAATATGCAAGTATCTTTATTGATAAAATAAAATAAGAACAAAATAAATTATATTTTGAAAAAAAAATTTGAATAAGATGAAGATCGAAAAAGATGGCGACGAATGCAAGGGTGACAAACTCGGTGGGACGGAGGGAGTAAGCGTTAAAAAGCGTTCTCACCACGTTATTAGCACCTCCACGCAGATTAAGCAGACGCCGGTGATTGTGCCACGTCGAGCGCGCCGGGCCGGGTCACCTCACGGGAAGGTGCTCACGCTGTCTGTCACGCACGGGCCCGCCTCGTGCTACCACGTAACCACCACGTGAGCGTGCCCGCCGCTGTACGCTCTCGGGCCGTTGGATGACGCGAGGTTTGACACGTGTGGGGCATCGGAGTGAGGTTAGCGATAAAAAATATTGACCGGCTGTTGATGGCTTGTGTGGTGGGGCTTGTGTGAGTGGCGTCAGATAAGGTCCGGCCCTGCATGACCTCCGATCCCTAGGTGGATTGGCCTCGAAAGGCGTGACAGTGTTGGGGACAGTGATTGGCCCCGAAAGGTTCGTTTTTCGTTTTTGGTTTTATTTCCATCTCTGCAATTATTCAAAACAGAAAAAATAGTACATCTCTGCCTCGAGAGCGTGAGGCACCAGCACGGCAGCACTTGAGCAACCCACGGGTCTAAGTTCAACCTCACCCTGATGGCTATGAAAAATGATGAAAAATAACATGACGTGTCTGAAAAATAAGCTTGCTCAACAGTACAAGGGTCAATTGAAGGCGCACATAAAAATACTCATCTATATTTATTTACATTTACATTTGTATCTGTATTTTTATCTCTGTATATCTATATCTATATCTATATCTATGTATTACTTCTTCATTTCAAATTGTAAAATGTCTTGACTTTTTAGATATAATGCTTTTAATATGAATCTAGACATGGAGTATATGTAAGTGCTTAGCAAAAGGTATATGTCTAGAAAAGCCAAAATATATCATAATTAGTAATGGAGGGGTATAAATAGCAAATAAATTAATAAGTATTGTCACCCTATTACTTAATTTACATCTACCTCGGTTGTCATATCCCTTGGATCTTTGTTCTTTCATAACAAATTTGATTCTTAGAAATCATGTCACCATACACACATGGTGGGGGTCACGTTGAAACGATTGATACATAGTACATCCATTTAGAGCATCTAGATCTATATGAATCTCTATCGCAACAAAAAAAAAAAAAAAAAAAACATACCCAAATGACTCTCTAAACCATTCTCCATCTTTTTTAGCTCTCCAAAATCACCCTTCTCACTCTCCGTTTTTGAGGGGGCTACATTGCTCTAAATCCAATACATTGTAGCTTTCTTATGAATTTTTTCACAAAAAGAAAAAATATGCTAAACTATAGGGTTAGAGAACCAAAAAAAAAATGAAGAGTGAATTATGGACATGAGAGATGGACAAAGAGAACATTTATTGAGCGAGACTTCAAAAAAAGGGTATAAGATTGAACATTTGGTCTACTTTGAGTAGTGTGCAAGATTACATGTGCGTTTTGTGTGTGTGGTACCGTGAATCGGTTTTGGATCCTCGTAAGAAACAATAGATCAAAGTCAAACGTTTGAAATGTTTTCACATTTTTTTCATAGGAGCGTGAAACTATGAAAATATGGTTTCATAGTGATTATGATTTTTTCCATCCAAACATTAAAGTGATTCTCGATTCATCATCTAAAGTGTTTCCTCGCGAGAATTTGGATATGAAACGTTACTAAAGGAAATCAAGCCCTACCAAACGAATCCTACATAAGATTCCATCCGGGCAACCAAACACAAGCAAAATGCACACCATAGTTCTAGGTGCACGATCACATAAGTAACCACACAACATGCTTGAGTAATTTTAGAATGGTGAAATCATTTCTAGGGTTAGTTTTTGCAACCGCCTCTAGAAATAAGGCATCTTATAGTGGCGGTTGACATTACAAAAAATTCATAAAATTGATTCGTAGAGTTGGTAACGTGGCCTACCAAAGAAATCGATTACCAATAGCTAAACACATAGTGATATTGATATTATTTAACCACATGATAAACTCATTAGCTAAGCATGACAATATTACCAACCACCTTTGAATTTTATATTTTGGGTCCATTAGGTGGGCTTCTTTGCAACATTTTACTGGGGGTGACTAAATTTACAACCATGTCCGAAAAGATGAGGTCTTTAAAATTAGTTTTCTATTAGTGTTTGCATGGGAGCAAGGCGATGCAAAGCTACAAAATATCCAAAATAGGCCATACAATTTCATTAAAATTGTACTGGTATCTAGTTTAAAACACAAAACTATCATTTCCATCGGGCGTTAGCCCAAGTGGTTGAATGCTCCGAGGCGCCCCTAGGGTTTGGTTTGACCCCAGGCAACACATATTTGCTAGCTATATGGGGCGAATTTTAGTGGCTCAGGGTAAATAAAATCCCCTCATATGTCCAAATCCCCTTGTTTGTCCCACTTCAAAGTACACGTCTGTGGCCGTCCACTCTCATAGCCTCACAGGGATGCCGCACCACTTGTATATGGGTGGGGGGGGGTTGAGGGGGTTTTCTATGCGTTTTTTACAATTGTTTATTTATGATATCAACTTTAGCTTAATAATTATGTGTTATACCACAAGGGAAAGACGTTCCCTTGGGTATATCACTAAGAAGGTGCCGCGATTCGAAACCTCGGCCCAGTCGCTTCTTCTACAAGATCGAGCTGACCGGTTACACCGAGAACGTTGGCAACTTTTAGCAATAATTACAATTGTCTAGTTATGATATCAACTTTAGCAATAGGAGACGTTACAATTGTCCAATTATGATATCAACTTTAGCAATAGGTGGAGACGCCGGTGGGTGGTTGCTCTGTGTATATATGCCAAATTAACGGTAGCTGAAAAAGGTTAACATGGCGGCGACAACAATAAAACGTCACAAAATCCAAAACTGGCAGTAAGTTGATCTTTGCTTTGACCTCAATTCTCCGTTCGCTCCGGTAACAACCACACGACGGGCCAAAATATATTCCAATTTTCCACCGCAGCTGATGCACCCACGTTCACCACGGCCCGGCTTATAAAGCGAGGCGACGACGACGGACGACCGAGGGATCCTACCCCACGGGCCACGTGAGTTCGAGCTGGCGTCCCGCGGCCGTGTCAGGCGTCATGTGAGGTGAGGAGAGAGGAGGCGGGTCGCTGCGCGCGGACGTGACGACTCACTCCGCCGGGCTAGCGGTGGAGTCGCGTGGTCCGCACTGCACCGGAGCTCCGGAGGTCAATGCGACGCAGAGCGCGCGTCGTCAGGCGTGGCACGGCTCCACGCCTGCGCTGCGCACGTGTACGTGCGGCGGCGAGCGCGTACGACGAGCCCATGCCGCGATTCATCCCGCGCGCGGCCGGCGGCGCCTGCTACGTGCTACCTGGCTCCGAACCGTCTGCCACGCCGCGTCAAGCTAGAGCAGTAGCGTGTGCAAGCCTGACGCTTTCGCGTCGTCCGAATCATCCTAGCTACTAGTGGTTAGTATTACAATGATTGCACGAAACGAACCAACGGAACGGACTATGTGCGTGTCGAGTGCCTAGCAGCGATGACGTACGAATGCTCGAGAAAATGGGAGGCTAGCTTTTGATACGCAATAAAATAATAGTAATAACTAATGATGCTTTAGCGCCGCAGTCGTGCTGATTTCCTTGGATTTTCTTGATGAGATCGATCGGGGGCACATGACACAACGGGTAATGCACTTCGACATCTTTCAGCGAGTGAGTGCTCTGTTTCCTCGCGGAGGGGTGACACTGACACAGCACACAAGCAAGTTCGCTGACAAAAAAAGAGGAGAGAGCTAGCTGGGTTTGGTCACGGTGCACCGAACTTGGCTTCACGATGATCTCGATCCGACACGAAGCTCTGGCCGGCTCTCCGGTCTCCGCTACTGCCTTTTCCTTCCGACGCGATCGGTCTACGAGCCCTTTCGCGTCTGAAAACGAACCAAGCGCACAGCACAGCACCGAAGAGAGTTCGAGCAAAAATTAGGCGGAGGGAGACGTGCTATGCGCCGAACCTGCTTTCCGGCGGAGTGGAATGCCTGACCAAAATCAGCAGTACTCGTGTGTGCGACGACGGGATGCACGCGTACAAGGCACGTCCAAGCTATTTCAGCTTCCCATGGCACGCGTTGGTGTGGTGTGCAACGCCATCATTAATTGATCGATCATGTAGGCAACCATGTCCATGCTAATAGGATCAGTCGATCTCTCTGGCTGGCTACGTGTCGCCCATGCGTTTGGGGACTACAATTACAAGTCATGTGAACATGATGACTCAGACACAAAGTAAACAAGGAGTTTTTTTTTTTTTTTTTTTGAAATGTACAAAAGGAGTGTTATTCGCTTGCTTAAATTGATCGACCTTCACTTTTTTTTTTCGGGGAAGCAGGCTTTTACAAAAAAAGAAAAACAGTGGTGTATGTAAGATAGATAGATTTGACAATGAATATGCTCTTAATTCCGGCCTTCACACTGATGTCCAGCCCATACGGCCCAAATGCACAACCAGCACATCACATCCATCGACCCAACAAAAAATGGCAGACATCCGGCCCACGCAGCAACCCGTTATCGACAAAGCACATCTCTTCAGTCTTCTTCTCCGGAACCGACCGACGGCTCCATCCTCCATGGCTCCTCCGCCGCGGCGAAACCCGCCGCAAAACCCTACCCGGAGGAAGGTACGCGCGCGCACCACCCTATGCCCCCCCCCTCGCTATCAGTTCCGGAAACCTAACTCTCTCGTCTACTCCCTGCTGTCGCAGGGCGAGGAGCCGTGGCTCGCCGCGAGCCTACGCCCGGCGAACTTCCTCCCGGGCCTCGCCATCGGGTTCCTCCTCGGAATCCTCCTCGACCTATCCTCTTCGTGGAGACCCAAGTCTAGCTCCGCGCCGCGCCGGCTCCGGCTCCGGCTGTGGCACCCGCGCGGGGCTCCAGCTCCAGCTCCAAGCGGGCGTCGGGGAGTTCGTTTGCCTCAGGCGGCGAAGAGCTTAAGATGGTAAGTTGAGCTGCGAGGGTTTTGTTGCTTTGTTTGAACCACACAACTCTAGAGTTGAGCTCGCTCTCAGTTATGGCAATGTGATATGTAGGTTTTAGTGGTGCGCCAGGACCTTAAGATGGGGGCTGGGAAAATAGCTTCTCAATGTGCCCGTAAGTTCATCTCCAAGTGGACGCATACTGTTTATTTGGTGCACCTCTTTTCGTTTGAATTATCCATAGGTTTTTCTACTTCACTAAAAAAATTGTATAACTTGTGTGATTGCCTAATCTGCAACCACCAAATCTTAGCCAGAGCAGCACTGAACTTTTGCTATATGTACTGAACTTTTGAGCCAACTTACACCTCCTTCATTGCTAATCCCTTGCAGATGCAGCGACTGGCTTGTACGCAGAATTGTTGTCAAGGTGTTAATGTGGTTTGCACTGTTTCTTCATTAGGTAGTTTTAGTAGTAGGATGTCTGATGCATATTTTTCTCTTTATAGGCATAAATATTCCTTTATAGTGTTACTTAATATGTAGGCTAGAATTTGCGTAGATACAGATGCTGGCACTCATGGATTGATTTTGAAAAGCTTTGATTGAATAAATGCTATTCTACTTATCAAAATAATATCAGAGTGTATTTCTGCATGGGTACTGGGACCTTTCTTTATTGGCTTGAAGGCTCACAAACCATTTTATCTTGTCTGAGTAACTGCTGAGTTTTAACTACTGAACATTGCGCCATTATGTTGTCCATTTGGCATTGAGTCCTTAGCTATCTCATCACCAATCTGTGGAGTCCCCGGACTCCCAGAGCTATGGCCTTAACTGTTCCATCACCCATCTCTAGAGCTAAGGCCTTGAATTGAACCATCCAGATGTGATCTTAAATACAGTTTTGACTCCTTTTCTGTTCATTATGTTGTGAATCCTCCTTTTTGCTCATTTGACATATGTTCTGCAGCAATCGGGGTTTACTGAGACAATGGGAGCAACTTGGACAAGCTTAAGATTGTTTTGACATGCAAGAATCAACAGGAAATGTTAGTCTTTGCTCTCATAATACCTAAGTTTCCACAGAACATATTTGCTTGGTGGCGATGTGTAAATTCGTATTTTACTTTATAAGCATGTCTGTCCCCCTGTGGTTTATAATCAGGAACAGGATAAAGGAAACTGCAGAACATAAAGGTATTCCTACGTTTATTGTTGCTGATGCAGGCCGCACGCAGGTCAGTTTCATGCTTATGTGGATTTACCTAATTTGATATGTAAAACTAGGCCTCGTGGCAGCCTTCACAAAAATCAAGAAAACAATATCCTTCTAAATTTCAGATGGTTTAACATATCTAAGTGATTCTTAATTCGAAAACTAGTATTTGATTTATTGTGGTTTTGGGCAAATTTTTTTTGTTAAAATGCTATAGTTCAGCTATTAGGTCACCGCAGGGCTTTTCATTCCAGATACTTAACTATTTTTGTGCTTATGTGCCATGTGATGAGTTTATTCTGTGCCATTTTTCTATTCTATGCATGAGAAATGGGCTGGCATGGGCAGTACGATATTATCAAACATTCCTAGTATTATTTAGTGTTTACGGTTTACCCTCATTGTTTTTCGTTGTATAGGTGTTGGCTGGATCCAAAACAGTTCTTGCAATAGGACCAGGTTAGATTCTCAATCAGAAGTTCAAAACTCAATGTTTTTAATCTCTACAACTATATTTGAATTTGCAAGTTTGAACTGTACTCTGATATATTTCCCTTTGTCAATGAAAAGAGTTTATAGCGACCTGAGGATTTTCCTTTGCAATTACCTTGTGCAGGGAGGAAAGCTGACATCGATTCAGTTACTGGGAAACTGCGTTTGCTGTGATCTTCATCTGCCCTCGGAGATGGTCAATCCTCTGTTCTTCCAATTTGTATATACCTGTTTTATATTGTCTTGCCAACTTATCTGGTTATTAACTGGACCACTAATTGAGAGCCCCTTCAAACATCATAGTGGCTAAAAGTACCCTCCGGGATGGTATCTTCATCGTTTAGACAAATGTTTATGTTTCTAAAACACAATTTTGACCTCTTATTATTACAAAAATATTTATGGAGATGTGATAATGTATATTTTTATCAAAATATTTTTTAAGACAAATCTACCATATAATTTTTACATTTACAAACTCAACAACTTAAAAGTTATTGATGATTTATATTCCCATGTTTGATCCAAACCGTTCTAAAACGCATCTAATACCAGCCCGGAGGAGATTTGATTATGCAAATGACATCTTCATGAAACGACCAGTTTATGTTTTATAATCACTTAATGTGGATAACTACTGCTATGCTAAAATTGGCGTTACGTTTTCGTCTCCAGAGTATTAGCATCAGAAACAGTTGCCGCTTGGGTTGGTTCTAGCCGTTTGAATCGTAACCTGACGATTATTCGTGAAGGTGGCCCAATTGAAATACCATTGTTTGTAACCGTGTATTCACCTTGTTGTATTTTTTTGTCTGAGAACTGAGAAGTATTTTTAGTTTCGATTAGGTCATTCTAAGTAAGGGATTACTTGGACCTTGTGCCAAGAGGAAACTTCAAACATGTCTCAACTCTCTTGTGCCAAGAGGAAACTTCAAACATGTCGCAACCTCATGTAGCGGGCATGGTAGCCTTTCTCGTCAAAACATTCGTAGCACAATCAGTTGCATTTCTGTTGGATGTTGTGCGCGCCTTCCTAGTTTGTTGCAGACAGGGCACGCAGGTTTCCTGAACTATCATGAAGTGTTCCTGCTGATTCTTTCTTGAACGTGCGAGATTCCCGTTGGGGAACTCGATGTACCATCATCTGAAGTTATCATGTTGGAGAAGCAAAGAACTTGGGTGAAGATTCGAGTTAAGTTTTGTACACATTCCGGTGCTTAGGTGAAAGATTCGAGTTGAAAGTTTTAGGGAAGACGGGGTTTTTTCTTTTGGTGACTGGTATAACCGTACGAGTCATTCCGGCTTTTTTTTTTTTTTAGTATGGAAATATTTTCCGTTCAAAGTCAAATGAAACTATGACAATACCCCTAGGAAGAGGAAGACGCTTTTAATGGATAACGCTGGAAAAACCTGAAAAATCCCGCAAATCAAAGAAGACTTTGACAAGGAAGACGTTACCATGCTGCACCGCGAAAGTCCCGTCTGCTGCATCGAAAGTTCAATGTGAATTCGGGCTGGCCCGTGCCAATCTCCAGCCTCGCAAGGCACGGAGCGGCCCAATAAAGGCGAGCGGCGCAACCAGGCAAAGGCATCCGCGCACCACAACGACGCTCGTCGGCCACCAACCAACGCCCCCGGCCTTCCTCCCCACCGCTTTCCACTGCAGCAGCCAGCAGGGCCAGCAAGGCGGACCGGGACGAACTCCCGAAGCCCAAACCCTCAACCCCCACCCAGCCGCGCCGCCGCCCCGCCCCGCCCGCGCCCGCCCATGGCCTCCCTCCTCCCACTCCCTCTCCGCCTCGCGGCGCGGCCGCAGCGCGCGGCAGACCCCCTTCTTCCGCGACCTCGCCACCCCGATCCCGTCCCACCGCGGCGTCTCCCGCTTCGCCTCGGGGCTTCCCACGCCGCGTCCTCCTCCACCACGCCGCCGCCGCCGCCCATCTACACCCTCGACGACCGCTACGCCACCGCGGACTTCGCCCCGGACCCCACCGCCTCCGACCTCCTCCCCCCGTCGCGTCGTCCCCGTCCCCCGCGCCGCCTCCGCCAGCCGCTCGTCGCCATGGGACCTGTCCCGGGGCAAGGTGTCGCTGTCGCCACCAGGGATCCCCATGGATGGGGTCGTCGAGCCGGCCCGGAAAGAGGTGCTGCTTTGCCGCCGCCTGCGAGCCCTGGCACGCCACCTCCTGCTACGGCGGCGGAGGCACAGTCACCGGTGTCCCCTGCGCAAGCGCCGGCTAGGACGGAGCCGGTGGCTAACGGGGGGCGAGGTCGAACGGGGAGGAGTGGGTCACTGTATTCGGGTGAGAAAACAATGCTTATGCTTTGTTTTGTACTGGAATATTAGCTTATAAATGTGCTGATACACTGCTCACTCGGCAGTTTTTTGCTAATCCCAAATTGTAGGTGCCTTGTATGCTAACTTGATTCAGTTCTGTTGGTACTTTATTCTACAGATTCTTTTTGGAGATACGAACCTTGTTCTTAGGGAATTCGAGAAATGTGGAGTAATTTTGAGACATCACTGTGGTCCAAGAGATGGAAATTGGATCCACATATTGTACCAGGTAATGATACATTTAACTACTGGTGTGCTTCCATTTTTCTGTTCCACCATTTAATTTAATTTTATGTACCCTTGTTTCACAAAGTAGTCATATTAGCTCAGGCTGCTCTGTAGCTTACCAGCGAGTTTAGTTGCCAATGAACTGAAACGACTACATAAACTCATTTGGGTAGGTTGAATAATGCTAATAAGTTATTGTACCGGTTTAACATAGTGTCAATTTTTAGCTGCAAAATACCAACAACAAGTTTTATCCTCATGTGTAAATGCCGTGGTATATGGTTTTGGTTATCCCATGAGCATGAAGCATGAAATATAGGTAACTTAGTCCTGGATAGGTTTTCAGCGTAACTTGCTAAGGTTCACAGGGAACTTTTTTCTACTTGCAAATTCTTTAAATTCATAAAAATGATGCATTGTTATGTGCCTGCTGACGATGGGTTTACAAATACTATCCTTGAAAAATGCTGGAAAACAAATAAAAATGTCATGTGCTTTCTGAATTCCCTTGGCACAGCCAAGTTATTAGGCTTACCCAAATAACAACTCTTCAGTCTTCAGAGCTATTGTTGTCATCAGGTATTTAGTTAGTTCTTTTGTTGGTAGTGTCAGTATTAAAAACTTGTATGATCACTATCAACTCTACCTTCTAGATGTATTGTTCCAACCGTTGTTTCTGGATCTCTTTAATTTTGAGATGTTTATCATATTTATTTGACAATCTTGTCAGTTCTGATGTTTACATGCATCGCACTACATTTTCTACATTGCTTTGTGATAGTCTTAAAACTGACTAATTTCACCATCATGCATGTGGTCCTGAAGCGCTCTTATGATGCTCGAAAGGCCCTTCAGAAAAATGGTATCCAACTAAGCAGCGGTCTGATAGTTGGAGTAAAGCCTATTGATGCAGTTCACCGCAGCAGCTGGATGAGAGTTTTGCCTCGAAGCAATCAAGGTGGATTTAAGGTTTCCTTTTGCCTTCACAGTCACTTGGCTTGAAGGGCACAGGTGCATATGAGTTAGGAGCCTTGCCCCGCCCAGTATGACCCAAAAGCTAACACAAATGTTAGCCGAGATGCAGGTCGCCGCAGTGCAACTGGCAGCGTTGCTGCACCAGCAAAATCAATTTTAACCAATGTGATGGATTTGGTATTTGGCATTTGATATGTCAATGAGGACCAATGCATCCGGGACCTTCGCTGTTTCTTCTGTTTACTTGTTCAAGAACGCCAGCATTCCAAAGATTCAGCAGCAAATTTTGCTGAAGTTTGAGAGCTTACAGAGTGAACTTTCTTTCGGTGATGTAACATTAAAATTATGCAATTTTTCACGTTTATTGTACTTATATGTTGTCTCATGATATGTCCATATGAGGGCAGTTGTATGTTAATGGCCATGCTATAGCTCTTGTCCTGGGTGATTTTTCATATGTTTAACTGGTTCGTGAATATTTTTTTGGGGTTCCTGTCGTTTAAGTGTTACCTTGCTTCTGCCTCCATCTAAAGAGGTGCTGGTGTAATTTTCGAGAAATCATATATGTTGCTCTCAGGTGAACCCAAATGAAAGGTTTCATCATTTTTCCAAGAGTGCCGTATCATCTCGAGTGCTTTGAGTTGTCGAAGGAAACACGTCTCAAATAAATAGTGTTATTTTGTTTTAATGTTTTTTTTGTTCTTTCAGTTTCCAAAATGCTATATCATCCAGAGTGTTTTTCAGTTGATGAATCGTGTCACCTTTTTGTTTCATATGTTGGTAATTGCTGTTTAATAAAGTTTGAAGGTTTTGGAAAAAGTATTCCTGAACATGGATGACACCTGATTTACTCTCTTCGTATATACTCTACTCTCTTCGTATGTTCTAAAAGAAAACCTTCGTATGTTCTAAAAAGTTTGAAGACGTATTAAGAGAGAACATAAAAGATGTTGCAGACGCATGTATCTTATCTTTATTTCCTAAGCCAGAAGTTACTATTAACGTGATTAATGGTGATTTATTGATCAATAAAAAGTATTTAATGCAAAATTGTTTATCATCCTCTAGAATACATACATTTATATAAATACATGCATAAAACCCTCACCGGCCTAATTCTCCAACATCTTCTTGTGCCACGTCATCCACCAGACCTCACTACTTTCCCACTACCATCTTATGAAGCCACGTCAACTCATTAAGCAAAGTCATTATCTTGATATTCGATGCAAATCCCATGGCAACGTGTGAGACATTCATCCCGTCTATAGTCCATAAAAGAGTGTCATTTTAGGTTTTGTTGGCTTGTTGTTTTTGACCATCCGCCTTATTCAAATTATTTGTATAAATATTATTTATTTTGTTATGACTTATTTTATCACTAGAGATACTTTAATAATGATTTATTTATTTTATAATTTACATAATTTTTTTAAATAAAACAACAAATCAAACATGTGTCGAAAAATCTAAAACGACACTTTTTTTGGGATGGAGGGAGTATTTGTTAACATTTTAACTTATTTATCCCTCCTCCATAGCCCTGGCAATGTGCGAAAAAAATCCACCTAGTTATATTTCCATATGAGTAAGGCCGCTTTTGGTTCCTTCGACAAAGACAAAATTTTGCCAATTCTCCAAAAGTTTTTGCCAAGTGAAAAAATTAGTCATCTCCAATGGTTTGACAAAATTCACTTAGCAAACTAAAGAAAACTAGTTTTGAACCCCGGTGACTCCCTAAAAACAAATTTTTGTTTATTCCACCCTTTCCGCCTCTGTACTTTTAGCCAACTCATTTCGGCACTGCGCCCATATATGCGCCGTTTGGCCTGGCCAAATGCCAAGACTCATCAATTTATCAATCCCAATGTCAAACGGTTTTTAAATAATTCACATCAAAAATATAGAATCCCAAGTTTAAATGCCAAACCAAAGTTACTCCTAATGAGTGCTTCGGGTTTTATACGCTCACACTTTTTTTTTTTTTGCGCTCATGCAGCCACGCTACTAGATTTGCATTTTCTTTTTACTGTTTTTTTTTTACACCAAAGGCGTTTCTTGTGGTCCCCAGCTGTTTGCAGCTTTCTGATTGGCTAGTGTGCTGGAAAACATGTCATCGGACCAATTAGGAGGAGCCCTCTAGACCAAAAAAAGAGAAATCGAATCCTAACGCATGGATGAAAATACCAACGGTCTTGATTGTCTCTTCCCTCAATTTCTCACATTAGCCCTCGGATTTTATCTTCGTGTCCCGTTTTCTACTACCTCTCGCAATTTATTTCAGATCGTTATTTTTGTCTCCTCGACACTCGACAGTTCGAGGGCCACAAATAAATTTAGTCATGTTCCGCAAAAGCGGGCTGAAAATTTTGCGACTGATTATCTTTATCTCAATAAAGATATGCCGCAAAAATGAAAACAGAACAAATTAAATAAAATATGGGTTTTTGAAAAACATTAAATAAATATCCAAGTTAATTTTTATACTAGTACAAATGACGAACACTGCGTGTGGTACTGTGGTAGGCTGAAGCGGGACACAATCACACAACTTTTTGCAGAATGGCGGGCGCCGTGCATAACCCCGTCCCGACAAATAACATCGGTCCCAGGGGCTTAATCGCAAAAGGCGCGATAAATCCCGAGTCGTAGCACGGGACTGGAGAGCACCCAGTTCACGATCGCGAGGTCTTCGTCTCCGCCTGGGTCCAGCCAGCAACTGGGATTTCCGCGCTTTCCACCCACACACACACCAAGGACGCCGCAATGGCGGAGCCCGAGGCCTCCCCGCGGCGGCCAACGGCGGCGGGCGGCTCCGCAACGCCTTCGGGGTGTGCTCTGCGCCTTCACGCTCCTCCTCATCGGCGTCGTCGCGTTCTCGATCCGCCTCTTCTCCGTAAGATCCGCTTTGCGCCTCCAGATCCAGTTGGGTGCTCGCGAAGCGCTCGCTCCCCGAATTGTGTGTGTGCTCATGCCTTGTGCCTGTTGGTGCGCAGGTCATCAAGTACGAGAGCGTGATCCACGAGTTCGACCCCTACTTCAACTTCCGCGTCACCCAGGTTTGATTGCTGGTTCCATTGCTTTAACGTTTTGCTTCAGTTGTACAGTAGGTGGAATTGAGCTCACTTCTGTAGGAGAGAGAGTACGTTGATATAGTTGATGCTGAGTTTCGGTGTTGGGAGGGTTTTGGGTTTTGGAAATTAACTCTTTGTGGCCTGTATGCTAGATTTAGTTTACTATGAGATAATAATTAGTGCAAGGATAAAGCTTGTGACAGCTCGTGGAGATGCATAACTTGTTGTCTGGTTACCTGTCACATCTGGTCATTTCTCTTTGTTACAGTTTCTGTCGAAGAATGGAATTTACGAGTTCTGGAACTGGTTTGATGATAGGACATGGTAAGAGCAGCAGCTCCGATCTCTCAGTCATTTAGTACTGCGCGATTTCTGTGTCGAAAGAATAATTTATGAGTCTGGTTTGGTTGCTGCTGCTGCTGCTGTTTTAGGTACCCCCTGGCCGTGTGATTGGTGGCACTGTGTATCCTGGTTTGACATTGACTGCTGGAACTATTTGGTGGTATGCCATCGGATACAATTTACTGTCTTAAATTTACATTCCTTCTGGTTGAATGTGCCTAAAGTGTTTGAATGGTCCACTAGGTTGGTGAACTCTCTTAACATCCCATTGTCTGTGGAGACTGTTTGTGTGTTCACAGCTCCAATTTTCTCAGCAAATGCATCATGGGCTACTTACCTGTTAACAAAGGTTCATTTTTCAAGGAAGTGTGAATTATCACATTATTCTTGCCCATTTGCAAATTGCGTCCTTACTTTGACTTCTTCTATAGGAAGCGAAGGGTACTGGAGCTGGATTAATGGCAGCAGCCATTTTGGCAATGGTAAACTGCACTAATGGCTCCCCTACCATTTTTTACCATAATTAAAGAAAAGCTAAATTGGTACAAAACTTTTTTTTCATTGGTTTATAGATATTTAGCCATTTTCATACATGATGGAAATAGAAATAACGATTTTTCTCTTCAATCAAAACCAAATTTATTGTCAGTTCATTTCAGCTTTATACCGTGAATGTACAATGTAGCAAAGATAAGTGTTACAGTTTGCAATACTATTTATGATTGCTGATTTCTATATCCTAAACATATATTTCTAACATAAATGGGAAATATTACTGAATGACTGAATCTGTGTTTTGTTGAACCTGGGTACTTGACAATCGGTTTCCTTGGTTACTCGGGTTTGCAATATTTTTCTTATTACATGATTTTGTTAATATATTGCCCAATTGTAACGCTTCCTTCAGATAATTTCTAGCTACTCACCCATTTGTTAGAACATTGTATTATCTTTTGTATATAGTCTTCCGTACTACCATAAGATTAATCAGAATGTTCTTGACATCATCACAGGTCCCCCTCGTATATCTCAAGATCTGTTGCAGGCAGCTATGATAATGAAGCTGTAGCAATATTCGCCTTGATATTTACATTTTATCTATATGTAAAGGTAATGGTGCTCAAGATATGTTTTCCGCTTGCTTCTTTTGACATTTGCAATGCTCTGACTTGTTATGGTCCTATGGATATACAGACGCTGAACACGGATCGCTCTTTTATGCAACACTCAATGCTCTCTCATATTTCTACATGGTAAACTTGTTGAATTTTGATCCATGTTTTTCGGATGAACTTTGTAATCATATACTAGGCTTTTCTAGGTCTGCTCTTGGGGAGGCTACACATTCATCATCAATCTTATCCCAATGCATGTCCTCTTGTGCATTGTAACTGGCCGTTATTCTTCGCGGCTCTACATTGCATATGCTCCCCTTGTGAGTACATAAGCTTCCTCTGGTTGGCACATTCTTCTTTCTAGAGTGTTTGTCCGGAAGACCAGAACTGTAACTTACCAGATCCATGGATCATTTTGCAGGTTATACTTGGAACGCTTCTGGCAGCATTAGTACCTGTGGTTGGTTTTAATGCAGTAATGACCTCTGAGCATTTCGCATCATTTCTGGTATCTACATGCCTCTCCTTTCTTGATTTTTCTCCATTCTGCAGTACAATATCGTTCCCAACTCTTGCAAATGTATTGCTTCTTGAGACTGGTCTTGGAAATTTGAAAACTCATGATTTGTCGAGTCCAAAAAGTTGTTGGAGTAACATAAAATACATTTCCTAGATATTGAGGCCAAATACAAGCATACATTGACATTATTCATTATTGTTCACATGTAGCATATGTACAATAAATACATCCCTCATTTTACAATATTTGTCCAAATACACTGCACAGTGCACGCAGACCAAGAATCTCTATATAAGTAACTAGGCCTTATTGTTGCTATTGTAAAAATAACAGGATACCTGTATTGCAGGTGTTCATAATTCTTCATGTGGTTGCTCTTGTATTATTATATCAAAGGGCTTTTGACTCCTAGGCTGTTCAAAGTTGCTATGACTCTTGTCATATCTGTTGGCTTGTAAGTCCCTGAAGTCGCCAATCTTTTATGATACACAGGATTAATATCTTTGGACCTTGAAAGTTGAAACCAGCAAGAACCTTGTCCTCTGAATGTAAATACCTCAATCTTTATCATCTCAATGTCCAAATGCTGATTGCAAGATCCTTCCTGCAGAGCTGTTTGTTTCGCAGTAGTAGCCATACTTGTCGCATTGGTGGCATCTAGTCCAACAAAAGGCTGGAGCGCCGCAGTTTGAGTCTACTTGACCCGTAAGTTCTTCTAGAATAAATACTCATTTATTTTGCCAATCAGATTATGACTGACCTGACTTGGGAACTAATAAACATGAAATAACACTTAATGACTCGGCTGTTATTAGGTTTTAGTGTAGCTGACAAAATGATGTTACCATTTAATGCTTAGGCTCTTTTTTTCTCGAAAACAGGGGGAGCTGCGCCTCATTATATTAAGATAAGAGAGTAAAGGGCAAGAGCCCAAACAACACCACACACACTCACGCACTCACACCGCACCAATTTCTAGGATTACATTTGTGTCCGTGACAAAACTAAATGCTTAGGCTCTTAGACAAATAAAAGTGTATATTGCTATTCCAACGTCTTATTTTCCTTTCTGGTGTTGCTTTTTTGTATGCAGCGCCCTGTTACTGCATGTTGTTCTGCTTCTCTTCTCATATTAATCGCTGCAACTTCACTCTTATTTCCTAACAGAACTTATGCAAGCAAGTACATCCCCATCATTGCTAGTGTCAGTGAACACCAACCTCCTACCTGGCCCTCTTACTTTATGGACATTAATGTGTTGGCCTTCCTGATTCCTGCTGGGATTATTGTAAGAACTATACTTTGTCAATTAAAACTGTACCAGCAACAGTCTTAGTTCTGATTAGTTGTTATTTACATGATCCACAGTCATGCTTCTTGCCTCTGTCTGACGCAAGCTCCTTCATGGTCTTGTACTTAGTCACTGCAGTGTATTTTTCTGGAGTTATGGTAAGAATCC
Source organism: Hyparrhenia diplandra (assembly GCA_015847255.1). NCBI lineage: Eukaryota > Viridiplantae > Streptophyta > Magnoliopsida > Poales > Poaceae > Hyparrhenia > Hyparrhenia diplandra. The sequence continues at coordinate 43,941 of JADLZK010007405.1, forward strand.
TTTCCTTGCAGTAGGGAGCTCATGGACCCTTTTTCCATTATTTACTTATTAACTTTTTGTGGCATCTATGCTTTGCTAGGTACGGCTTATGCTTGTCCTTGCTCCTGCTGCGTGCATGTTATCTGGGATTGCTCTATCTGAAGTTTTCAGTGTCCTCACACGATCCATTAAATTTCAGCTGTCCAAATTTTTGATGACAGCCCTACTTCTGTATGGTTCCTTCTTACATTTTTCTTTGTATTAGGATCAAAGTACCCATCCAAACACTGGTTGACATCCTGTTTTCTTCTGAAACTAAAGTCAGGTGACAGTAGCCCAGAGAGTTCTACAAGTTCAACAAAATTGAAAATAGGAATGAAAAATCTGAAACGGCTCCAAAGGAAAAACAGTCAAAGAAGAACCGGAAGAAGGAGAAAGAAGCAGCAGAGAGTGTTCCTGTAAAGCCTAAAAGGAAAAGAGGCTGTTGGTTCTGCCTTTTGAATTATCTATTATGGGTATTTTGTTGCTGATCGTGTTAGGTGGTTTCTATGTGGTAAGTTCTCTGCTGTTAGTCTTACCAGAATGAATGTGTTCATTGAAAGAGGCTCAATCTTACTGTTAATGATTCCATTTTTGTAGGTCCATTGTGTATGGGCGGCAGCTGAAGCGTACTCTGCACCTTCAATTGTGTTGACATCTCGTTCACGGGATGGATTGCATGTTTTTGATGATTTCCGTGAAGCTTATGCATGGCTGAGCCATAACACAGATGTTGATGACAAGGTATGCTCACCCCTTTTGATTTCTATTGTTTGTGGACTATTCATACTTACACTTACACGTTAAGGTGTTGCACTGCAGGTTGCTTCCTGGTGGGACTATGGTTACCAAACAACAGCAATGGCCAACAGAACTGTGATTGTAGACAATAACACCTGGAACAACACTCATATAGCAACAGTTGGTACAGCAATGTCGTCCCCAGAAAAAAGCAGCTTGGGAAATCTTCAATTCTTTAGATGTCAAATATGTGCTTGTTGTCTTTGGAGGTTGGTGCTTTTTTTTATGGCGCATACTAGGAAAAGAAAAACCAGTGTAACTTGGACCATTGGTCTCAAATCTTGACACAAATGTTTCTTTTCTTTAACAGGACTTGTTGGATACCCTAGCGATGATATCAATAAGTTCCTTTGGATGGTACGCATAGGAGGTGGTGTGTTCCCTCACATCAAGGAACCAGATTATCTTGTGAGTTGTGATTCGTTCAACAACGCCCTATACACATCATTTTGTAGCATAATAAGGGGGAAAGGTGAAATACACATGCATTTGCGTAGTTCTTTCCTTATTCTGATTTTTGAGTTAATGTTATTGGCAGAGGGATGGTCAATACCGTGTTGATGCTCAAGCCACTCCAACTATGCTGAATTGTCTCATGTACAAGCTTTGTTATTACAGGTCTGGTAAACTGAATCAAGAAGGCTGATTTTAGTTTGAACGCCAATCATCACATGTCCTTTTGACATTTATGCCCCTTGTGTCTAGGTTTGTGGAGACTGATGGAAAAGGCTTTGATAGAGTAAGAGGATATGAAATAGGAAAGAAGCATTTCAAGCTAACACATTTTGAGGAGGTATTATGATGTTACTCTGTTCCAATTGGCAACAGTTGTTTTTCATTTATTTTACTAACTTGAACCTTTGCTTTATGTTTACCCATCTTGATGCTGAATAAAGGTATTCACAACCCACCATTGGATGGTCCGTATATATAAACTGAAACCCCAGAAGAACAGGGTTCGAGGCAAGTTGAAGAAGTCGAAGGCAAGTCTGACAGACCTACTGTAGTTATATGCTTCATTCTTTTTAGCTCAATCTAACACATTATATGCTTGGTTTTTAACCTGCAGAGTGCCAAAACTAGTTCCACACTTGCGGCAGGACAAAAGAAGAATCCGTGGCAATAGATGAAGTTAACAATAGAGCCATTTACTTGATACTTGTTGCTAGGTCAACTGTGCTAAGTTCGTGAACCAGAAAACTACAGAACTAGATTAGAGATCTGCACTGTTGTATTTGACGCTCGTTATATGTTCTTGCAACCGGCCAGAGTGCTGATGAAATTTTTGATAGACCAGGGGAAGTTTACCTATCCCATGGGTAGAGATTGGATGCTGAATTTCTTGGCGAAAGGGTTGCCTAAACTCCCAGTGTACTTGCTGTTTTGTGTGACCTACAAATTTTCTTACAAGGTGCTAGGATGATAGTTCCGGCACCTGAAGTAAACACAAAATGCTGTCAAAGAACTTGTGTGGTGGCTCGGTAAAAAGTGGTGCAGATAGTTTCCAGGTGCAGATAGTTTCCAAACCGATGAGATCTGCCACTGAATCCGGTGGATATTGAAACGGACAGAAAGATTGTTTCTTCAACGTATTTTATATTCCTCGTTCCAGATCTGCTTGTCATAGTAGCGACGAGCACATTTATTCATTTCATTCAGAGAGCCAAAGCATTCATCGTATTATTTTACAATGATTTCTCAGATCTGCTTTCTGAACATATATCAGATCATTGATCAGTTTCCCAACAGGATGGGCTGGGCAAAAACCCAAGGTATAAATGAACATATAGAAGATCACTGATAAGTTTCCCAACAGCTGGGCAAAAAAGCCGTCATCGTATTATTTTACAATGATTTCTCAGATCTGCTTTCTGAACATATATCAGATCATTGATCAGTTTCCCAACAGGATGGGCTGGGCAAAAAACCCAAGGTATAAATGAACATATAGAAGATCACTGATAAGTTTCCCAACAGGATGAGCTGGGCAAAAACCCAAGGTATAAACATGAATTTGGCATGTGCCACAGTATAAAAAAATGCTAGATAAGTTTTGGGAACTCAGAGCCGATGATGCTCAACTAACCAGGCATCATAAGCAGACCTATAATTTTTTTTCCCCATCAATGAAAACTGAATATACTCCATCAAAGACCCATGGGCCGAGATAGTCTCGAATTGAGAGCTGTAGCTCATGAATTCACTCATCTTTGGTCTGTGTAGACAGCGTCAACGTCATCAAGCTCTAGCAATTTTGATACAAGTTCCTTGTTTAGTTCCATGGCCTCGTCGTCCACCTGTAACAACAATATGGAAAGTGTCAGATAATATGACGCCCCTAGGAACTACAAGAATGGACATTTTGCAAGAACAGAATCCAAATGGATAACATGGTAATGGCCAATGGACTACATGAAGAATTTTGCATATTTGACACTAACAAAGAATCATCCTGCCTTTGTGCCTCAGCAGAATTGACAAAAAAAATGGAAAACAATGTACCTCAATTGGGTTCAGAGGAAGAAGTTCATAGCCATTATCAGTTTCAAACTTCAATCCTTCTTCTTGTAGCTTCGATAGCACAACTGCATAGTTTTCTGATGTAGTAACTATCTTGTAGAACCTTAGGATAGAAAGGGGCAGCTTTCAGACACAGGGAGAATCCAAAGGAAGTTTGCTTTTATTAAATGCAGTAAACAAGAAAGGAAAGCACCAGATATAACATACAATTTGGTACTATATACAGCGACCTTAATAATCATTACTAACTACAAAATACTAAGTACAAGACTGGTGATTTCATTATGTTTTCTGACTCACAGCACAGCTAGCGTATTGCAACTTGAAACTTCTGCTAATAATTTGGTCAGCTCTTGCTCTTTACTCCCATCTTTTGTGCTGCTCATGTCATCCTGTATCCTATGACATGAGGCTAAGTAGATAGGGAAGCTGATGTCGGCCAGGTAGGGCTCTGTTAATGGGAGGTAGTATGGCTGGTATGGCCACAGTTCTTGTCATGCTTCCCATCTTCAGTACTGCTCATTTCATCCTGTCCAATACATGTTGACTAATTTGTTGGGTGGCAGTACAGGAGACGGCAAGCATGGCCACCAGGCTCAGACAGTGGCTGCTGGCGATTCAGCCGTGATTGCCGGCGACGAACCCCATCGTGCCATTGCCTCACTATCCCCTGCGTTCTAGCTCAGTCTCATCTACTCCTCCATTAGCCCCTACGCTCTCCACATCGCCAGCGCCTCATCAGACATGGGTAATAGTACATATGAAAGCAGCAAAAGCTGATGTTGGGCAGGTATGGCTGGTATGGCCACAATTCTTGTCATGCTGACTGATATGGGCTTAGTACTAGGTGTACACCTATTGTACTAGAGTAGAATTTGTATATAATCAAGTTCAAGGACCAGCTGCATCCTTAGTTCAGTAGCAGCAGCATTCCTGTGTGTGTGTGTTCGTGCTCTTTGTTCCCTCTTCTCAACTAATCCAGCTCCCAAAACCTTCTGTAAATATACTCTCTTTCCATCTTAATTGAGTGGCAGAGCTCCTGCCATTGCGTTTCGAAAAAAAAAACTAATCCAGCTCACAAGTGTGTGAATGAGGCTGAGAATCTGCACCTGATTGCCGGCTAACACCTTCATTGGTGTTCTAGTAAACAGTGTTGCATCAAACAAAAATGCATTCAGCGTTATACAAGCACGTACCTTTCCACTTCTTCTTCTTCAGAGTCGTCGTCATCAAAATTTGGTTCGAGGACGCCATCAGCACCAGCATCTAACGCAATGGTGAGCAATTGGTCCTTATCTGCATCAGTAACTATTATGTTCACCACTCGAGCTTGTCTAAATCTAAAGGTAACAGATCCAGGATCAGCCAATTTTGCTCCGCATTCTTTTACCACGTTTCTTATGTCAGCAACTGATCTTGTAATTTTGTCAGTTAGGACTTCAACAACCATACCTACTCCACCAAAACCATAGACCTGTGAAAATTCTTCATGCACTTAAAACCTATGTGAACCACATAAAAAGTGATATTTCACTTTAGCTCTGTCCCAAGTCAAACTCCTTTTAACTTTGACCAAGTTTTAGAGAAAAACTATTAAAATCTACAAGTTGTTCAAGTAAATGTGCTATGAATATATTTCACAGAGAATTTAATGAAACTAATTTGATGTTGTAAATGTTGATGCGTTTTTCTATAAACTTGGTCAAAATCAGAGAGATTTAAGTGAACTATCACTTGGAACAGAGGGAGTAGCATACAAGCCTACTCATATCTTTACAAACCATTTATTCTGTGTATGTATAGTATATTTTCATTTTGACTAGTGGCAGAGAAATTTACCTCATAAACCTTTTTCGTGTAAGTATCTTGTCCCTTTTCTGATGCCCTTTTGATATTGCGCTCCCAAAATTTCTTTAGGAACATCAAGTTCCCCTTGCTTTCTCTAGTATAGCTGCTAAAGTTGTGTTGGATGAAGGGTTTGGGCCACCCTTCTTGATGCTGTGTTATATCCACAAATGAACCAAATTAATTAATGTAAATGAATTGCACTTGAACTATGATGCTTGGTCTTGTCTGTTGCCATTCCATTTTAACAAGGCCTACCACTTGATAAGATTTGTAAGATATTTGTCAGCAACTCAATTCCTTCCTTTGTTGTCTCACAAATCTTGAATCATTAAGAACACTTGTGCATACACTTGGTCAATCAAGCACTATATCTTTATATCTCAATACTCAACTGAGGGGTACATGTCCTTTTATAGGACTTTCACAAACTCATCTCTAGCTAATCACTAGCTAGCATACATTACAACTCATTGATACAGACACTAAGGATAACCAAAGTATTACCTAGCACACTAGAACAGATGTCAAATTATTTATGACAAAATTTCACGTCACAGATATTAAGCAGGCAAAACTGCAGTACCTTGCAATAACATTCTATGATACAGAACTGTAGCACTAGAACAGAAATTTAGGTAAAAGGTAAAACGTCCTATGCTTTTAAAAGGACATGTCAACAGATATTAGCACATGATAGCATGTTTATGCTCAACAATCCAAATTAAGAAATCGATGAAATGCCAATCTGTTAGAATGATAATGCAAGATCACAGTGTCCAGCAGCACCTACGCGGCAACAATTTCTTTTCCAATTTTGCTGTTGCGCTTCATCTTCTTCAAATTCTGGGCGTCCTGAATAGAAGAAACAACTGGTGTGAGGATACATACATATTGGGACGTTAAAGCTAACTACATTAAACAAGAAAGGAAAACTGCTTCCTGTTTCTAGTTTTTTCCCCAACTCAATTATCCTAGTGCAAAGTAAATGAACACTAGACTACTTAGCAGCAAAAGCTAGCTCAGATCCTCAGAGAAAAACGACAATTCGGAACACATGGATATTTGTTGCCCCATCCATTTCCGCTATTCCAACTTTCCAAGCAGAGGCTTTGCCAACCAGAATATGCACAGCCAGACGTCCCGAACTTCGAATTACTGTGACACTGTGCAGAAGATCATGCTATCAGAGATTCAGAGCACATCACCTTCCTTCCAGCGATTTTGCAGGAGCGTCGTCCCATGCATAGCGGCCGGAACGACGAAATACGCCGCCTGGCCTCATGCCTCCCGGAACAGGCCGGCGCTGGCAATAGGTCGATCCCGACAGCACCAGGAAAACAATCAAAACACCAAACATTCCAACAGTCCAATATGACCAGATCGGCGGAGAGGAGAGCGCGCGAGCACGAGCGGGTTACCTACCGCGGAGGAGCGAGGCTCCCCTGAGAGCGGAAGCGGAGGAGGACAGGGACGAGGCCCTGTGGAGGAGCGCCCCCAGAGCACGAGCGGCGGACGCCATGGTGCCCGGGTGCCGGGTGGGCAGGTGGCCGCAGCAGAGCAAGCAAGCGCGGTAGCTGCTCGACGAATTGCTGCGCCCGGGTGGTCGGCTGCTGTGGTGGTGGCCTGGTGGGAGCTGAGCGTGCACTCGGCTGGGGCTGGCCGGCTGGCCGCGGCTGAACGGATCTGATCGTGGGTAGAAAGGAACGGCTCAGATTTGACGCTTGTACTGAACGCCGCCAAGTCTGAACCGTCGATCCACCGTGCGCTGCCAGTCTGGAGCTTTGACACCTGGACTGGTGACCAAAGACACGTCATCGTTGCATGATTGAAGTGTCATCAGTCACGTGCCAACTCGAGGGCGTGAGACCCCTACCCCACTTGTCAGAAAAATCTGGATATGGATGACTCGAGGGCCCACCACAAAGCTTACCCCCCACTGGACCGCCATCAAGGCCGACAACCGCGCAGCGGCGCCAGGTGTCAGGCGGGCCATGATTATGAGGGCCCACATGTCATAGAACCCTCTCGCGACGTCTCGCCGCTTCTTCCTCTGTCCCGTCGCTTCTTCGGATCGCTTCCACGGCCTTCTAGACTCTCGACGAAGACTCCACTCGGCCTTTTATGCTCACCTCCTCCGCCGCCGAGGCACACAAATTCAAGCACAAACACGAAAAACCCTACCACAAGCACCTGTCGATAATCATCCGATCATCAGAAACCCTACCACAAGCCAAGAGATTGTGAGGAGTAGCAAAAGAGCCATGAATCCGGACAACTTCACCCACAAGACGAACGAGGCGCTGGTGGCGGCGCACGAGACGGCGTCGGAGGCCGGCCACGCAGCTCACGCCGCTGCACCTGGCGGCGGCGCTGGCGGCGGACAAGGGCGGCATCCTGCGGCAGGCCATCACGGGGGCGTCAGGGGGCGACGGAGCGGCCGGGGACTCGTTCGAGCGCGTGCTGAGCAACGCGCTCAAGAAGCTTCCGTCGCAGTCCCCGCCGCCGGACTCCGTCCCGGCGTCCACGGCGCTGATCAAGGCCATCCGCCGCGCGCAGTCCGCGCAGAAGAAGCGCGGGGACTCGCACCTCGCCGTCGACCAGCTGCTGCTCGGCCTGCTCGAGGACTCGCAGATCACCGACTGCCTCAAGGGAGGCCGGCGTGTCCGCGGCGGGGGTGCGCGCTGAGCTCGAGAAGCTCCGCGGCGGGGAAGGGCGACGCGTGGAGTCCGCGTCCGGCGACACCAACTTCCAGGCGCTCAAGACGTACGGCCGCGACCTCGTCGAGCAGGCCGGGAAGCTGGACCCCGTCATCGGCCGCGACGAGGAGATCCGCCGCGTGGTGCGCATCCTCTCGCGCCGCACCAAGAACAACCCCGTCCTCATCGGCGAGCCCGGCGTGGGCAAGACGGCCGTCGTGGAGGGCCTCGCGCAGCGCATCGTCCGCGGCGACGTGCCCAGCAACCTTCTCGACGTCCGCCTCATCGCGCTCGACATGGGCGCGCTCGTCGCCGGCGCCAAGTACCGCGGCGAGTTCGAGGAGCGGCTCAAGGCCGTGCTCAAGGAGGTGGAGGAGGCCGAGGGGAAGGTCATCCTCTTCATCGACGAGATACACCTCGTCCTGGGCGCGGGGCAGGGACGGAGGGTTCCATGGACGCGGCCAACCTGTTCAAGCCGATGCTGGCGAGGGACAGCTCCGGTGCATCGGCGCCACCACGCTGGAGGAGTACCGCAAGTACGTGGAGAAGGACGCGGCGTTCGAGCGGCGGTTCCAGCAGGTGTTCGTCGCGGAGCCGAGCGTCCCCGACACCATCAGCATCTCCCAGGGGCTCAAGGAGAAGTATGAGGGCCACCATGGTGTGAGGATCCAGGACCGCGCCCTCGTCGTCGCGGCGCAGCTCTCGGCGAGGTACATCATGGGTCGGCACCGCCTGACAAAGCCATAGACTTGGTGGACGAGGCCTGCGCCAATGTGAGGGTGCAGCTCGACAGCCAGCCGGAGGAGATTGATAACCTGGAGAGGAAGAGAATCCAGCTTGAGGTTGAGCTCCACGCGCTCGAGAAGGAGAAGGACAAGGCCAGCAAAGCCCGGCTGGTTGAGGTCAAGAAGGAACTGGACGATCTTGAGGGACAAGCTGCAGCCCCTGACGATGAAGTACAGGAAGGAGAAGGAGAGGATCGATGAGATCAGGAAGCTGAAGCAGCGCCGCGAGGAGCTGCAGTTCACGCTGCAGGAGGCCGAACGCCGGATGGACCTGGCTCGTGTTGCCGACCTCAAGTACGGCGCCCTCCAGGAGATCGACGCCGCCATCGCCAAGCTGGAGAGCGAAACAGGGGAGAACCTGATGCTCACTGAAACCGTCGGCCCTGAACAAATTGCAGAGGTATGTTTATCTTTTCTTCCAGAGCAACGCCGAATTGCACATCGTCTCTGAAATTTCCAGAGCGTGGTTGTGCTGCGTGCTGAAATGGTGTTTCTTCTCCCCTATGGCTATGGGCAGGTGGTGAGCCGGTGGACGGGTATTCCAGTGACCCGGCTTGGCCAGAACGACAAGGAGAGGCTGGTCGGCCTGGCTGACAGGCTTCACCAGAGGGTGGTCGGCCAGACGGAGGCGGTGAACGCCGTCGCGGAGGCAGTGCTGAGGTCGAGGGCCGGTCTTGGCAGGCCACAGCAGCCAACCGGCTCGTTCCTCTTCCTGGGTCCGACTGGTGTGGGCAAGACCGAGCTGGCCAAGGCCCTTGCCGAGCAGCTGTTCGACGACGAGAACCTGCTTGTCCGTATCGACATGTCCGAGTACATGGAGCAGCACTCGGTTGCTCGCCTCATCGGAGCACCACCTGGGTAAGTAGAGTAGCAGAAAATGCTTGCATCTGTCGTATCTTCAGAGCACCCTACTCAGTAGCTTCTTGTTATTGTAAGATGAACTCGTGTTCTGACATGGACTGGAAATTTCTTTATTTGTGACTGAAGCTACGTCGGCCATGAAGAGGGTGGACAGCTGACTGAACAAGTGAGGAGGAGGCCGTACAGCGTGATCCTCTTCGATGAGGTCGAGAAGGCCCATGTCGCGGTGTTCAACACCCTGCTCCAGGTGCTCGACGACGGCAGGCTGACGGACGGGCAAGGCAGGACCGTGGACTTCAGGAACACCGTGATCATCATGACATCCAACCTCGGCGCCGAGCACCTCCTCGCCGGGATGGTGGGCAAGAACTCCATGAAGGTCGCTCTCGCGATTCGGTCATGCAGGAGGTATGCAACGCCGGCATCCAGAATCATCTGTTGTGTGTTCGACATTGTTCCTCATCTTATCTGCAATGTGATGTGATGTGCGATGTGAACTCGAATGGTTTTGTGTGTGCAGGTGAGGAGGCATTTCCGGCCTGAGCTGCTGAACCGGCTCGACGAGATCGTCATCTTCGATCCTCGTCCCACGAGCAGCTGAGGAAGGTCGCTCGCCTTCAGATGAAGGACGTGGCCGTCCGCCTTGCCGAGAGGGCATCGCTCTGGCCGTCACCGACGCCGCATTGGACATCATCTTGTCTCTCTCTTACGATCCGGTATGTCGCCACAGCATCCATGATTGATCCATCTGAAATTGCGATCCATCGAAAACCTGTCGTTCGCTCTGATGAGTGATGATGCTGACCGACTCTGTTCCGTGACTGTTCAACAGGTGTATGGGCGCGGCCGATCAGGAGGTGGATCGAGAAGAGGGGTGGTGACGCAGCTGTCCAAGATGCTGATCCAGGAGGGAGATCGACAGAACTGCACGGTGTACATCGACGCCGCGCCGCCAGGACGAGCTGGCCTACAAGGTGGACCGGAGCGGCGGGCTGGTGAACGCGGAGACGGGTCTCAAGTCGGACATCCTGATCCAGGTCCCCAGCGACGCCATCAGGAGCGACGCCGCGCAGGCCGTCAAGAAGATGAAGATCATGGAGGTGGATGACAGGGGACGGCATGGACGAGGAGTGAGAGAGCGTGCGGGTTTCCGGCCGGAGGACGAGGAGATGCGCGGCGGGCCGTCATCGTCGAGTGCGTCTTCTGAATAAGCATGTATATAAAGTCGTGAACGTGAAGACGATGTTGGTTTTGAGTCCCGATGACGTTCTTGTAACGTAGATGTTTGTCAAGCATCTGCAACGGAATCACGGAAGAAATAAAGGAACAATGTTTTTTAAAAGCTTTCATGAATTATTTTGCTACCTTACCTTCCCTATTTTTCGTTAAAGAAATTTTTATCGACTTTATCTTTTGCGACGTGTACTTCTATCCTGTTAAAGAATGGGTCAATTTTATCTTTTGCGAGAATTTTGTCAAAAGTCCTCTATCCCGTTAAAAGAAATTTTGTCAAGTTTTTCTTGCAAGAATTTTTCAGGTCAATTTTATCTTGCGACGTGTACTGCGCTAAGATGCTTCTGTAAAATTATTCAAATCTTCGTATTTTAAACTATTCAAAACTCTGCAGTGCTCTTGTTCTAAAGATGCTTACGTAAAAATTATTCAAATCTGTATTTTGTAATTATTCAAATTTGTATTTTGTGTAAAAGCAAGATGCTTACGAAAAATTATTCACCCGTATTTTTGCAACTATTCACCCGTGATTTGGTGTTTGTGTTAAGACATCATCCCTTTTTATCCTTTATCTTTTCTATAAAAAATTCTATCTCTTGTTGTGGTAAATTGTTTAAATTTGTGTCTTGTCTTTTTTTTTTTACTAGCAAAACGTGTTGCACCGAGACATAAGGAAATGCGACTTGCTAAGACTATGACTTGCGATTTGAAAATTTATGTACTAGTCGTGTCATCTGAGCTACCATCTCCTCACTTTTTCTTTTCCTTTCTTTTTATTCTATCTCCTCCTATTTTTTTTTTCCTTTTTCTTTTTCTTTTGTAATTCTATTTTTTAATCTTTTTTTTGTTTTATTTCTTCTTTTGCTTTTTCTTTGTTTTTGTTTTTTTTTCCTCGTTATAGGCGCGTGCCCGCGTGTCCTCCCCTCTGTCTCGATGGTGCTTTCGGCCAGATCTCGTCTTCCGGCCGGCCGCGCCATTGAGGCAGCGGTGACTCCTTGCGCTCGCTCGGATAGGAGTGAGTCGGAGGAGGGGCTGATCCGCGTGGCCTCGGCCCGCTGCGTTGTGCGACAAGCGAGAGAGGCGAGGAAGGAGGCGGCGCCAGCGACACATCCTCGGCGGTGGCGGTCGGGCGACGCGCCCTCCCTCCTCCCGCCTGGATCCGCCCCCTTCGCGTAGGCAGCAGGGACCTTCCTCGCGCCGACGGCGGCGTGGCGCGCCGGCCTTCCTCTCGAACATAAATTTTTGAAATATAACCCGACGTTCATGGCCCGGTATAATATGGCCTGAATTGGTGTGCCTTTGAAAATATGACCCGGATCCCGCGAATTGCTTTGAAATTTGACCCTAAAGCACTTAAGCGCAGGTTTAGT